>JAQPPZ010001017.1:10000000-10600000 GCA_028583015.1 Wollemia nobilis
GAGCACCAACCCCCGTAATTTTCTCGTCGCAACGGATGGAGCACCAACTCCTAGTACCAAGCACCAACTTGGACTGCAATTCGATAAATTTTGAATGACATAAAAATGTCTTCACTTTATGCACGACCCCGACCGGTCCGCAATTAACTCAACTCGCACACTCTCACGGCTCCGCTTATTTTTCTCTTGATTCTTTTCTAACTCTCCTTTTACAGACAATTTCTCTCTAACAAAGTAACTTTATTCTCTCGTACGGTTATTCATTTATAACCTTTCAATCCGCATGCAATCGAATCACATACTCGACCGTTCGAATCCATGCAATACGGCTGTTCGGTTCCATGCACTTCGACTGTTCGAAACCCTGCAATACGTCTTTTGGAAACCATGCAATACGGCAATTTTGTTTCATGTACTTTGACTGTTCGATTTCTTCGAATACGGCTTTTCGAATGCTTTTTCGAAACTCCATGTATGATTCTGCGAAAGCTTTTCGATTCTTCATGTTCGGCTTTTCTGTATGCTTCAAATACGTCTTTTCGAATGCCTGCAAATTCGACCTTTCGAATGCTTTTATTATCCTTCAAATTTGGCTTTTCGAATGCGTTTAAATTATGCATGTTTGTCTGTTGCAATGCATGTCCAACACCTGTCAACAATTAACTGTCTGTCTGACTTCAGTTACTTTTTACGTAACTGGCTGCATGATTTTCCTGTCTCGCTTTTTGACACGTGTCACCTTGCATGTTGCTACGGGTTTTATCTGCCATACTATTACCTGTCACGATATCGCGACACTTTTGACTTATGCTGACGTCACCCCAAAGTTGTCAGGAAATCGTGATCGTTTTGGACCTCGGAAGCTTTCTCGCATCTTGTCGCGATATCGCGACACTTTGAGCTTTTGTCGACGTCATCCTCAATGTCGTCGCAAATCGCGACGCTTTCGCTTCCAGCTTCCTTTCATCCTCGTCTGAAATCGTGACACTTTTCAACTTTGTCGACGTCATCATCCTCGCTTGTCGAAATCGTGACACTTTCGCTTCGTACACTTTTCTTTGCCGCAGAAGTGAAAAAGGAACATGTCGCGAAATCGCGACACTTTGTTCTTCCGTACAACTCTCCTTGCCAACTCCAAAAAATGGAACATGTCACGAAATCCGACGCTTCGCTCTTGCCGACGTCATCATCCTTCTTGTCGCAAATCGTGACGCTTCTCTTGCTGACGTCATCATCCTGCTTGTCGCGAAATCGCGACGCTTCGAATCCGTACGCTCTTTCTCCATGCAGTAGCGAAATCGCTACAACTTTTTGCCTTGTCTTTTCCTTGTCTTTTTTATGAAATTTTAACTTGTAATATCAATGCTGCATCTTTCAGATCTACACTTTTGACTAGTAGCGAAATCGCTACACCTTAGTTTCCCCTTATTCCAACATGTAGCGCCATCGCTACACCTTATTTTCTCTTTGTTTCAACATGTAGCGAAATCGCTACACCTTAGTTTCATGTATTTTCATCATGCAACGATATCGCTACACCTTTGTTTCCTTTCATTTCAACATGTAGCGATATCGCTACACCTTTGTTTTCTTCTCTCACAAAGATGTCGCGAAATCGCGACGTTTTGCTCGCATCTTCTCTCTCCTCGATCATGTCGCGAAATCGCGACAATTTGGCGTGCATTTTCTCTCTCCTACTTTTTGTCGCGATATCGCGACACATTTTCTCTCTCCTCAACGAAAACTTGACATGTCGCGAAATCGCGACATTTTCGGCTGCGCCTTCTCTCTCCTCGATCATGTCGCGAATCGCGACAGTTTTCTTCCTTGTCTATTTTTGCCATTTTCTGAATCTGGGTCACTTCTTTTCCTTGAAACTTTCTGCACTTGATCTGACCGACCTCTCGAACCGCATCAACTGCATCAATCTGACCGTGTTGACAACAATGACAATACTTTTGCAATTCTTTTGCTGCACCTTGCTCAACAATCTCCCCTTTGGAATTGTTGGCAACACACTCGCAACCTTGCTTAATTTCTTCTCCCCTTTGCCAATAATACCAAAGGGTCGTCGTAGACCCCCCTGAGTCTATGCACAACATTCTCAGACTTAAAAAGTTTGAATGCTCCCCCTGAGAATGTGTTTCCCATAGCTAGTCAGTGCTTGGGTGGTGTGACTACTCCCAACTTCTTCCGAAGGTATTCAAACACTTCCTTAGGCAAAGGTTTTGTGAATATATCGCCTACTTGCTCGTAGTTGGAACAAAATCCAATTTAACCTCTCCTTCTGCAACTTTATCCTTCAAGAAATGATATCGGATTGCAATATGTTTGGTTCTTGAATGCATTACTGGATTCTTGGATATGTTGATAGCACTAGTGTTATCACACTTAATTGAAATTGGTTCATTGAAATGAATACCAAGATCTTTCAACGTTTGTCTCATCCATAATATCTGAGTACAGCATGTTGTTGCTGCAATGTATTCTGCCTCTGCAGATGGATAGAGATACCGATTCTTGTTTCTTGCCGTGCCATGCTACCACTCGTCACCAAGATAAAATGCTCCTCCACTTGTGCTCTTTCCGTCATCAATACATCCCGCCCAATCAGCATCGAATATGCAATCAAAGTGAAATCTTTACCTTTTGGGTACCACAACCCATAATCCATAGTGCCCTTGAGATATCCGAAAATCCTCTTTACAACTGTTACATGAGTTTCTTTGGGACTGGCTCGAAATCTTGCAACCATACATACCGCTTGTAATATATCTCGGTCTAGTGGTCGTTAAATACAAGCAGCTTCCAATCATAGACTCGTACATTGTTTGATCTACATCTCGGGATTTATCATCCTTGCTCAACTTGCAACTCGTTGTCATGGGAGTGCTCGACCGGTTTATCGTCTTCCATTGTGAACTTTTTCAGCATTTCTTTTACATATTTAACTTGAGAAATAAAAATGCCTTTTTCATTTTGATTGACCTGCAATCCTAAGAAATAAGAAAGTTCACCAATCATTGACATCTCAAATTCTTTTTTCATTTTAATTGATATGTCTTTGCAATATTCATCCATGCCGCTGCCAAATATTATGTCATCTACATAAACAACAAGAACAATAAGATGACCCTTCTCTGTTTTGACATATAAGTTGCTATCCACCAAACCTTTCTTAAACCCTTGTTTAATTAGATAATTATCCAACTTTGCATACCATGCTCTGGGTGCCTGTTTTAATCCATATAAAGCTTTCTTTAACCTCGCAAACAAAATCTGGATTTTCACCAAGTTGGAAGCCATCGGGTTGTTCAATGTAAACCTCTTCTTCCAGCTTTTCCATTCAAAAATGCTGATTTTACATCCATTTGATATACTTTGAAGTTTTTATGAACTCGCTAATGCCGTAAACATCCCGATTGCCTCTAGTCCGGCCACCGGTGCAAAAGTTTCTTCAAAATCAATGCCTTCAACCTCGAGCATAGCCTTTACATACTAATCTTGCCTTATTTCCGACAACTTGCCCATCTTCATTCAATTTATTTCTAAAAACCCATTTAGTACCAATTATGTTTTTATTTGTTGGTCTAGGTACTAATTCCTGTGTATTGTTTTTCTCTATCTCGATCTAGTTCTTCATTGATTGCCTTCATCCAACTTTCATCGCTGCTTGCTTCAAACAACATTTTTAGGTTCAATACTAGATAACAGAGAATAGTTCCTCACTGTTGTTCTTCTTGTTTGAATACCATCTGTGGGATCCCCAATAATCTGTTCACTTGGATGATTTTTCTGCTAGTTGCCTGTTTTAAATTTTCTGTTTTCTTCTTCTTCGTATTCAGTTTTTACACTATCTAGGATCAATTTTCTCGATTCTTCTCTCGTTTCTTTTTCATCATCACCTTCAATGACTTCTTCATACATAGGGTAGTTTTCTTGATAAGTAGTTTCTTGTTCTCTACCTTCATCAACTTTTACATCAACACTTTCAACAATTTTCTTCAACTTCTTGTTGTAACATGTGTATGCCTTGCTTTTTGTTGAGTAACCGAGAAAGATACCTTCATCAGCTCTATCTTCAAATTTACCAAGGTTATCTTCAGTCCGTTTTATGTAGCACTTGCTGCCAAATATTTTGAAATGTCTTGCAGTTGCCTTTCTGCCAAACCACAACTCATAAGCCGTTTTGCTTTCATGTGGTCTCAAGATGCACCTGTTTTGAATGTAAACCGTAGTATGAACCGCCTCTTTCCAAAATCTGTCACCTATTTTGTTTTCTCGCCAGCATTGTCCTTGCCATTTCCTCGCACTCGTTCTATTCTTCCTTTCTACAACACCATTTTGCTGAGGTGTCCTAGCCGCTGAAAACTGTCTTCTTATCCCATGTTTTTGACAATATTCTGCAAATTCTTCGGAGATAAACTCTCCTCCCCTGTCTGATCTTAGGCATTTAATTCTTTTTCCTGATTGATTTTCAACAAGATTTTTGAAGGTTTTAAACATTTCAAAGGCTTCTGACTTGAGTTTCAGAAATAGTACCCATGTCATTCTTGAGTAGTCATCTATACACAACATAAAATATTTGTGTCCATTTATGCTTTCAGTTCTCATGGGTCCACATAGATCAGTGTGAATTAGTTCTAATGGCTTGCTAGTGAAGTATTCTTTTGCTTTGAAAGTGGCTCGGGTTTGTTTTCCCTTTTGGCATGACTCACGGATGCTATTTACAGTGTTTGCCAATGTTTGGTATGTCTCTAATCGCTCTTTTTGAACCGATTTTTGCCGATTGTCAAAACTAATATGCCCAAGCCTCTTGTGCCATAGCCGCTTTCATCTTCCCGTCCCATCAAGCATGTTCCTTCTCAGCTTTCGAAAGTGTATACATATTTCCTGAAGTTCTCAGTCCAATGGCTATTAACTTTCCATTTTTTGTCTTTCTTACTTCACAGCCCTCCTTCTTGAAGATTACATCATGACCTCTGTCACATATTTGACTTACACTTAGCAAGTTATGCTTCGGGCCAATTACAAACAAGACTTCTTTTGATTTTATATTGCCATCACTAATCTTGACTGATCCCTTTCCAACAATCTTTGCTCCATCATTATTTCCAAATTTCACTGAACCACCTTCATAATTCTGTAAATTCTCAAACTTTTGCTTGTCACCTCGTCATGTGACCGGAACAACCACCGTCAAGTATCCAAGGTGCTGATTTGTTCCGAGCTTTAAAAGCGGTCCGGACAATCAAAGATTCCTTTTCTTTCCATTCTCGTTTGATAGCAGATTTTGCTATTTGTTTTGCCTTTGTCCTTTCATTAGCATGTGCCTGCTTTACAGAAATTTCTGGTTTTGTTTCAACCCACTTAGCCGAGATTTTCTCGCCCCGATAATTATTTGATGAAAAAGTGCTTCTCAGCTTTCTAGCAATATGTCCAAAATTATGACAATTATAACATTCAACTGCATAATTCATTAAAGGAGAAAAAACATTTCTGCTGGTAAAATTCCTTTGAGATACATTATGCCTGCAATCTGAAATTTTATGGCCATAAGCATTGCATTTAAAACAATAACCAGAAAATGCATGATTAAACCTGGGTGCCGGTCTTTGCCAGTTTGAAGTAGGTGCCATGACTCTTCTCCTCCTCGGATGTGTGACTTTTGTGAATCCATCTTTGTCAGTATTCTTCTTGAATCTGGCATTATTATTTTCTTTTGCATTATTTTGTTTTTCTCGGTTCAACCCTGATCTTTTCTTCTTTCTTTGTGGGTTCTATATTCAAGTTCTTTGAATCCTTTGAAGATTCTCCTTCATCAAAGCCTAAACCAAATTTGATGCCGAAGGCCTTTGGTTATTTAACATTTTATCCAGCTTTACAAGACTTTCTTCAAACTTATGAAAACAGCTTAATTTTCTATTCATCTCCTCTAACCGCATCCTTAACTTAAGGATGTCTTCCTCTAGCTTGCTGCATTCAACTGTCTATACAGTTAATTGTTCATCAAGAACTTCATACATTTTCTTGAATTCCTCCGTCTCGTATTTTCAGATTGTTTATTATGTCCGTGGCATTCTCTAATTTCTTTGAAAATTTTTTATTCTTCTTCCTTTCTCGCACTCAACTCTTCAAGTGCAAGCAACCAATTCTCCTTCCAAATACACTTCAGCTTCATCCTTGGAATTTTCATCACCTTCCCGATTTTCCTCTTGTTCTTTCTTCTTCAAGTGCCATGAACGGAGCTTCACCTCCTTCTTCTTCGACTCCTCATCCGTGCTTTCTTCGAACCGCCGACATTCTTGGTTATGAAGCTTTTCTTCTTGAAGTTATTCTTTCTGAAATTTTGTTTCTTCTTCCAGCTCACCTTTTTCTTGGTGTGACCCTTCACCATTTTTGGTTTTCTCCTGCATTGGACATTTGGCAGCAAAATGACCGACTCCTCCACAATTGAAGCATTTAAAAGGTAGCTTCCCTCTATATTTTCCTTTTCCTTTTGTGAGTTTTCGAACAAAATTGGCTTCTCGTTTCATCCAGTTGTTCCTTCATCCTCAGATTCATATTCAGCTTTTACATTCTTGTGTGCTTTAAAAGCTGCTTCTCTCGTCTGCAGACTTGGTTTGTCCTATTCTCATTTCATATGCTGTCATGGAACCATGCAACTCATCCATGTTGAAGTCGTTTAGATCTTTTGCCTCTTCTATTGTAGAGACTTTGAAGTTAAATCTTTTGTGAAGTGTTCTCGAGAACCTTTTTCACCACAACTCGCATCATCAATTTCTTCACCAAGTCCTCTCGATTGCATTAATAATTCCGTTGACTCTCAAGGATATAAATTTCTATGTTTTCATCTTCCTTCATTTGCAGTTGCTTCGAACCGTGCTCGATGAGTTTGCAGTTTTGCTTCCTTAATCTTACCGTCTCCTTCATGGATGCTCTTTAGTTTATCCCACATGTCCTTTGCTGATTTACAACTCATGACTCTTATTAGTTCACTGTCAACAAGCCCACACATTATGGCATTCTTGGCTTTGGAGTTGTTTTCAAATTTCTTTTTCTCAAGCAGATTCCGTTGGAGGGGTAGTGGGTGCCGTGTATCCACTATCTACGTAATCCCAAATATCGTATCCCAATGCACTCGGATATGTTTGCATTCCGAGTTTCCGTAAGGTGTAATTTGTTCCATCAAATAAGGGAGCTTTGTTGGATGAAAATCCTTCACCACCCGCCATTGTTTCTTCCAAGATCTCCTTAGCTGATTAAGCTTGTACAAGGAACCTGTGCTCTGATACCAATTGATGTTTACACAATGACACTGAGAGGGGGGGTGAATCAGTGTAGCTATTAAATTTTTATATCTACAACATTTAATATGAAATAAAGAGAATAAAAAAAAACTTGAACAAGAGAGCAAACCACAACACTCAATATAACGAGGTTCACCAATTTGGCTACTCCTCAAAAATGACTGCTTGGACTCCAATCCAAATCCAGTCTTTGCAAAATCAATTTTACAAACACTTTACCAAAGACCAACCGGAAGGAGCACCAACCCCCGTAATTTTCTGCTGCAACATATGGAGCACCAACTCCTAGTACCAAGCACCAACTTGGACTGCAATTCTGATAAATTTTGAATGACATAAAAATGTCTTCACTTTATGCACGACCCTGACTGGTCTGCAATTAACTCAACTCTGCTTATTTTTCTCTTGATTCTTTTCTAACTCTCCTTTTACAGCAATTTCTCTCTAACAGCAGCAACTTTATTCTCTGTACGGTTATTCATTTATAACCTTTCAATCTGCATGCAATCGAATCACATACTCTGACTGTTCGAATCCATGCAATACGGCTGTTCGGTTCCATGCACTTCGACTGTTCGAAACCCTGCAATACGTCTTTTGGAAACCATGCAATACGGCAATTTTGTTTCATGTACTTTGACTGTTCGATTTCTTCGAATACGGCTTTTCGAATGCTTTTTCGAAACTCCATGTATGATTCTGTGAAAGCTTTTCGATTCTTCATGTTCGACTTTTTTGTATGCTTCAAATACGTCTTTTCGAATGCCTACAAATTCGACCTTTCGAATGCTTTTATTATCCTTCAAATTTGACTTTTCGAATGCGTTTAAATTATGCATGTTTGTCTGTTGCAATGCATGTCCAACACCGGTCAACAATTAACTGTCTGTCTGACTTCAGTTACTTTTTACGTAATCGGCTGCATGATTTTCCTGTCTGCTTTTTGACACGTGTCACCTTGCATGTTGTTGCGGGTTTTATCTGCAAGACTGTTACCTGTCGCGATATCGTGACACTTTTGACTTATGCTGACGTCACCCTAAAAGTTGTCGCGAAATCGTGACCGTTTTGGCCCTCGAAAGCTTTCCCTGCATCTTGTCACGATATCGCGACACTTTGAGCTTTTGCCGACGTCATCCTCAATGTCGTCGGAAATCGCGACGCTTTCGGCTTCCACAGCTTTCCTTTCATCCCGTCTGAAATCGTGACACTTTTCAACTTTGTCGACGTCATCATCCCGCTTGTCGGAAATCGTGACACTTTCGCTTCCGGACACTTTTCTTTGCAAAAAAAGGAACATGTCGCGAAATCGTGACACTTTGTTCTTCCGTACAACTCTCCTTGCCAACTCAAATGGAACATGTCACGAAATCGCGACGCTTCGGCTCTTGCCGACGTCATCATCCTTCTTGTCGCGAAATCCTGACGCTTCTACTCATCATCCTTCTTGTCGCGAAATCGCGACGCTTCTGGAATCCGTACGCTCTTTGCTCCATGCAGTAGCGAAATCGCTACAACTTTTTGCCTTGTGCTTTTTCCTTGTCTTTTTTTATGAAATTTTAACTTGTAATATCAATGCTGCATCTTTCAGATCTACACTTTTGACTAGTAGCAAAATCGCTACACCTTAGTTTCCCTTATTCCAACATGTAGCGCCATCGCTACACCTTATTTTCTCTTTGTTTCAACATGTAGCGAAATCGCTACACCTTAGTTTCATGTATTTTCATCATGCAGCGATATCGCTACACCTTTGTTTCCTTTCATTTCAACATGTAGCGATATCGCTACACCTTTGTTTCCTTCTCTGCCAACATGTCGCGAAATCGCGATAGTTTTGCTCGCATCTTCTCTCTCCTCGATCATGTCGCGAAATCGCGACAATTTGGCGTGCATTTTCTCTCTCCTACTTTTTGTCGCGATATCGCGACACATTTTCTCTCTCCTCGCTGAAAACTTGACATGTCGCGAAATCGCGACATTTTCGGTTGCGCCTTCTCTCTCCTCGATCATGTCGCGAAATCGCGACAGAAAACATGTCGCGATATCGCGACAGTTTTCTTCCTTGTCTATTTTTGCCATTTTCTGAATCTGGGTCACTTCTGTTTTCCTTGAAACTTTCTGCACTTGATCTGACTGACCTCTGAACTGCATCAACTGCATCAATCTGACTGTGTTGACAACAATGACAATACTTTTGCAATTCTTTTGCTGCACCTTGCTCAACAATATAGACAACAAAAATGGTTGCAATCAAGAGAAGAAAATGAAAAGGGCAATTTAGTACAAGAATTTTAAGAAATAGAAAGGCTATATAAGGGAATAAAATTAGAGCGCTTACAACAAGAATTCTAATTGAAAATAAAATTGAAGATAGTAATGAAAACAATATAAATAAAAAGTATTCAAATTTTACTAATGGCACTAACAATACAAGTAATATAGCAGAGAATAATACCAAGACCATGATAGAGAAGAACAAAATGAAGAAACAGAAGAAGATCAAAAGAGCAAAAAGAATAAATTCAAAGAACATACTAGGTAAATGCTAAAATTTTGAATAGTGCCAAAACTAGAGCAAAAAGACAAAAGCAAGAATCATAGATTGAAGACTAAAGTCTTCAATAACCAAATAATGTAATATAGGGGATGTTGGATAATATTAAATTATTTGGTACATGCTAATGTACCCCCATGGTACCTTTATAATACAATTGTAAATATGTAATAGATTAGGGTGTGAGTCTATAGTTTAGGAGTGTGATTTATATTTCACCTTTATGTAAGTGTTCATGTGTAGGATGTGCACAAGTGTCATGTAATTATGTGTGCAAGTGTGAAGAGTGAGAATGTGCACAAGTGTCTTGTAATAGAGTGTGTAGGAGTGTGCAATGTGTCATATAGTAAAGTGTGCAAGTGTGCAAATAGGAGTGTGCAAGTATCATAGAATAAAGTGTGTAAATAGAGAGTCAATATTCATGTATACAAGTGGTAAGATGAGAAGCCAAAATACATGAGAGGATTTATCTTATGCATGGATTACAAAATTATGTTAGGAACCTACTAGTAAAATAAATCTCACTCACACAAAATATTGTAAGATAATTGAAATACATCAAATAATAGAATAACACTATGCAAAAAGTAATTGGAGAATTGAAACGATCTCACAAATAACTCAAAATCGTAGGCCTCTTTGAGGGGGAAACCTCCTTCAATATTTTATAAACTTGCAAAAATATACATTCATACATGGCTCCAATTCTTTTAAATAGAAACTCCATGCAACCCTACCCTAAGGCTCAAGAGTTGGCTTAAATGTAAAATACCACTTGAGCTAGATTCTTCTACCAAACATCGGTCACAATCTTGATAACGGTTACATGAAATGGCCCCACTTGGCTAGGTGCCTTACTTACCACATACATTACAAAATATTACAAAATAATATTATAGATGGAATCCCCCCACATTAGAAGTGGTTCATTACATAAGCATATAAGAATTACAAAATAATGTTAATATGGGATCCTAACATGGTCTTCCCATTTGAAAAGATTTATCCTCAAAGCTAAATATGAGGGAATTGGTGTTGGAGCTATTGAAGAGACTCCCATGTAGCATCTTCTGGCTAGAGTCCATGCCACTGAACAAGGACCTCATTAATGGTGCAGTTGTAGAGAGTTAGAGTCTGATGATCCAATAATTGTTTGGGCTCAAGCAAGATAGAACCTTCTTCATCCAATTTTAGGAGTGCATATTGAACCTGTACCTGAGTGCCCAAAAAAATTTTGAGATAGGAGACATGAAAAATAGGATGGATCTTGGATGTAGGTGGGAGAACCAATTTTTAGGTTGTGGCACAATCCACTATAAAACCTAGTAGGGCCCATAGTATTTCATAGCAAGTTTCTGGCACCTATGAATATATAGGGATAGCAATTTTTACGACTGTAAACAAAGGAAAACCATATAACCCACATCAAATATATTCTTAGAATGGTGTTGGTCGTCTTGTTGGTGCATCTAGTTATGGGTTGCATCCAAATTCATATTCAATTGGTGGACATCTACATGTTGATTGAAAGTAGTGTCAACTGCATGTAACTTGGAGCTACCCTGAATGTAAGAGGAAGGCATGAGTGGAGAGCACCCATAAACTACCTCGAAAGGGGTAATCGTGGTTGTTGTGTGATAGGAAGTTTTGTACCACCACTCATCTAAAGGAAGCCATTTTACCCATTTAGTAGGATGATAAGAGGTAAAGCAACAAATATAGGTATCTAAATATTTATTGATAATATTTGTATGGCCATCAAATTGTGGATGATAAATTGAACTCATTTTGAGCTGATTTCCCTACGACTTAAATAATTCTTGCCAAAAATGACTAGTAAATGTTGGGTCACAGTCAAACATGATGGAGGGGGGAATACCATGAAGTTGAAAGATAGAATCGAGGAAATTTTGGATAACGGTGGAAGTTGTGTATGGATGGGAGAGATAACAAAAGTGAGCATACTTTGAAAGATGATCCATTACCACAAAAATAATGAATTTTCCTCTGGACTTAGGTAACCCTTCAATAAAATCCATGGAAATATTGGTCTAAACTTGATCAAGAATGGGTAAGTGTTGGAGAGTTCTTGTAGAATGTACCATTTTTCCCTTCATCCATTGATAGGTATCACAATCCACCACAAAAATATGAATGTCCTTTTTCATACCCTTACAAAAAAAAGTGCGCTTAAGTCATTCATATGTTTTTATAAATCTTGAATAGCCTATAAATGGGGCAGCATGTAGTTCCTTCATGAGAATTTACCAAAGGGGATACATGTGGGGAACAACGAGGAATTGCTAGTAATGCAAATCAAGGCCATCCTAAGTGTATCTAGGGCATGAAGTAGAATCGATATGTAGGGATGCAACCAAAGTTTGTAAGTCTGAATCTTGAAGTACCTCTTATTATAAGGAATTGAACCACTATGGAATGGGTGATGAAATGGCATATAGCATACTATGAGCCTCAAATTGGTGAGAAATAGTGTCAGCCACAATGTTTTCCTTGCCCATCTTATAAGTGATATCATAATCATAGCCCATGAGCTTAGAAACCCATTTTTGTTATTTGGGGGTTGCAACCCATTGCTCCAAAAATTATATGACTTTGATGGTTAATTTTAATGGATAAATGATGCCCAATGAGATACGGTCACCAATGGGTTACCACATGCAAAATTACTAGCATCTCCCTAGCATAAGTGGATTTTCCTAGATTACAATTGGAGAGTGCTTTACTAGTTAAAGCCAAGGATCACCCTTCTTGCATCAACACTGCACCAATACCATGACCAGAAGCATCACTTTCAATGATAAAAGACTTGGAAAATTTTGGTATGGCTAAGACTGGTGTGGTGGTCATAACATGCTTCAACTCTAGCAAAGCCTATTCAACGGGTCCTATCCAAGTAAAAGAGTCCTTTAACATGGATGTGAGGGGAGCTATAATTTTACCATAATTATGAATAAATTTATGGTAATAACCTGTAAGTCCTAAAAATCCTCGAAGACCTTTGAGAGTGTAAGGTTTTTGCCATTCCTAAACCACTTGAATCTTCTCGAGGTCAACTTTGATGCCATTTTTGGTGATAATGTATCCCAAATTTTCCACTTCTATCAACCCAAAGGAACACTTGGACCACTTAGAATAAATTTGATGTTGTGCCAATAGCTGTAAAGTCTGATCCACATGGACAAGGTGCTCTTCCTATGAGAAACTATAAACTAAAATATCATCAGAGAAAACTAGGATGAATTTTCGAAGGAATGGGCGAAATATGTTGTTCATGAGGCTTTGAAATGTGGAAGGAGCATTAGTCAAGCCAAATAGCATCACCAAAAACTCATAGTGACCTTCATGATTACAGAATGTAGTCTTGTGAATATCCTCATCCTTAAGCCTGGTCTAATGGTACCTAAATCAAGTCCTATACAGCTTGTCCAATAATTCATCCACCATTGGAATAGGAAACTTTTCCTTGATGGTTAGCTTATTGAGCTCACGATAATTGATACATAACTATCAATACCTGTATTTCTTTCATACCAATAATACTGTATAAGAGTAAGAATTGTTACTCAACCTAATGATGTCAACTTTTAATAATTCTTGTACTAACTTCTTGATTTTTGACTTAAGAGCATGAGGATATTGGTACGATCTAATGTTGGGTGGTGCATTATCAGGTAATAATGGAATAGCATGGTCATGGGAGTGACAAGGTGGTAATTCTAATGGTTCAGCAAAATTATAATTGTGCTTGGCCAAAATAAGTTACAAATCTAGTGAGGTTGGATCAAAAATATCTAAGCTATGACTCGAGAAGATTTTTTCAATAACTTCTCCAAACGTCTTGAACTGATAATCTATGAAGGCCCTACTTTTGACCCATGGAGAGTATAGGACTATCCATTCTATGAAAATTGCATCCAAAGCTTGAAAAAGTTCCATGAGATGGTTCTCAATGTGCCCAACCATTGAGATCCCAACACGATATCACGTCTCCCTAATTGAAGAGAAAACATATCTTGTTTGAGCTCATATTCTCCAATTTTTACTTTAACATTACAAACTTTACCTTTGCAAGGCAAGGTCCCTCCATTGGCTACCATAAATTCAAAGGAATTACATGTGTGTACATATAAATTAGCCTGCTTGGCAATGCGGGGATCAATAAAATTGTTTGTACTACTAGAATCAATTAGGATGGTAAGATGTTGGCCTTTGAAAAACCCACAACTTTTATGGTTTGGGGAGTAGTAATTATAGCAAGAGCATGAAAAAAAAATTTAGCCTATGGTTCATTTCTTCCTCAGTTTGGGGTGGTTCCTCTATTGGTTTTTTTTCATCATCACTATGGTCATTAGTGTTAGGCTCATCAACATCTATGAGGAAAAAATTCTTTTGGGTGCACCTATACCTGCAAACATACTTTTCATCAAAATTGTAGTACAACCCTTGGGTGCATCCCGCATCCATTTCTTTGGTAGTCAAATATTTGGGTGTAGCATTTTTATGTTCATTATGATTTTGGAATCTAGGAGGAAAGGAGGGTCTTGAGCTGCTTTCATTGAATTACTAAAAATAGAAATGTAGTTACATGAGTTACTATTTTTAATAAGGAGTCTAAAAAGTGCTTGGGTGTTATATATCAAACTGATCATCTTGGAATAATAATTAGAATGAGCTATGTATATAATATCAGAATGATTTTTTTTATCCTTTATTTTGATGAGTCTATTGGTGTGGTCAATTTTTTATTTGGAAATTTGGTTCAAAAGTTGGGTACTGGTTCAACTATCTCTGACATGTGTGTTCTGTCTAATGACCACCTTGTCATTGTCTTATATTTTTCCTTGTCACATGTACTATATTTACTAGCATTGTTCACTTCACTGACCCTAGGATTCTTTGTACTGTGTAGTTACTAACACTGATAGTTTTGTTTCTGATACTAACAACCTATAATTTTTGACTGGTATAGATGATTGTTACTACCACTATCAATATGACTATTCACTGAACTAACTATTACTACCATTGACCTGAATGGTAATGGAATATTTTTTACTATCACAAACACTTATAGACTTTGTCCTAACTATTCGGTGCTTGCAAAAGTTTGTTCTTTGGTGGTAGGAAATTCCTTCTCTGTATGCTCACTTTTATGTGTTGTAAATGTAGGTTTAGCAAAACAAGAAGGTTTTTTTTTCAGGTTGAAGTATTTGATAGACCAGGGTACACTAGGTAGAGGAGTATGTAATACCCATAGGCCCTCTATTATATTGCAGTGACGAAAAATAGTGCTCGAACCAATATTTTAGGCCACTACCCAAGGAGTATTCCACACATACCCTTGAGCACACTATTTGCCTCTCTAATAGTATGGGAGTGTAATCATATAGGATTTTGTGTCCCATGGACTATGGATAATACAATGCCAAAAAGCTTCCTATTGAATAAAATTTTATTTAAGCCTAAATGGTCTCTCGATACACCCAAAGATGTGTGGGAGCTCAATTTCATGTGTGAGTGTTATTTGAGGCATGGCTATTGGATCCTGATCACCCCTCACTTCACTAGATGTTTTTTGGACTATCTAGCTTAGCCAATAATGACAACTCCTTCATGTTATTTTAAAACCCCCAATATAGGGTTTCTAGCCTACTTAACTACTATAAAAAATGACTATATTTTTTTGCTTTTTCTAGTTTTTGCTAATTTTTTAAAGTAAAGGAAAACAAAAATGAAAAACATAAGAAAATTATACCTAATAGGCAAAAATATATGGGTAAGAATTGTAGCAGATGCAATAGAACTCAGCCTTGGAAAGAGCTATGATACCACTTGTTAGGAACCTACTATTAAAATAAATCTCACTCACACAAAATATTGTAAAATAACTGAAATACATCAAATAATAGAATACCACTATATAGAAATTAATTGCATAATTGAAACTGTAGCGACCCTGAGATGCACACATCACTCTTTACTCTACTTGCCATGTTATTTTAAAACCCAACATAGGTGTTGATGTTGATAGTTTGGTGACATGGACACAAGGTGTGCCACGTGAAGTGGAAAACATTATTAGTCATGAAAATAAACCTACCCATTAAGGATAAAGATGAATGGGTGTTCTTTCCCCATGGAGCCGGTAATAACTATGGGGTTTCCCTCTAAATCATACCAAATTGGAAATGAAGGTAACAGGGTGTAAGCCTTGGAGGATTTCGACAAAGAATAGGAAATGGGCAAGCAACAGGTTTCACAAGTGCAAAGTTACAAACTTCAATTTCCTGTCAATTTAAGTAATGGTTATAGTTATGTTAAGGTTTGGGTGTGCCTTGTTAGTAAGGTGTTGTAGGGGATTCAACACAATTTTTGGTAAGAAAGTTTCAAAGATGAATAGGATCTACAATCTCAGCAGAAGGCTCGATATTGTAATAGGTTTTGGGTTAACCTACAAAATCCGGTAATTAATGAAGACTTTTATTTACCACAAAAAAATAACCCAAGATGAAATGGAAGACAATAAAAAGCATATAACACAAAAATAACAAATATGGATCTCTTTATTCATATTGAAACTCGATTACATGTCGGTCCCTCCTAGGGATACCCATTTTGATACAATAAGGTTAAAAATAGGTAAAGAGTGCCCCTTTCATGAAGAGGTGGTGCACTTTCGAAAAACTTCCCGATTTTGCACATGAAAATGTATGAGGGCTTACAAATGCCTCCTTATCTAGGTATGTTTCCTAGAGGGATCCCTTTTGCTCTCATATGTTTCAGATTCCGTTCAATCAACTTGTAGCCCTGTAAGCAATGAAACAACAACACACGCTTAGATATCTGAGAATGCCTCCCTGGATGAGGTTGTTAGTACTTAATATAACAAATGAAAGCAAATGCAAATTAGACTAATGCTATGGATGCAAATGAATGAAATTATGCTATGCTAATGATATTCTATAATAATGAATCTAATGTCTAAAACCCTAATCTAAGCCTGTAGGCCACTGTCCAAGACAGTGGCCACTAAAGTGACCCTCGTCCTCTTTGCTCCAAAGCTATGGACCAAAGCTTGTATTTGATTTTGAAATAATGGTTGTTATGCTCTTCAATCCGTCAGGGCTTCATCGTACTCATGATCTCCAAGGGAACTCTCCAAGTCTCGAAAGCTCTCCTCAATGACCAAGATTGATAAAAGATGTATATATGATCCCTTGATAAAAGATGTCTCTCTTGGTGCTCTTAGGCTTGCACCTTTTATAGTGTGAAACCCTAGGTCTATGTCCAAGCCCTAGGAATGAATTTCTCATGCGTAGTGTAAGTTAGCATGAGAAGCTTCTTGTCTTTTCTATGTTTGGAAGCTATTTATCTGAAATATAACTACCAACTTGAGTCTTCTATGCAAACTGGTTGTTAGCATGAGAAGATTTTGTCCTTTGTTTATGCTTGGAGGTCAGTTAACTAAATTTTAAATGCACACTCAAGTATAATATGTGAACTGGTCATGAAAATGAATGCAAAGTTACTCCCGCTCACATTTATTACATGCAGACTGCCACTTTCACCCGTGATTAGGCCTGTTTATCGATAAAACTACTTTTAGGTTTTAGTCACTATCATCTACAACAACTAAGATTTGGTCATTGTCGTCTACAATGGCTAAGGTTTAGCCACTCTAGGCTTCAGTGGCTAGGATATAGCCACTCTTGGATTGAGTGGCTAGGCTTGGATGGTTTTAAAATGCCCCAAATGAGTGGTGAGAACCATTATTGATGCTTGGAAAGTCCAATATTATGTCATCTGATCTTATGAAACTGTCTATGTGAGCAGCTTCCCTAAGCATGACATTATTTAGGTGTCTATAGATGCCCCTTTTTGTGATGCGCTATGTGGAAAACACAATGCTAAGCAAAAACGTAGACTAATATGTTTGTAGGGTGTATGGTGATCAATGATCTGATCAATGTCGGATTGCCCAATCATGCAAGATGGCATGCATCCCTTGAATCATTGCCTCAATGTTCAGAGGACTTAGCTCAGTGTCTTAATGTTAAATTGCACTCATTCCTCAATCTCAATCAGGTAGCTTCAATTGCTATGACAATTCCAACCAGTAGGAGAGCTACAATTAAAGATGTCATGTCTGCTTACATTCCCAGCAAACAAGGAAAATTTATGATTGTTGTATGCAATGATTCATAGGACGAACATGATTTTGTTATGATCAAGTGATCTTTTATTGATTTTGATTATTATTATGTTGAATTTTTGAACTACTTCCTCACACAATGAATTGGTGAAGAAATGACAATGAATGAAGTGGCAAGTCGCTTGACCAATATGACTAATCTAGTTCTTTTCTAGCATTTGTTGCTATTAATAGGCAATCCCACATCCAAGTGTGATTCCAATTGTTTGTGATAATCATCCATCCTTATCTCGAGGAGCGGTTCGACTATCAATAGTCTTCTTAGGGATTTTGGATAAGTGGTTCTATTTATGTTTAGATTGTATCACTTTGGCTTAATTTTTTTGATATCATAGGGGAATTAGGATGATCCTTTCGCACCCATGGAGCAGTTCGACCATCTTGGTCTTCTTAGGGATTGAAGGGTGGCACATCGTAATTCCAAAATGAGTTTTTTTGCCCCAAGTGACCTTATGGTTATCTACTCATCTCATCGAAATACATGGAGTACAAATCGTTGCAATCGTTGAGTTGGTAGGGTAGGTGACTGAATACGAGGACTGCCTAAGATTATGATTTTTTTTGCTATTCTGGACATTCTAATGATCTTAAACCATCAAAGTATGTATATTTGTTATTTTTGCATGATTTCTCAAGGGGAAACCTCTTATTTTGATATGTGGATTTGGTTGTTGTCAGGTCCAGCGGCCTTTGAGTTCCCACCTGTGGCCGCTATCGCCTTGAGCAGCCATGAAGTTTGGGCCACTGACTTCAGCAACAACCAAGGCATAATTAAAGAAATCTAAAATTTGTATTCTCTAGGGTTTGACCTTTCATTTTCACTATTGAAGATTCACTTTTCAGAGCTATGGAGTGACAGCGACGGTTGCAACTTTGGAGTTTACTTGGTGTCGAGGACATGGCTACCTAAGATGAGATATCAACTGCTAGAAGAGTCAGAGCTTCTTGGGTATTTCTCTTTTTCTAAACCCTAGCTTTGGGTAAAACTGCACCTCACTAAGTAATTGATAAAATAAACCTCACTAAACCTATTGGTAACGAATTAAAAACCCGTAGCTAGGTTTAGCTTACTTTCTGCTTTGGTGGGTTAGTCCCCATTTTTTATTTTGTTGCTTTGCCTTGGTAGTTCTGGCCTAGGTTTCCCATTTTTTTTAGTTGCTAGCCACTTGATGTTTTTAGGGCATCTATAAATTTTGCTTTGATTTGGTACCTGAGTGGGAATTTGCCTTTAATTTTTTTTTGTTTTCCCTTATCTTTTGATCGGTTTATGTTATTTTGTAATATTTTGATTTTTTTGTTCTTTTCTGGCTAAGGTTTTAGGGTTTTCCATGTCATACCTTGGTCGTTGTCGCTCAGAGTGGCCAGTTATGAGTCGTTGTTGCTCAAAGCGACCAGGTTTGAACCCCAATGGTCAAAAATTTGACCGTTGGGTCTTGGCCACTGCTGTCTCCAATGGCCAGTTTTTGGCCGTTGTAGGCGACAGCGGCTAAATCCCTTAGCCATTTTTTGTGTATTTTTTGCTAGTTTTTATATTTTTATGATATATTTGATTTTTTTTAATTTTTTAATTTTTTTTATTAGGTGCAATCTTGTCTCTTTTCTTAGACTTAGAATAGCCCATCCTCTTTTGCACTGTTTTCATGTTTATTATGAATTATGCCTTAGATGCATTGTAGTTATGTTTCATATTTCTTCTGCTTTGCTTAGATCCTTACTGCTCGGGCTTGAGACCCGAAGCTCTTGTTTAACATTATTCCTCGCTTGTATGACACGGACTGGGCATGGCTCAAGGCTCATGGGCTCTAGTATGTTACCATATTACCTCACCTTATATCAAACAAGTCTTACCTTACGACTTTCGCCCATCGTTGGGAACCTCGGACTAATACCTTCCACCTCCCGACCAATAAGATGACCATTATGCCGAAGGATGTGTATAGGATCTTTCGGATCCCTTTTTATGGGGTGGCTATTGTTTCTTCAACCACTAATGATCAGGTGGTCATCTTCACTCGGGTGTTCGAGAGGTATTCTAAGAATTCTCTCAAGGACACCAAGTCTGGGGGGGTGTCTATCATTCATTGGTATCGTGAGCAGGTTTTCATAGTGAGGCATGTAGTGATGCTGATGGTCATCAACAATGTCCTTATCCTAGATTGCTCAGGCTTGAGGTTCCCTTGGAACCTCCTTGCGATGGTTTAGGACCTGATGGATAGTGTAGATCTTATAATATATACATGGGGTAGGTCACTATTGGCTCAGTGTTATGATGAGTTGTACCACATCCGTCGGAGGGTTCATGTCAGCATCACCTATAATTGGCTTCTATAGGTCTAGGGATGGGAGCACATTAGGGTAGATCACCCTAAGGGGCTTCCTATTGAGATCACAGTTGTGGATGGGAGGATGTAGTGCTATGGTGCTAGGTGGGCCAGAGAGAGTGAGGAGCACAAGAGATGCACATTCATCAGGGAGCTGACTCATAACACTGCCATTTTCATGGGACTCTAGGATGGAGATATCATATGGCACCCTTATCATGAGCGTCCTACTTGGGATGACCCTGATAGCTTTACTTCTAGAAAGTGGCATGAGCGATGGCTCATTGGCCACAAGTCCAACATCTGAGGATACTTCTTCTACTCTCTAGTTCTTTGTCAGTACAGGTTGTAGTAGGATGTGCCACTAGTACCATTTATGTATAGGTGCATCAGAGCAGAGAGAGACCTCCCTCCTTGATAGGTTACAAAGATGGATGATGAGGAGGATGACCTAGATGTTGATCCTAGAGTAGTTGGTGGAGTCATAGAGGTATTTACACGATGGTGGGGTGACTTGATGTGGTATGGTGATGGTAGTCTGGACTAAGAGGATGATGGAGGAGATGGGGTAGACCCAACAGGGCATAGGGTCCATGCTAGGACTGTGGCATGGGGCTAGCAGGCAGAGCAGGTGGCAACGAAGGAGGAAGAGGCTCCTGAGGAGGTAAAGGAGATGGAGCCTGAGGAGATAGATTCTCCTCTCAGGGCACAGCTACATGATGTAGAGGTTGAGCTCTAGTCGGCTAAGATACAAGTACAATAGCTTAATGCCACCATAGTGCAGAGAGATACTACTATGGCTTATCTATCAAACTAGATACGGGCTTTTTAGGATGCTCTAGGAGGAGTTGCCCAGATGCAGGTTGTTGTTACCCCTCTTGCTCTCAAGGATCCTTCAATGGTAGCTCTTGATACTTAGGTTCATCATCTATAGGGTTTTTTGGATGAGAGTGGTGTACATATTGCTGAGGATGTAGCCTATATTGTCACTCTCTCAAGGCAGATCATTAGGCTAGGCACCATTCCTAGGGTGAGAGGAGCCACAGGTGGGTCACAGGTTAGTAGGAGTTCTACAGTAGGCTATTCTTCTGTCTAGCATGGTCATGGGGCCCGACCTCACATAGAGATACCAACAAGATCTAGCTTGCACCATTCCCCTAGAGATTCGGCCATAGGGGGCGATGCTACAAGGGGCACAGGCCTAGTACTTGATTGATGATACTCTTGGTTTTGATTCATTTTTGAGGTTAGGCTGACCTATATGACTATCGCCCATGGGAATTTTGTACATCCATGGACTTGACACATATTTTTATGATATCTTTTCATTATGAATCATTACGTGTATCGTTTATTGCTCATGTTTTTGTTGTCATTTTGTTTTATGATGTGATGCGATGATGGCATTATGATGATTTGATGTATATGTTAGATGATAAATGATACTGTATATGCTTATATGGATGTGTAGATGCTTATATGATTTGATGATGTGATGTGATGTATTTTTATGATGAATGATGAATTCATGATTGTATGCAAATGGATATTGCCTATGTGTTTTATGATGTGCTTTATGATGATTTGATGGATGATTCATGACTTGTGTTTGTGGATGTGATGTTATTGTTAATTGCATGTTTAATTTTGCTTTAATTGTATGCATCTAACTTATGTGATGGGATGGTATAAACAAACCTGTATGCTTTAATCACTTAAAACATAAGGAATGCATATGACATTGACAATATTAATGGGTGATACCACAAAAAGTAAAAAAATAATCATGAATTTAAATAATCACTCTTATCATAAGAATTGATTAAGTATTCATATATGAGATGTAATGGTGTGTAATGTGTTTTCTTAATAAGTTTCTATAAATTAAAATATATAAAGTAGTCAGTGGTCGTCTATATACTATTTCTAATATATATACGGTATCTGTCCTACTATGTTGATACCCCCTAATTTATAGAATCTTATAAATAAAAGTGATGGTGTGAATGATGATATGATTTGTTGTTATTTAACAATTTTGGGGGCTTTCTGGAGATTCAAACACTCTAGTTACCTTATCAACAGCTATCTACTGACCACTTAGACTTTTGAAAAGTAATGCTTTTACCATGGACCTAGTTTTTCATGATCTCTGTGTGTGCAAGTGATTGTATATTGTGAGATAGAACTTAAGTATTTCCTTCGATGTCAGGTAGGATTCTTTCAGCCCATTGCTAAGATCAGGGATCCTCAAGTGTTCATCTCATCCTTATGTTGGACTTAGTTGGACTATACCACTAAGCAATATTGGGTTACCTAATCTAGCTCATCCACCTTCAAACATTGGTCTACACAAATGCATGAAGCAATTGTAATAGACATATCGTCATGTGTAAATATTTCTCCTTCTAGTTTTGTATAATGCTGAGAATTCCAGGGATTCAAGCTTTATTCCCTTTTGGCTTCTTTTTGGCTTTGGATATTTGCTCATATGTAGTGATGAAAATCACTGTTAAATCACTGTTTATTTATTGATTTTTCTTTGAGCGAGGATATTTTTTAGTGATGATAATCGCTGTTTATTTTGCTCATATTTTGTTGATTTTTCCTTGAGCTATGATTTTTTTTTTTTTCTTATTTGTATATCGGATTATTGCTTTGAAATGTGGACTGTATGCTTGGCCTTTTGAATATGTACTTTTCTTTGGGATTTTGCTTATTTTAATTTAAGCAAGGGATTTTGATGGGGTAAAGCTTGTCCTTTTTCCAATTCTCAGCACCTTTAAACCGGTTGCACAGGGGGATAAGCAAGGAATATCCTTTTCGTTTAAGGTAACCTAGACCGCTTTGTAGCTTTCATATTTTCCTTATACCAGCTAGGATTTTAGTGTTTCAATTAGTGATAGGATATTTAATATCCAAGGCATTATCATAGCTAGACCTTACCTTCTACTAATCAATGTATTTTTCCTCAAAATTTGATAAGATCACTAGGTGTGGTTGATTAACCTAAAAACCTTAGTATATTATGTATAGCAACAAATAATGGTTGTGTTGAAAAACATAATTTCACTGGTGTGTTGATGGAGGTATGGATTGGAATGATTTATGTGACAAACTATGGTATCACTTTTAAGGCTCTCATGTGATATGCAATTATAGTGGATATGAAAATGCAATGCAATTATGGGGATGCGAGATGTGATATGCAATTGTTTTTGTATTTTTTATTTTTATGTTGTTTTTGTACTTTTGTTTAATTTGACCAAAGGGCTTATTATGCCTTTGGGACTTTTTTATTTTTTACCAAGTAGCATGAAGTACCCTTGGAGCTTTTGATTTTGACCAAGTGGCATGAAGCACCCTTGGAGCGTTTTGATTGAAGTTGACCAAGTGGTTTGAATACCCTTGGAGCATTTTGATTTGAATTTGACCAAGCGGTTTGAATACCCTTGGAGCTTTTGAATTGATTTTGACCAAGTGACTTGAATTACCCTTGGAGCCTTTGATTGTATTTTTTAAATTTTATGTTTTTATGATTTGTTTTTGTTTTTTTGACTTATTTGAATGTTTTTGTGTTTTATGACATATTTGAATTTTTTTGTTTTTATGAAATATTTGAATGTTTTTGTATTTTATGAAATATTTGAATGTTTTGTATTTTATGAAATATTTGAATGTTTTTGTATTTTATGAAATATTTGAATTTTTTTGTATTTTATGAAATATTTGAATGTTTTTGTATTATATTTGAATGTTTTTGTTTTTTATGACATATTTGATTTTTTTTGTGTTTTATGTGTAAAATGCCTTTAAGTGAATGATATTGAGAGGTTCAGGCTCTTCAACACCATCTAATGATATAAGGTGATATGCTCCAGGCCCAACCCTCTGTGAAATCATGTATGGGCCTATCCAGTTTACCATGAACTTATCTCTCAGATGCGACGGCAAATTCGAATTCTACTGGTTTTCTTTGAGCACTAGATCTCCATGGACTTTACTATTGTAAGCTCACACAAGGCGATCCTAGTAAACGCAAAGATGCTCTAAAGCATTGACTCAGTGTTCATCAAGAAGCATCAACTGATCAAGTTAGCCTTGTCGTGCAGCATCATCATCTATGAAGTCCTTTAATGCTATGCATAGAGTCAAAATTTCTAACTCTAGAGGCATGATGGCCTCAGTGCCATATACTAGTGAAAATGGTGTTGCCACAGTGGGCATCCGTATACTAGTCATGTATGCCCATAGTGCAAGAGGCAACTGCATGTGCCAATCCTTGTGATTTTCTTGCACCCTCTTCCTCAAAATGGAGATGATTTTTTTGTTTGATTCTTCTGCTTGCCCGTTTGCTTGCAGATAATAAGGCATCAAAAAATTGTGCTGAATATGGTATTTGCTCATCAAAGCCTGCAATTTTTTGTTCTTGAAAATGGTCCGCCCCCCGGCACTAAAAAAAAGATGGCCCATTATCCGATATTATCTTAGAAGGGACCCCAAAATGACTTATGATATTGTGGAGTATAAACTCCATAATCCTTGGTCCAGTTGTTGATGTTAAGGGGATCGCTTCTACCCATTTAGTGAAGTATTCTATGGTTATTATGATGAATGTGTGTTTGCTTGAGGATGGGGGTGAGATCTTCCCAATCAAGTCTAGTCCCCACTAATATAATGGCCATGCTTCCTGGATGGGTTGTAAGGCTTGCGATGGTAAGTGCGTTAAATTTGCATGATGTTGGCACTTACTACATTTCTTGACATACTCATAGCAATCCCTTTCCATGGTGGGCCAATAGTAACCCATTCTCAATATGCGCTTAATGATGGCCATGCCACTGAAATAGCCTCCACATGTTCCGTCGTGAGCTTACGAAATTGCCCAAGATGCTTCTTGGGGCTCAAGACAACGAAGTAATACTCCATCATATCCTAGTTTATAGAGGATTTCTCCTAGAAAAATGTATCTTGTTGCTCTCTGTTTTAATGTTCACCTTTCAGTATGTGACAAACCTTGAGGTACTATTCCAAGCTTCAGGAAGTCCCATAGTTGGGAAAGCCAATCCTGATAAGCCACGGCTTCTATAGAATAGACGACTTGCTCTTCCTATATTTTTGAGGTAGTGAACACAGATTGAGGAATAACTCTATGGTGTATGGTTGCACCACACTCCATAGGTCCTTGGGAGATAAAAGACCCCCAAGGTGTTGTTTGTAAGAAATATCTTACTGGGAAGGACCAATCCTGATCTAGATCGATGTTGATCATGTTGACTGATTCTTGATTGTCAAGAGCTTCACGACGTATTGCTGAGTGCGAAAGCACCTTCACATGAATGGTTGTAAAATCAGCAGATGGATTTTGAGGGATTAAGGATCCCAAAGAGTCCATAGTGTCTACAAATCTATTTTACATACGAGGGATTGCCTCGATGTCATACCATTCCAACCGGGCTAGGTAAGTGTCAACAAGTTCCTTGTAAGTTTTTAGGAGTGGGCACCTGCATTGGAATAGTCCTTTGACCTGGTTTACTATGAGCAAGGAGTCACCAAAGATATTCAATCTTTTAATGCCCATTTCTATGATTGTTTTGAGTCCTAGGATCAATGCTTCATATTCTGTATTATTTTTTGTGCATGGGAAGTCTAGTTTGAATTATAAGGGTAATGGAGAACCTTGTGGTGATAAAGACAATCCCTGCTTCACCCCCTTGTTCACACTTTGAACCATCGAAGAACAATGACATGTCTCTTTCTTTCTTAGGTTCTTCAAGCTCTGGAATATCTGATAATGCAAATACCACATCATTAGGTAATTCTATGGTGAGAGGCTTGTTATCCTGAAGAGGCACCTCTGCTAATTGATCTGCTATGACTTATCCCTTGATGGACTTTTAGCTTATGAACTCTAGATCAAATTATATCAATAGCATGATCCACTTTGTGGTACATGTATTGTGATATGTCTTGCTCATCATGTACTACAAATGATTTTTTTTTGATATGACATAGGTCGTATGGCTCAACATGTAGTGTCGCAAATTTCGAGTTGCAAAGACCACTGCTAAACATAAATTTTTGACATACGCATATCCTAGCTCATAGCTCACCAAGGTGCAACTAATGTAATATATGGCTTGCTCTTTTTCTTGTGCATTATTTTGGGCTAACATGGTGCCCAATGCAAAATAAGTAGCCGATATATATAGTAAAAATGGTATGTCTAGCCTTGGTGGAGCCAATACTAGCGGTGTTGCCAGATAAATTTTTATCTCTATAAAGGCTTGATGGCATTCTTCATCCCAATGAAAGGGGACCTCCTTGCGTAGAAACTGATTCATAGGTCGGCATTTATCTGATAATTGTGCGATGAATATTTTTATGGATGCTATCTTGCCTTGGAGGCTCCTCAACTCCCTAATGTTGGTAGGGGTGGCCATTTCTTGTATAGCCTTTACCTTTGCAGGATCAACCTCAATGCCTCTCTTGGATACAATGAATCCCAAAAGCTTACCAGAAGTTACGCCAAATACGCACTTCTTAGGATTCAATCGGACGTTGTGTTCTATGAGGCGATCAAAGACTTGTCTAAGGACTTCGGCATGCTCTTTATGTAATAGGGACTTGGCCAGTAAGTCATCCATGTAATCCTCTAAGATATTATGCATATAGTCATGGAATATGTATGTCATGGCCTTCTGATATGTGGCATCACCATTTTTGAGACCGAATAGCATCACTTTGTAACAGAATGTTCCCCATGGAGTAATGAAAGCAATTTTATGTTGATCTTCGGGCTTAATCCAGATCTAGTTGTATCCAAAAAAACCATCCATTAGGGAGAGCATCTCATGACCTACGGTTGCATCTACAAGAGCATCTATGTTTGGCAACGAGAATGAATCCTTTGGTGTTGCCCTATTTAAATCTCTAAAATTTGTGCAAATACGGACTCTTCTTTCGAGTTTCCCCATGGGTACCATGTTTGACACCCACTCAGGGTAGTCGATAGGAACTATGAATATTGCATCTAGTAGTTTTTGCAATTCATTCTTCACCATCAAAGCGATGGTTGGATGCATTTTCCTCAAATTTTGCTTGACTGGATTCTTCATGGGATCCAATGAAAGGTTGTGAATGACTAACTTTGGATCTATCCCTGGCATTTCTTTGTAAGTCCAAGCAAAAATATTCAATCTCTTTGAGAAGAGGAATTAGGATGGCTTGTTCCTCTAGAGATAAAATTTCTCTGAACTTGACTTTTCTTGGTTGGGTAGGATCATCGCTGATGTCCACCTCAAAATTTGCTTCTATAGCCATATGTGACCCATCCTCTAGCTGATGAGGCATGGGTATCAAATTAATGTCATCAACGATATTCACAGGACCTACTAACTTAGGTTCCAAACCAACATGGAAGACGTCATATGCACAACCTGATGCAAAATGGAATGGATGTAACATCTCTTCATTGGGGAAGAGGTCTTCTAGTCTCTATGGGTGAACTAGCACGATCCCAATCAATAGCTTCTACATCAAGATGCAATTATTTAGTAGGATCTGATGTATTATGAAGTGGAGTGGTCAAATAAATGGAGATCATGTTGATGGATGGGATGAAATCTCTAGGACCACATGGGTGTAATCTTATCTCGAGGGTTTCCCTTCCATGCTCACGATGAGGTTCTAGAGGAATGGGAATTTTTGGATCTGGCCCATGAGTAGGGTGGAAAATAGGATCATTGGACTCTAATCACTTTCTGAATGTAGGTGGAGGAGGATTGACCATATGGTGAATGGCCTAGGTCAATAGGTCTCCCCAAAAATTATAGATGAGGGTCTATGGCACGGAGTGCCACCTCTCTCTCTACTAGCTTGTTTACATATCACAAGTGGTGAGGTCCAAGATAAGCCATATCGGTCTCATCCTCAAAGTCATCATCGCTTATCCAAAAATCGTTTGATGAGGCCTGGAAATGCCTCAATCATAACATGTTTTGAACACTAAAAATGCCTATAAACTCTTATGTTTTATCTGATATGTTAGTTGAGTTGATTCAATATGTTGTATATTAACCATTTTGCATGATCAATGTATTTGAAATATTATATGCTGATTTTACAGCTTTTTGCATAGTTTTGTGTTCTTTTTGCTATGATTTGCTAAAATGGGATATGCTTAGAATAATAGCAGAATTTCACTAATCATGTTTTGATTTGTCTCAAGCATTTATTTCACCTAAATCCGCAAAAGCAAGCAAACCGTTGTCGTGCAAGAAATCGGTCTTTCCCATGTAAATTCTAGCCACTGTCCATAAATAGCAAGGCATGGAATTCACATGAGGAAAGGGATGAAGACCATTAGAATTTGATCTTAAGAGATAACACAAAGAAATCACTATAAAAGCATACATTTGTTCATTCCAAAGTATCTTTGAAATGAAAATCTCAAAACTTCAATGAGCGCGATCTTCGAATGAAGAATGCAGTCTTCGAATGAGCGGATCTTCGAATGAAGCATCGCTATTCTTCGAATGAGCGCATCTTCGAATGAGAATGCAGATCTTCGAATGAGCGATCTTCAGAATGAGAATTGCATTGTCTTCGAAATGAAGCCACTTATCTTCGAAATGAAGAATAGAATGTGCTTTTTGACTCGTTGACCGATTTTTGAAGCCAAAAAAGGGAAATAAAGGTTGGAAAAGGTAAAGGGAAAGATCTTCCATCTGCCTTTGCCGTCATTGCCGACCAAAGCCATCATTAAGGGAAAGATCAAGTTTTAGTCCTCTTCTAGGATAAAACCAGAATTTGTTGCAGCATTGTAGGATTAGATCTTTTGAGATATTCTTTGTTTGTAATCAGATCATAGGATAGCTATAAATATTGCTCCCATTCAGGTTGAGCCTAGTAGGTAGAAAAGGAGGTAGAAAATAGAGTAAGGAAGCTAGCAAAAATACAGAGTATAGGTAGAAATTGACTTACATCTGTAATAGTTTTTCAACAGAATTATTGTAATCATGTCTTCTAATCAATAAAGTGCACCAGTTCTATTTCATATTGCTTGTAAATGAGTGTGATTAAGATTTAGAAAGAGAGAGAGACTTACACCTTCTTCTAGACAAAGAGGCTGGCCACTTCCAGACCTAGGAGGAGGACTAACAAAGTAAGTTTTTATTCTGATTTTGTCTAGAGAATGAGTTGTAGAACTTGTTATTTCAATTGCTTGTAAACAGTTGACAATATTTGTAGTCTTAGTTTATTTATGCTTAGATTAACCTTGTGCTTAATGTTTTAGTTGCAATCTTACTTTCAGAAAAGCTTCCACTTTATTTCAGACTGTTATTTCTAGAATTTACTATTTTTTAGCAATTTCCTGCATTTTATGTTTTGCTGTCAAATCCTGCACAGAAGATTGACAACCTTCTGTTACAGAACTTTGACAGTTTTTATTTCCACATTAGATCTAGACTTTCATTACTGCAAAAGTAATTAGATTTCCTTTCGCAATTAGGATCAGACTTTCAATTCTGCAACTGTTATTTCTGCAATATAATTAGGTCTCATTCTGCAATTGTAATTAGGACTTCATTTCTGTAGTTAATGATTAGTTTCCAATTCCGCAACTTAGATTAAGATTTAATTCATGCAATTTAGAGATAGGAATGTTCCAAAACCCCCACACAACCGGTTCCACCAATAAGACCTGTTGCTCTAGATTGACCTAAGTTATAGTTGTTTCACTTCTTCCGCAGATAGCCTTGTACACTGCCCTGGATTGACAGATTCATTGAGAATTAATGATGGTATAACGACTACGCATCATTTTGGCACCGTTGTCAGGGAATAGTGTTGTCAGAAGAAAACAAACAGTCCAATAGCCATAATCAGACTAAGCTGTGAAAATTCAAGTTAAAATCAATACAACAGCTGAGGAAGATAACAACTATTGACTTAATTTATGTCATTTAAGAGTAAACATGAATGAATAAGTCTAGGGATGAAAAAGGTAGAACTACCCCAAAGGATCCCTGGCTTGTCCCATTAAGGAGATCTTCACGCCTAAGGGGTGAATCACCTGTGTTTGAATTACCTAAAAGATTGATAGAAAAATCACTAGTCTCACCATCACTAGAACATTCTAAGATAGGAAAATCACCAATTTTATCATCATCAGAATATCCTAAGAAAGACAATTCATCAGACTCATCATCAACAGAGAGGCTTGGACCTCTTGAGAGAACAATTTGGGAAGCTTTAACTTCTCCCAACAAACAGGAAACTATGGCAGAAGGAGGCAATATAGATGGCCAACATGGCTATGTTCATAATGAAGGAGATGATCAAGATATACTCCAACCGTCCAGAACATTTGAATATCCTATTCGTCTGAATCCAACACAAAACTCTCCCATGAAGACCATTTCACCTTCAGTACTTCCAACCTTTCGAGGTGTTGTATCTGAAGATCCTGACCAGTTTTTGTTTGAATTCAAGGTAGTGTGTCGGACCTATGATTATATAAATGACAATCAAAAACTTAAGGTTTTTCCCTCAACTCTCAAGGATTCAAGATTGCGCTCGGTTCATGAGCTTAGAGCCAAATTCCATAAGAACCTGGGATCAAATGGAGACTGTCTTTTTAGACAAATATCAAGAATATTGCCGTGTAAGGAATAGAAAAGATGAGTTATTCAGAATCAAGCAGGAAGATGATGAGACATTGGAAGATTATCTTGATAGGTTCTCCTTTGTTCAAAGGAGATGTGGACTTGTAGAACCAGAATTATGTAAAACCATATTTTTGAGAGGATTGCAAGATGAATCCAGAGAAGTTCTGGATTTGATGGGAAAAGGGGATGTAACCACTCTCAGTAATGAGGAAATTATGGATCTCTATAGGAATTACTCTCGCACTAAGCAGAGAAGAAGAAAAAGCCGCACAAATGGCACTGATGTAAAGGACCTGATAGAGGAACTTGCAAATTTCAAAACTGATATTCTAGTGCACTTAAACACTACTTTAGGGGAAATGTCTGCAAAAGCAAAAACACAGAACCTTTGGCAATTTATTGCCCAAGATGTAGAAATAAACATGCTTTGCAGGAATGTCCTTTGAATAAAACATCTATCTCAGCCATTTGTAGTATCTGTTCAAAAAGGCATTCAACCGATCAATGCCACCGCTACCACAACTCAAAACCGTGTTAGAAAACCAGACCGAGGAACTCAACTATATTGGACCAAAACAAGGGGGAAATTTCTCTCAATATCAAAATCCCCCTCGTTTTCCTACAAATTGGGGGCATAATCCTGGTACTATGCCTTGGGGACAATCGGAACCACCCCAACGTCCTTGGAATTATCCTCAATGGACAAATTCCCAAGAATGGCCACAATCAAATTGGAGTAACCCAGCCTAGAATCAGAATCAAAACAACCCCTCATGGAATCAAAACAACCCATCTTGGAATCAAAACAATCCAGCTTGGAATCAAAATCAGACTAATCCACATTGGATGCAAAACCAACCATAGTGGAATCAGCAATACCAATCCTATCCAAGGCAGCAAAGGAATCAAGGTCAAACTCAAGATTTGTTGCCTGCACCTAATCAAAATTTTCAAGAAAAACAACAACAAACACAACAAGTGAAACAACCTCAATTGCTACCACCAACCACTAATCCAAAAAGTGAGACAGACACCTCCTGTCTATGTGGTCAAGTCGAAGAAAATGTTGAAATTAATGTTCTTGATTGTAGTGACATCCAACTTCGTTCAGGGAAAGTTGTACCTAAACCAGTTTCAATTGAAATCAAAGAAAATGAAGAGCAAGAATCATCGAAACCAGAGAGAATCCAACCAACAATAGAAACAAAAAAATTGGAACCAACAATAGAGAAAGAGACACAAGCAGAACAATTACCAAGGATAATTCCATATCCCGAAAGACTTAATGCAATACCAAAAAATTCTGAGTCGAAATTGGTCAAAGAACTCAAAAAGTTGACTATATCATTGCCCTTATTGCAAGCCATTAAGGAAATACCAGAGATTAACAATACTATCCAAAATTTGTGCATTAAAAGAGCAGGAAGAAAGAAGAAAGCATTTCCCAAGACTATGCAAATTGAAGGAAAAATAGCTGATCTCTTATCTGGAAAACTACTACCTCCAAAGTATAGTGATCTAGGAAGCCCAGTTATCATAGTCACCATAGGTTCAGTACCAATATCAAATGTTTTAGTGGATCTAGGAGCTGCAATAAATGTCATGACCAAGGATACAATGGAACAATTACAGCTCAAACATCTCAGCCCCACATTTACAGCTTTAGAAATGGCTGATAGGTCAGTTGCAAAACCTGAAGGAATCATTGAAGATGTCCCTATAGAAGTTTCTTCTTGGGAATTCCCTGCAGATTTTTTGGTTTTACAACCAAGAAATTCAGCACATGGATATCCCATTATTTTGGGAAGACCTTGGCTTGCAACTACAGCAGCCTTCATAGACTGCAGATCTGGAAATATGACTATTTCAAATGGTATTGATCTGAAACAGATTTCTTTATATCCTCCCGCAAAACCATCTAGCAAATTTTTAGGTCGATTATGGTTTTCTCGACTCAGAGGAAGAACCGGAAGAGGTCATTTCTACACTAGCTACCTTAGTAGTAAGAGAACACACAAAAGACCTCAATGACACGTAAAACTTAGAAAATGAAACAATCCCGATGAATGTTCTGCATGAACAAGGTTTAGAAGGGGAAGCAACAAATATCCAACAGTTGATAAGTAATGAGGAGAATCAAAAATCTGAAGATGAACCATCTCGTGCTATCACAGGGAAACTCTGTTTCACTACCACATGGATGGCACCATCATCCGATTTTTCCTTCTCACTGCTCCATACAAGATATGCTTCCCTCAAGCAAGCAATAAAACAGAAACTCGCTTCTTTTCTCCCATCTCAAAGAATGTCCTCTTAATCCCTTAATCACCATGTATGAAGGAGTGAATTCAGTCCTTCTAAATACAAAACAAATAGAAGTCCAACCAGCCAAATTTTTGAACATCTACAGCTAGCTTACTAGGGAAGAGGAAGAAAAACTGATAGTTGTCTTGCAGAAGCATGTTCATGCTTTTGCTTGGAACTACAAAGATATGTCAAGAGTTCATCCTGATATATGTACCCATAGAATCTATACTCGAAGAAGTCAAGCCAATTAGACAACCTCAAAGAAGATTGAATCCTGCCTTAAGAGATATTGTGAAAGAAGAAATTGAAAAACTCCTGGAAGTAGGATTCATTTACCCAATTTCTGATAGCCAATGGGTTTCTCCATTGGTAATAGTTCCTAAGAAAAATGGAAAAATGAGAGTATGTGTAGACTATAGAGAGTTGAATAAGGTGACATACAAAGACCATTTTCCATTACCTTTCATAGATCAAGTGTTAGATACTCTTGCCGAAAAAAGATACTTTTGTTTTCTTGATGGATTTAGTGGATATAATCAAATTCAGATTGCACCCGAAGATCAAGAAAAGACAACTTTTACATGTCCATGGGGAACATTTGCCTATAGGGTTTTACCTTTTGGTTTGTGTAATGCCCCAACAACTTTTCAGCGAGCAGTCCTAGCAATTTTTGCTGATCTGACCACCAAAAGTGTTGAAATTTACATGGATGATTTCACAATATGTGGACAAACTTTTGATTTTACATTGGAAAATCTTGATAAAGTCTTAACTCGTTGTGAAACATACCACTTATCCTTAAATCCAGATAAATGCTTCATGATGATGAAGGAAGGGATAGTTCTTGGTCATCACATCTCTCCCGAAGGGATCCAAGTTGATCCAAAGAAGGTTGAAATTATCAAGAATCTCCTTCCTCCTAAAACTCGACTAATGTCGAAGCTTCCTAGGACACATTGGTTTTTACCGTAGGTTTATTCCCAACTTTAGTACAATAGCCATTCCTATGTTTGCCCTATTGACTAAAGATTCTGAATTCTCCTGGACCGCAAAGTGTCGTGAAGCATTTGAAGCTCGAAAGAGAAATTGATAACTCCACCTGTGCTCAGAGGACCTAATTGGACATTACCATTTCACATACAGATCGATGCCTCCAATACAACAATTGGAGCAAGCATTAGGACAAATTGATAATGGTGAACATTATACCATCTACAACATTAGCAAGAACTTGACAAGAGCCGAGAAAAATTATACAACAACCGAGAAGGAATTCCTAGCAAGAATTTATGCCATCAACAAATTCAGGCATTATATCACAAAGTTATCAAATATTTATTCACACAGATCATACAACCATTAAGTATTTGATGAATAAACCTATGGTAAGTGCAAGAATTATTCGTTGGTTGTCGTTGCTGCAAGAATTTGATATCACTATAATCAACAAACCAGGAAAAGCTAATGTTGTGGCAGATTTCTTGTCCAGGTTGCAGAACACAGATGAAGGGGAATTAGTTGATGACACTTTTCCTGATGAAAACTATTTGCTATATCAGTCCAATCACCTTGGTTTGCAGATATAGCCAATTATTTGGTCACAGGGAAAGTTCCTCCACATTTCACTTCAAAACAAAAAACAATTGATCAAACAGAGTTCTTCTTTTGAATGGATTAAGGGTATGCTTTTTAAGTGCAGTCTTGACCATGTGTTACGTAGGTGCATCCGAAAGGATGAAGTGTATGATATCCTTAGAGCTTGTCATGATGAACCCTTCGGTGGACACTATTCTATAAAAAGCACAGTTAGGAAAATCTTAGGGACAGGATATTATTGGCCATCTCTTCACAAGGATGTGAAAAAGTACATCGGGCATTGTGATGCATGCCAAAGAATGGGGAAACCCACTCATACAAATGAGATGCCATTGCAGCCTCAAATGGTTTTAGAACCATTTGAGAGGTGGGGGCTTGATTTTGTAGGACCTATTGATCCACCTTCTCAAGGAAAGGTGCATATTCTAGTATGCACCGATTACCTGACAAAGTGGGTAGAGGTGCGTGCTTTCAAACATGCTCGTGAAGAGAAGGTCGTCGATTTCTTGTATACTCAGATTTTTTAGAGATTTGGAGCTCCACGGTCTATCACCACAGACCAAGGACCCCAATTTGCATCCAAAGTCATAAAAGCATTTACAGAATTGTATGAAATCAAACATAGGAAATCATCACCTTACCACCCACAAGCAAATGGCCAAGTTGAAGTAACAAACAGGGAACTAGAACGCATCTTGACAAAAATAGTAGCTTTTCATAGGAGAAATTGGCTAGATAAATTACCTAAGCAGCTTGGGCCTACAATACTACTTGGAAGTCCACTACCGGATTCACACCTTATGAACTAGTCTTTGGTAAAAAGCCTCTCTTACCTATTGAATTTGAGCTACTAACATTGTGCACAGCACTAAAAATTGGAATTGAATTGTCACAGACATAGACAGATAGGATTCTATATCTGAATGCATTGGATGAACTTAGATTGGATGCTCTGCACCAAACCTGAGGTAATTCAGAGCAGAGGAAGCTGTGGCATGACAGTCACATTCAACAGAGGAAACTTCAACAAGGAGATTGGGCTTTACTATTTGATTCTCAATATGAAGACTTCCCTAGAAAACTGAGAACTAGATGGTTGGGACCTTACTGGATTGAGGAGGTATTTAACAATGGAGCAGCTCGTTTATCCCCTATTGATGGGTCACGAAGAAAGTTGGTAGTGAATGGACATCGCCTTAGGGTATACCATACACCTCTGACTAAAGAAGAATTCTTGCAAGAACTTGATAGTTTGGATACACAACATGTGGAAGAGATTCCCTCTTCCACTTCAAAACAATCAACATGATCATGGATTTCAAGAAAAGAGAGAAAATACAAAAAAATAAAAAATAGAAAACAAAAAGATGAATAAATTCTGAGTATGAATTCCTTCACGGGCATGGTTTCAGGGGAAATCATGAAATTCCTTCATGGGCATAGTCGATCAAGAAAAAAAAAAGAGGAAAAGGAGAGGTAAAAAAAAAAGGGGAAAATCAAGAAAAAAGAAGAGAGAAAAATGAATAACTCAAGAGTGAAAACCTTTTCTTAAGGCACTACTGAGTTGGTGTGCATGAAAACCAGTTTTCTGGCATGCATAACCTTGAGAAATTTCTGAACCATCATTGTACAAATTCACCAAGTGCACTTGTTTTGAAATGTTGCAGAAAATCTCAACAGAATATCAACAAAGGCAGTCATTCTTCAAAACTGGCATTAACTATTTTTATCAGGTATATATTTCTTACATTTCTTCATTGTAAAATGATTGGTATATAGTATGTGACAATTAACCATTAGCATAAAAGGTATTCATAAGAGTTGGCATACTTAAAGACATGTTTTGAAAATGACAATATTGATTTCTGCCTAATCTTCGGAACAAGAATGCCAAAAATAGTGCCTGCTGTATTATCTTCGGAATGAAATTGTCTTCAGAATGACAGAAAAATGAATGTTGCATCTTGTCTTCAGAAAGAAAAATTGTCTTCGGAATGACAATTTGTCTTTAGAATGAAACTTGGTCTTCGGAATGACGACTTGCCGCATCATCTTCGAATGAAGATCTTCTTCGAATGAAGATCTGTCTTCGAATGAAGATCTTCTTCAATGAGGATCTATCTTCTAATGAGGATCTTCTTCGAATGACGATTTACCTTCATAATACACTTATCTTAAATGAGGATTGATCTTCGAAATGAGGATTAATCTTCGAATGAAAATTTTGCAAAGAAGATTTGTCTTCGGAATGAAGACCTTCTTCGAAATGAAGTCATAATCTTCGGAATGAGGATTTGTCTTCAGAATGAAGACTTGTCTTCGAAATGAGGTCATAATCTTCGGAATGAAATTTTGTCTGCGTGATAAGTTATAATCTTCGGAAAGAGCATTTCCACGTGGCATCCAAGAAGACAAGGTACGACAAAATCAAACTTTTTAGTTGCATGCGAGGAAGGAACACGTGTCAGTCAAGGACATGGTTTGTTTTTGCACTCATTGGAAATACGAAGGACGTGACCAACCATATGCCACCAATTTTTAATGCCAATTAACATGCACGTGAGAATCTGCAAAACTAATGAGGTGGATCTGACGGCAAGGACATCCATGCAATTATCAACGAATAGGTGTACAGTGCAAAAGTAGAAATGTGTGCCACCTTTCTTTTCGAAGACGTGTTGTGAAGTACAATGCACAGGTTACGGTTCATTCCAAGAAGAAGACGAGAAATAGGGCAACGAAGGTTTCAAACTAAAACTCTGCAAATTTGCAACATAAAACAGCCAGAGATCCAGCAGAAGAACAACAATCATAGTGTACAATTTTTAAACAAAAAAATGGGGCGAAAGATCAGAACAGAGCCTGCAGATACCACTTACCTCCGAGAAAATCCGCATTGTGCAGATTTTTGAAGATGGAGGGTTTATGCCATTTCTGGATAAATTCAATGGGTCTTCTCAAGATTTGGCCGGCATGTTCGCCCATACGTTCGGAAACAACCGAGCACATGTTAACGACATGACTATTGAGGTAAGCCCTAAAATTTTAAGTCAGATTACAGAGCTGCCATTAGAAGGGATTTCAATTTCTAGATCCGGCAAGAACACATTGGCAAATGTAGTTAATCACTTTGTAGAAGAAAATGATAGAGAACTAGAGTACTTAACCCATAACAACACATGCAAAGGGTTAAAAAGGGCCAACTTGTAGGAACCCTGGGATGAAGTAGCCACCTGGTAATTAAATTCCTAACCCGTGAAGGGCAAGTATGTGCTGTTATCGGGGCATCATCTACGAATTTTGAACCATCTCGGACATGGTGAGCAACAACCAGAAGTTAGGGTAAATCTTCCCCGGTATCTGTATCAAGAGTTAAAGAACATGGCAAAGAGATATCAAGAGGGTAAAGGAAGCCTTCGCCATCATGGCCTCATCAAATTAGTTTGCCAACACCATTTTAGAGGAAACCCTAGGAGTTTTGATAGGTTTTACTCTACCCTAAATGATGTCATTTTTGGGGATGAAAGTGAGGAAGAAGAAGAACCAAATGCTGTTGATGTTGCTGCAGAAGAGGAAACAGCTAAAAATGTTGCAGAAGATGCTGCAGAAGAAACTGCAGAAGGTGCCCCTGAAGCTGTTACAGAACTACACCCCACAAAGCAGAAAACCTTGCTCCCGAACCCTCAACTTCACGAGCTAAGAAACAAAAGAGAAGAGGATCTGGAACTGGCAGTAGAGCAAAAAAACAAAAGAAGGTTCATTTTGTCGAAGCTGCAACCGATTTGTCGAACAGAGAAGTGAAGCACTTAACCAAACAGAGGCAACAAGGGAAATAGAGGCATCTGAAACTGACCCCATGACCCTGTTGTCACCAAAAAATAGAGCAAAAAGAAGAAGTTTGCATCTGGAACTAGGAGGTCTACAAGAATCCATTTGAAAGAAACTACAGAACAGGTCATGGAGGAAGAAGATAGACCAAGCAGCCCAGATGTCACAGAGATACAACCAAAGCATCTGAAAACTTTCCAGAATTCCTGAACAGATAGCTGAGGCAGAAACTGAGCAGGATGGTTTAGAGGAGGCTACGCTCAACAAGCTACAGATATGGTAGATACCCTTATAGACAGTCTCACAGAGCCTCCTGAACAAGAACAAATTATTGCAGAAGAAGAGGAAATATTGGTTGAGCAACCAACTACAATCGATTTGTCCACATCAGCTTCAAGAGAAAAGAAGTGGAAGACATCACAGAGCAGCGAGGGCAGCAAGGAGTGTTGTCAAAACACAGACAATGGATTTTCAGAGAAAGAAAGCATCATTGAGATGCAAGAAAGAAAAATTGCAGAGCTTCAAAGAAGTGGCAGAATTGAAAAAATTGTTGTCACAATCTGAAAATAACCACTATATCCAATGATGAAGACAATTTGGCTCAATTGCTTCTAGGTCTATCAAGAGCAGATGACTCTATTGAGGCAGACATAGGAGTTCATCCTAAAATAACACTCCTTCATTCTGAAGAAGTGCCTGTTCATTCTAAAGTAGCACCATCTTATTCTGAAGCATTACCTTCTTGTTCGAAGATGCTTCAAAATGGTGAAGAGTATGCAGAGGATGTTGAAGATGAGCCACCAACACAGAATATCCCAAGAGAAGAAAATGTTCAAGTAAGTACTCCTATTGAGGTCCCCGCATTTCAACTTGTTACACTTCCAAGAGAAACAACAGATAAGGGGGTACAAGTAGAAATACTATCTGATGACAACCCCATAGAAATAGCAAATAAGGGGGTGCAAGTAGAGTTATTGATAGATGAACAACCAATGGAAGTGGTAGAAAAAGGAGTTCAGATAAATCTGTTGCCTAGGATCCCCCCGTAGTAAGACCACCTAATACTGTGTCTCTAGAGCAAGACAATGCGACATAGCTAGCTGGATGATTAGATATGAGCAGCTTGCCACTAAAACTGAAAAGTTCAAATTGGAAGCAAAACAGCTAGAAGCCAAGGACACAGAAATTCAGGCATTGAAAGAAAAGGTGTCTGACTTATGCCAAATTGCTAAATTTTTAGTCCAATTTAGACGACCAGCCAGATTTTACAGCCTTATTTTGAAGGAAAATACCTCAGATGGCAGTGTCATGAGGATTACTTCAAACCTCCCATATAAATTGGACACTATTGAAGATTTTCTGGAGGCATATTTTGACAAGTCCTTTTGAGCAGAAAAATCTCCTGTGTGAACTATTTTTACACAGTTTCTTCATTCCAGAGGAAGTTGACTCTCATCCTCAAATCTACATTGGAGATGTTCAGTTGAGAGCATTTATGTCTACTTTGCTGAATTAGCTTTACCCGGATCAAGAGAAAAAGCAGAATAAAGTGATTGAAACAAGGGCTGAGTTGTTAGTCGGAGCAATCCAGCCAAATCACCTAGTTATCACCAAGAAGCACTTCTCAATGATGAACAGGGATGATATAAAGAGAATGTACTTGAACAATTTGAGGGACTGTGTGGCCAGATTTAACAATTTTTGTGATCACAATTTCTTCCCAACATTGTCAGTATGCAGAGACAGATGGAATGAACTTTCCATGTCTTTGAGGAAAAGAGAACCTATCTCCCCCATCAACTTAGAATGGTCCAGAAGAAGAGCAGAAGGTGTAATCCAGCTGATTCAGATCATGCAACATAACCGGATAGGTCTCAGGTTCAGGCCTCCGACCATCATTACTCCAGTTCCATTCTACTTTGAGGAAGATGCCCACTCGATGAACAATTTGAAGATTGGCTCAGAAACATTCAAGAAAACAAGGGGTATTACATAGGCAAGAAATTATTCTATAGGTCATGGAATCTAAACATGGACATATGTGATTCCATAGCCCAATAGAATGCATGAGGGCATGCATTAATATAAGTTGGGGGAAAATGATGAGGCCTGGAAATGCCTCAATCATAACATGTTTTGAACACTAAAAATGCCTATAAACTCTTATGTTTTATCTCGATATGTTAGTTAAGTTGATTCAATATGTCGTATATTAACCATTTTGCATGATCAATGTATTTGAAATATTATATGCTGATTTTACAACTTTTTGCATAGTTTTGTGTTCTTTTTGCTATGATTTGCTAAAATGGGATATGCTTAGAATAATAGCAGCATTTCACTAATCATGTTTTGATTTGTCTCAAGCATTTATTTCACCTAAATCTGCAACAGTAAGCAAACCGTTGTCGTGCAGAAAATCGGTCTTTCCCATGTAAATTCCAGCCAGCTGTCAATAAATAGCAAGGCATGGAATTCACATGAGGAAAGGGATGAAGACCATTGGAATTTGATCTTAGGAGATAACCCACCCGAGAGATGCAAAAGAAATCACTGGAAAAGCATACATTTGTTCATTCCAAGTATCTTCGGAATGAATACAAATGAGGGATCTTCGGAATGAAGAATGCAAAATCTCTAAATGAGCGGATCTTCGAAATGAAGAATGCAGTATCTTCGAATGAGCGATCTTCGAATGAGAATGCAAGATCTTCGGAATGAGCGATCTTCAGAATGAGAATTGCATTGTCTTTAATGAAGCCACTTATCTTCGAAATGAAGAACAGAATGTGTTTTTGACTCGTTGACCGATTTTTGAAGCCAAAAAAAGGGAAATAAAGGTTGGAAAAGGTAAAGGGAAAGATCTTCCATCTGTCTTTGCCGTCATTGCCGACCAAAGCCATCATTAAGGGAAAGATCAAGTTTTAGTCCTCTTCTAGGATAAAACCAAAATTTGTTGCAAAGATTGTAGGATTAGATCTTTTGAGATATTCTTTGTTTGTAATCAGATCATAGGATAGCTATAAATATTGCTCCCATTCAAGTTGAGCCTAGTAGGTAGTAAAGGAGGTAGAAAATAGTGAGAAAAGAGTAAGGAAGCTAGCAAAAAATACAGAGTATAGGTAGAAATTGACTGTGACAGTCCTCGTAACAGTTTTTCAATAGAATTATTGTAATCATGTCTTCTAATCAATAAAGTGCACCAGCTCTATTTCATATTGCTTGTAAATGAGTGTGATTAAGATTTAGAAAGAGAGAGAGACTTACACCTTCTTCTCGGACAAAGAGGTCGGCCACTTCCAGACCTAGGAGGAGGACTAACAAGCAGGTTTTTATTCTGATTTTGCTGCAACAGAATGAGTTGTAGAACTTGTTATTTCAATTGCTTGTAAACAGTTGACAATATTTGTAGTCTTAGTTTATTTATGCTTAGATTAACCTTGTGCTTAATGTTTTAGTTGCAATCTTACTTTCAAAAAAGCTTCCACTTTATTTCAGACTGTTATTTCTAGAATTTACTATTTTTCAGCAATTTCTTGCATTTTATGTTTTGTTGTCAAAACCTGAATAGAAGATTGACAACCTTCTGTTACATAACTTTGACAGTTTTTATTTCCACATTAGATCTAGACTTTCATTACTGCAAAAGTAATTAGATTTCCTTTCTGCAATTAGGATCAGACTTTCAATTCTGCAACTGTTATTTCTGCAATATAATTAGGTCTCATTCTGCAATTGTAATTAGGACTTCATTTCTGCAGTTAATGATTAGTTTCCAATTCTGCAACTTAGATTAAGATTTAATTCATGCAATTTAGAGATAGGAATGTTCCAAAACCCCCCACACAACCGGTTCCACCAATAAGACTTGTTGCTCTAGATTGACCTAAGTTATAGTTGTTTCACTTCTTCTTTCGCAGATAGCCTTGTACACTACCCTGGATTGATAGATTCATTGAGAATTAATGATGGTATAACGACTACGCATCACCGTTAGCATTGGTATGCAGCCCTAAGATGATGGGCTCATGTCTTGGCCCCAAGTAGCCCATCTTTGTTTCATCTTCATATTCTTTGTCACTTATGAATAATCCATTTGCATTGGTCTCTTGTCCCAAAGTTAGGGTTTGATTGCTTAGGCCTAAATAGGCTCTTTCTGTTGAGTCTTTTGATTCATAGTCACTTTCATCTTATGTATATCCACTCTCATCGTGGATGGACCATGTGAATCTTTGTAAATAGTGAGGCCCCTAATAGGCTAAGCCAAGTTGCACCTCATAATCACTTGCTTCATATCCATTCTCCTCATCCCATGATTTGTAACCTATTAGGGTGGAGTCAATTGAGATGTTTGGATGATAAAATTTTTGTGGCGGTATGTTTACCATGGCCACTTGTCTATTGCTCAAATTTCCTATTCTTAGGGGGTGATAAGGAATGAAATCAATGTTTTCTCCTAACCCTATGATTAATATTTCCAATGCTACTATAAGAGAGTCATCTTGACCTCCGATATAATAGCCTAACCCAAATATATCAAAGGGAAGTTGATATTGTGGCTCGTATGGCCGCTTGCACCCCTACTCATATATGCCAAGGCCATAGCCATGCAAGTGGCAATGCTCAAAGTAACTTAGAGAAAACTTAGGGTTAGATAGGTAATGAACATTGACCGTGAATAATTCTTCACCATCCTCTTCTATATATAAAGACTTATAAGCGCAGTCCAAGCCGATGTAGATAAAATTGGTTTGGTTGGGAGGGATTCCAAGTGGAACCACTATCCCCACTGGTGGCCTCAAGTCCTTAGGCCTTCCCATATCTTGTATAGATTCAATGATAGGTGTAAAGGTAATATTATGCACAAGGTACTACTTTATGCCTATGCTTTCCAAGTGTATTGATGCTTGTGATGTAGATGACCCTGCGGATGACACTGGCAAAGTAGGGTGATAATCACTATCTTCATATTGATCTTGAGGATCTTCCTCTTCCATAGGACTTGGAATTTTAGAAATGGCTATAGTTGGCACTTCCTTGGGCCTTTCATCCTTAACTAAGGGCACCTTTAGCTTCTGATTATCTTTTGGTTTTGACATTGATGGTACTTTAGAAGCATTGATGATCTTGAGTGCACTAGGAGGTGTTGATGTGCATGGGTATTTTCTTACCCATTTGTCTTTGTTATCCACTTGTGTGGTTGGGTATGAAGGTTCCATGTATAGGTGGGTAGAAGGGATTACAAATTCTCCTAGAATGTCCACCTGATTGATGTATTTAAAAGGCTCTTCATCAACCAGAACCACATAGACTTTATTCTTGTGCACATACTTGACACATTGGTGCAAGATCAAAGGCACACACTTCATGGCCCTTATCCAAGGGTGCCCTAAGAGGATGTTATATTGCATAGATCCTTCCAAGACATGACACATCATGGGGATGGTCTTGTGCCCCACCTTGATGGGTAGGACTATCATTCCCATAGTATTACATAAAGCATCATTAAAATCTCTCAATGTGTAAGCTCTTGGAATGATATTTGACTTGGGGATCTTGAGGTTCTCTATTGTAGTTGTTGTGATTATGTTTGTCGATGAGCCTATATCGACCAAAACCATTTTGAAAGGTAATTCATTGATTGCCACTACAATGTTTAGTGGACAGTCTTGTAAGGTAGTAGGAATTGTCTTAATCTCATGATCATAGAATCTGATCACAGGCTCTTGGCATTCTTGTAATTATCCCAAAAAGTGAATGCATTCACATCTTATGGTTGGAGCTCAATTTTTCTTAAAATATCCATTAGAGTCTCCCTATGCTTTGGGGACTGTTGTATGAGCTCATAGATGGATAACTTAGTTGGAGTCGTCTGTAGGTTTTGCTCCAATCTACTCCGAATAGTTACCACAGGTCTTGTTGGTGGACTTGGAAGGTTGTCTTGCCTTTGCCTAGGGGTAGCTAGGATGTTCATGGGAGTTCTAGGCGGTTGCGATTGACCATACCACCTAGTCCTTGTTGCTATGTTAACAATCTCAACCATCCTAATGCATCCATGGGTAGGTATATCATCTTGAACCTAATTTACTTGGGCCTCTTGCTCTCTAGGGGCCTCATGATTGGGCAATGGGTTTATGTATATGCCCATGTCTCTATTATCGAGAGCCAGTGGGTTGTCAACTTTGAGTTCTCCTACCTCAATCATGTTTTGCACTTGATGCTTAAAATCAATGCAAGCCTCAATGTCATACCTCGGTATCCTATGATAAGGGAAAAATTGATCTTCCCTATATCCTTTTGGCTTAGGATGGTTGGGATATATAAGCGGTATATCAAGAAATTTGATCCTCCTAGCCTTGCTCAATTGATTAAAGATTGATTACATTGATTCTATCAGAGGCATGAAATAACGAGGTGGCTTGCATTCTTAATTTCTTCCTTGATTGTTCCTTTGGTTGTAATTGACTAACAGGGGATGTGCTTTATATTTTTAGGGTTTTTGTGCACCCCCATCCTTGGGTGTGGATAATACGAATTGATTTACTAGAGCAAGGTTGCCCTACTTCTGCTTATACTTGTCATTCTTACCATTCTTGTTCCACTCCTTTTTGTTTCAGAGTTTAATGGTTCCCTCATCTACTTTTATTTCTTCAATGAGATTGGATTGTGCCAAAGCTTCCTCAAACTAAGGATACTGCTAAATTTTTAGCAAGAGGGAGATGTGTTTAGAACAACTTTTGGTGAACATGCAAATGATATCTTATGTGGGAACGAAGAATGATAATTTCTCCATGAATTTTCTCCATCTATTCCCATAATCCATTACTAGCTCACCATCATATTGTTTCAAGTTAGCTAGGTCTAAAAGGTTCACCTTCTTCTTAGCACCAAAGGAGAAACACTTTAGGAATGCATTTACTAGTTGTTCAAAGTTGGTTATGCTATGTTTAGGTAGTTGGTTGAACCATTGAGTGGTAGCACTTGAAAATGCCATTATGAATATTCTTAGCATGAGAGCATCATTGTCTTCAAGATGAAAATAGGCATTGATAAAATTGGTGACATGCTCTTGTGCATCCTCTTCACCCTTAAAATTTTCTAACCTAGGCATCTCAAAGTGCTTAGTATATGGAGGGCTAGGGATTGATGGGAATAATGGTTTATTGTGTATTTTGCTCAATGTCAATGAGTTCCCAGCTGCCTCTTATTTCTCAAAGGTTTTCATCTTTTCAGAAAGCTCTTGAAATGCCTTTGATGCACGGATTTCCTCCATTTGTAAGCCTATTCATAGGGGAAATGGAGGTAACTCTCTATCCATTTGATTTGTTTTGTTTTCCTCCCTCCTACGAGGGGACTCAGGATTGTGATATTTTTTTGTTGTGTTCGCCTTTACCCCATTAGTTGGATTTTGTTCAATATTTTGTGGTGGATTTTGTTGTGGGATATATTTTCTAGTGTACCTCTCCTTAGGTGAGTCAACATGTCTTGTTCTTTGGTGGTCACCACCATTTATCTATAAATTTTTAAGAGCTAGCCACTCAGCTTACTCTCTTAAACGTTGCTCATGTTGGCGCAAGAGTCTTTCTCTTTGTTTCTCTTTTTTGAGAGCTTCCACTAGATCTCGCTCCTTATGTAATGCATTTTCTAACCACCTCATTCGGTCAATTTGCGCTATCATAGAAGACTCATATTTATCTGACTATGTTCTTGTTGTCTTGACTTGCAGATTCCTCGAGGGGGTTTCTGTTGTACCTATACTCTTGCTAGCTAATGTGACTTGTTCAATGTACTGTTGAGTATCCCTATGATCAAAATATGGGCATCTACTATGGGGTCACTCTGAGGTACCCCTATACTGGGAGATCTATTTAGAAGTCATAGTTCGTGAGCTTCCAGATGCAAAGTTCTCAGTAGCTATAGTTTTTTGGGTTGGTTGAGTAGGAAATCTATCCAACCCATCTAGTTGTCTTATTTTCTATGGATGGTCCCGTGGGGTTCCATTCACTCCTATGAGGTCATAGTCTACAGGAATATTTCCTTTTGCGTGAAGGTTTTCTTCTATTTTATTCCCATGGCTAGATGTAGCTCTAGTTTCCTTCCCTTTAGTGGGCAGACCTATTTCATAAGTTTCTTGTGAGTCTTGAGGTGTTGCAATTCTTGTTTGCCTTATTGATGAAGAGGGCTTGGTGGTAACATGTTTTCTCCATGTGTATGGATATGTAGTAGTATCATCATACCTATGTGAAGAATGGGTTTTAGAACCTTCTTTATCCCCATGTGATGAGGAAGCCCATGAAGCCTTCTCCCATCTTTGAGATGTTCCTGTGTGTTTAGAGGAGGCCCTTGAGGTCTCCTCACGTCTCCTTGATGAGGATGGCTATGAAGCCTCTTTTTATTTATGAGACTTTGTTCCATGATGTGGCTCCTTACTTGGGGTTTCTCGAGGAGATCCCCCAAGGGTTGAATTATCACCCTTTAGGCTCATGGAGCTAAGTCTCACAGTCTTATGGGTAGGTCATTTAATGTTACTACGACTTCACCTATGGGTATGAGTTGCTTTAGTCTCTCCCTTAGTATCAGATCAAGGGTGTTTGCTTCTTGTTTTGATCATGTTGTCTATGAATTGATATTTTGAGTTGCAATTTAGGAATAGCCACACAATACCAAGCAAATGTTTATCTTGATTATCAATTTAAGTGTGCCCTAAATTTTTTGGTGTGTTTTGATGTGTTTTTATTTTGATTTCTTTGCTCTTGTTCTTGGATTAAGAATGAGGAGGCTCATCCATAGTGACAATCAAGTACACATATGCCAAACATGATTTTCTCAAAAGAAGCTAGGGTACACCACTAAAGACCCAATGGAGGGTTCGCCTAGCTCTTCCACTCTGAACCAATAATTGTTCCACCAGTGGGAGATAGTTTGAACACAAGTAACTTAGTGTTATTATAAGTAAGTTTCCCAATCCGTTTCTAGGAAGCTCTAGGGGGAAAACCAGTGGAAGGAGATGAATTCCAACGTCACTATACTGAATTGAAGGTTGGTGGTGAAATCCAACTCTCCAATGTTTCAATGAGACGTGCGTGTGTGGTGTTCATTTTAAGCTTGCGTAACATAGAGTGCATCACATAGTAGCAATGAATCTTTTCTATATGCCTAAGTGTAAAAATACATTTCAATATTCAGAAAGATGCATGAACTACTATAATTTGTATGAGCACACTTTATTTCGTGCAACTATGGCCTCTAGCAGGAACTCAAAGGAAGCAAACAAAATACAATGTCTATAACATTGTGTTCTAGGGTAAACTTTTCAGGCATAAGCCATTGTTCCTAGAAATGCCTAGTGGAAAATTTAAAAGAAGATCTAAGATATGCAAAATGCTTAATTATTTCTTCTTTTATTACTTCAATTTCCAAACATAAATGTGCTTTAAGTTCTCTATTTTAGACACACAAAAGTAGATAGAAAGTTGTAAAATATCAAAGAAGCTATACCAACCTTTGATCCAACTTAGAGAGTCAATGTTTTAACCTCTACTGCACTCCAACTCTGGCCACTATTGACCAGAGTGACTGGTTTGTGGTTGTTGTAGCTCAGAGTGGCTAAAGCTCTATTGGCCGTTGTAGCTTAGAGCGGCTAATTTTTTGCCACTATAGCTTAGAGTGGCTAGACCTACACACAAAATTAAGTTAGTATTCTAGTAGAAAATGAAAAATCAGTGGATTTCCCACCATGATCGCCATCTATAGTGACCCCGAGGATGCACGCATTGGTTCCTTTTTGTAACCCTACTTGCAATGTTATTTAAAATACCAAAGATGAAATGGAAAGATAAGAGGAAAAAGCATATAACATAAAATAACAAAGACATATATCTTTATTTATATTGAAGCTTGGTTACATGTAGGTCCCTCTTAGGGATACCCATTTTGATACTATAAGGTTACAAATAGGTAAAGAGTGCCCCTTTCACGAAGAGGTGGTGTGCTTATAAAAGCTTCCTGGTTCTGCACACATAAATGTATGAGGTCTTACATATGCCTCCTTCTCTAGGTCTATTTCCTAGAGGGATCCCTTTTGCTCTCGTATGTTGTAATATTTCATCCGATCAACCTATAGTCTTGTAAGAAATGAAACAACAACACACGCTTAGATGTTCGAGATTGCCTCCCCGGATGAGGTTGTTAGTACCGAATATAACAAATGAAAGCAAATCCAAATATGATAATAATATGGACATGAAATCATGAAAGATCTATGCTAATTATATGAAAACATAAAGAAAGAATAAAGAATCTTATGTCTAAAACCCTAAGCTAAGCCCACGGGCCATTGTCCAAGACAACGGTCGCTAAGGTGAAGCTTGCCCTCTTTACTCCAAAGCTATGGGTCAAAGCCTATACCTAATGTTGAAATGATAGGTGTTATGCTCTTCAATCCATCAGGGCTTCATCGTACTCGTGATCTCAAAGAGAACTCTCCAAGTCTCGAAAGCTCTCCTCAAAAATATGTCTCTCTTTGATATGATCTATATGTATGTATATCTTGGTGCTCTTAGGCTTGAAGCTTTTATAGTGCAAAACCCTAGGTTTATATCCAAGCCCTAGGAATGAATTTATCATGCGTAGTGCAAGTTAGCATGAGAATTTTTTTTCCATTATCTATGTTTGAAGGCTAGTTATCTAAAATCTAACTACCCACTTGAGTCTCCTATGCGAACTAGTTGTTAGCATGAGAAGATTTTATCCTTTTTTTATGCTTGGAGGTCAGTTAACTAAATTCTAAATGCAAACTCAAGTCTCCTATGTGAACTTGTCATGAAAAGGAATGCAAAGTTACTCTCACTCACCTTTATTGCATGTAGACTGCCACTTTCACCTATGATTAGGTTTATTTTTCAACAAAACTACTTTAAGGGTTTAGCCATTATCATCTACAATGAATAAGATCTGGCTACTATCATCTACAGTGGCTAAGTTCTGGCCGCTCTAGGCTTGAGCGGCTAGGAACTGGCCACTCTTGGTTTGAGAAGCCAAGCTTGTATGGCTTTAAAATGCCCCAAATGAGTGGTGAGAACCACTGTGGATGCTTGGAAAGTCTAATATTATGTCTTATGATCTTATGAATTTTTCTATGTGAGTAGCTCCTCTAAGCATGACATGATTTAGGTGTCTACAGAAACAATCTCACAAATAACTCAGAATCACAGGCCTCTTCGAGCGGGCAACCTCCTTCAATATTTCATTAACTTTCAAAAAATACATTTTTACATGGCTCCATGTCTTTTAAAGATAAACTCCATGCAATCCTACCCTAAGGATCAATATTTGTCTTACATGTAAAATGCCACTCGAGCTAGAATTTTCTACCAAACATCTATTACAATCTTGATAATGATTACATAAAATAGCCCCACTTGGCTAGGTTCTATACTTGCCACATACATTACAAATTATTACAAAATAACATTATAGATGGAATCCCCCATGTTGGAAGTGGGTCATTACATAAGAAAATGAGAATTATAAAATAATTTTATGATGGGATCTTAACAAAGGATGCATATCTCGGATGTGTGAGGAGAGCAATAGTCAAGTATTGAAGAGTCATCTATGAAGGATATATTATGGATAAAAAGCTCCATGTAATGTATATAGATCTAATATTATCAAATTATATCATATCACATTCAAGCATTAAGCTTGTATGCATATTGGCATGGAATACATTATGCAAAATATTCGAAGGAAAAAACAAAGCAACAATTTTGAATTTACAATCTCAATTATATTCTTTAAAAATTAATAATGGAGAAATTATAGAACTCTTTCTTTGCAAAGTAGCAGATATAAAAACTAAACTTTTGACTCTAGGAGAAAAGGTAGAAGATAAATTTCTTGTTCAAGTTACATTAAGAGCACCTCTAGAAAGTTAAAAACATTTATTTACTTCGAGATCCAAGGAATGAGTGAGCTGAGGTTTATCGGGTGCGGTGGGAGTGAGGGTTTGAGTTTTCTGGGCAAGAATCTCAGCCAAGGCAGCAGAGGTAGAGCAGGTATGGAAGGGGTGGGTGGGAACCTCGAGCATGGATCAAGCGAGGATCTAGAGGAATGTGGTTAGGTTGTGGCAGATTTGGAGGCGGGCATCATGCGAGGGCCTGACCCTCCTTAGAAAGACCCCGACAAAAAAGATACGAAGGACAATGCGGGGCCCAAGAAGTGGCTATATTTTGTTGAGACTCTTAGAGGAAAAATAAAGGAGGTTCTATCTCTTCCACCCCTAGTTCCAATAAATAATAAAATTTCAGCCCCGACAAGTTCCATAAGCCTTTTTCTTTCAATGGAAGAATTCTCTCTGGTAGGCAAGTTTTTAGGAGGTAGGCTAGACATGGAGACTATCAGGGCTTGGGCGATGGGTCAATGGTGACCGATAGGTAGCTTGGAGTTGGTAGCTCTAACTTGAGGGTTCTTCATTATCCATTTTAACAATATGGAGGATGCTAACCTCATTTTAATAGGAGGTCCTTGGTTTTTGGGCAAAAGGAGCCTTTTTATCAGATGATGGGGTGAAGATTTCGATCCTAAAAAGAAAAATATTAACATTGCCCCTATTTGGGTTCATATCTCGAGTCTACCTGCCCAGTTATTCAATGAATATTGGTTGTAGGGCATAGCAAAAACTATAGGGGACCTGATATTCATTGACCACGCGACCTTATCTAGGACAAGTATGACTCATGCATGAATCTACGTAAATGCTAATTTAGATAATGAATTGCCAAGGTTTGTGGAGCTAGAGTATGGAGAATAATATCAAAAATAGTCAATAGAATACGATAACAAACCAGCATTTTGCGTAGAATGCAAAAATCAAGGACATCTATGCAATCAGTGCCCTAACCTGGCAATAAATAGAGAAAAGCAGAAGCAGGGAATGCTAGACAAAGGAAATTTGAGCATTTTCCCTAGCAGAGGCGATTTTAATCAGGCAAACTATGTCTACCAAAAAAATAAAAGAGAGGGTGCAGGGTCCCAACAAGAAAAAGGAAAACAACAGGTTTTTGGAAACAAAAATACTCAGGCAAGTTCCAATCCTCTAGTTTCAAATAAATTTTCAATTCTATCCAATATGGGAGTAGGAGGATTATCGAAAGACATGGAAGCCCATAACCTTCAGGCTAACCTTTCTAACTCTCTAGAATCCCCATCCAAGTCAGGATCCTCAAACCCTAATGCTAAAATTACTGTAAGCCCTATGGGCATCACAAATCCAAACCCTAATGCTCAATCTCTAGAATCCTCATCCAAGTTAGGATCCTTAAACCCCAATGCTGAAAGTACTTCAAGCCCAATGGGCATCCCAAAGCCAAACCCTAATGCTAAAGAACTTAGGAAGAAATTTGAGGCATTGGAAAATAAAAAATCTCATATCCCTAACATCATCACTAGGAGCCAGGTGAATCCTACTGAGGGGTCGTCCCGTAGACCAAGGGAATACAAGAAAAAAGAAGAAGATTTGGATGTAAGGGTGGAGATATGTGAAACTCTTTAGACTGAGGAATATGGCAGTCCGGTTCTACAACAAATTGCCTCCAAACATTTTAGTCCTAAATAAACCAGGAGCACTATGAATTCTCCTATATATTTTGGCAATGAAAAAAGAAGAGGGAGAATATCAAATGTTGAGCATCAAAAAATTAAAACTAATAATGACATTGCCAATGGAAAATAGAGAACCTTGTTTCAACAGGTTATTTTGGGTTCTGAAGACAAAAAATTAGGAAAACCCCCTCAAGGGAGGGGGAGAGGAAGAAATCCCAAACAATCTAAATGAAGTTCCTTTCATGGAACATGAGAGGCCTCAATGGCCTGCCCAAACATAGGAAAGTCAGTGCAATAAGAAATCAAGTGAATCCAACTATTATCATGTTGCAAGAAACAAAAACTGATGAGATTCAGTCAAAAAAAGTAGCAAAAAAATTTTGGAATTAAGGGGAGATGGTTTGCAAATTATCCAGAGGAGCGTCTGGAGGCCTTATGACTTTTTGGGATCCCTAGATAGTAGAAGGCACCATTATTCAGAAATGTGATAGGGTTCTTAGTGTTTTATTTAAGGAAATAAACAACAACAGGTCGTGGATCCTTTCAAATATTTATGCCCCGACTTCAATTCAAGGGAGAGATCTATTGTGGGAGTACTTAGGCAATCTGAGATAAATATTCCATAATTTCCCCTAGATTATGGCTGGGGATTTTAACACTCCTCTTTATCCTTCGGACAAAATAGGTGGAAATGGACCACCTATCAGGAGCATTGATGAGTTCAATTACTTTGTGAACTCCAACATGTTGATGGATGTAAAACTTAGAGGAGCGAATTATACCTAGAGCAATCGATGGATAGGGTGTCATCTCATTCAATAAAGGCTTGATAGATTTTTTCTATAAAAGGAGGCTACAACTTTGTTCGATGATTCTACCCTACAAGCCCTTCCTAAAATTTCCTCTGATCATAATCCCATTTTGTTAGAGATCCCTAACTCTCTGTCCTTCAAAAAATCTTTCAGATTTCAATCTATGTGGACCAAACATTTCAGTTTCAGAGATAACTTAATTCAGTGGTGGCAGGAGCCTGTCAGGGGTAGTGTAGCTTTTAAACTTGCCGGCAAATTAAAGTTTGTTAAGGAAAAGCTTCAAAATTAGAACAAAGAGGTCTTTTGGAACCTCTTTGAAAATAAAAAATAGGTTGTTAAAATTTTGAAGATAATTGATTAGAGGATTCAACATGTTGATGCTGATGAAACTACTAGGCAGGAGGAATGGACAAAACTAGAAGAGTTTCATAATATTTTGGCCTGTGAGGAAATCTATTGGAGGCAAAAATCAAGGGCTCTTTGGTTGAAATATGGATATTCAAATTCCAAGTTTTTTCACGTCACCATGCTTAGAAACAGAAGCAATAACAAGATAAAAAAAATTTAAAAAGCAGATGGTTCTATTACTCAGGACTTAACAGAAATCAGAAAGGATGCAGTAACTTATTTCAATTCTATCCTTGGTCAGGAATCACAGTGCAATGAGGGGGCCAAAGATATTCTCTTGCAATCCATTCCTAGCATAATAAATGAGGATATAAACCTTAAGATTCTAGCTCCATTTTCTAATGAGGAAATTAAGGAAGCCTTGTTTAGCATGAAGCCAGACAAAGCCCCGAGACCCAATGGCTTTTCCCCTTGTTTCTATCAAGATTTTTGGAACATCGTAAGTGAGGATGTAATTTCTACTATCAGATAATTCCAAGCAAGCAATCATATCCCAAAAGGTCTCAACTCTACTTTTATTTCTCTAATTCCTAAGAAGCAAACCCCTGAATCTATGGTTGACTTCAGGCCAATCATTCTGTGCAATGTTTCTTACAAGATTCTAACTAAATCCATTGCAAATAGAATGAGATATGTTCTACCTCACATCATAGATACGTGCCAGGGAAGCTCTGTCTAGGGCAAGTCAATCTTGGATGGATTTATCATAGTTCATGAAGCTCTGCAATCTTCTCATAAGAATAACAAGTTTATTTTTGCCCTCAAGCTTGATATAAACAAAGCATTTGATAGGATAAATTGGGAATTTCTGATTATTGTCCTCCTTAAGTTTGGTTTTCACCACCAATGGGTTAATTTAATCAAATAATGCATTTTTAAAGCATGGTTCTCAATTTTGGTTAATGGAAAAACTATTGATTACTTTCAAATTCGCAGAGGAATTTGGCAAGGGGATCCTATCAATCCCATGTTATTCATCATTATGGTAGAAACTTTAGGCAAAACCATCAAAAATATTTGTAGTTCAAGGCTAATATCAGGAATCAAGGCAACATCTATCACTAGGGTTGTTTCTCACCAACAATTCATCGATGATACCCTTCTATTGACTAAGGCGTCGATGGTTGAGGCAAAAAGAATTAAATACATCCTGCAACTCTACGAGGACGTTGTTGGTCAAAAATTTAATTTTAGTAAAATCAAGTTATATTTCTTGAACACCCCCATTTAGAGGCAAGGAAGGATTGCAAAAATTTTAAGGTGTGATATAGCAAACCTCCCCACTTCGTATCTTGGTCTCCCTCTTTTCATTGGTTCTCCGAGAGAGTCAATTTGGGATAGGGTTATTGAAATAATTCAAAAAAAACTTTTTGGATGGAAAGGTCATCTTCTATCTCAAGCAGGAAAGTTGACCCTCACTAAGGCCTCTCTTTAGAGCATTCTAGTCTATTTCCTCTCCATTTTCAAAGCCCCTGTGAAGGTTTTCTAGAAAATTGAGAAACTCCAAAAAGAATTTTTATGGACTGTATTAGAGGAGAAAAAAAGGATACACCTTGTAGGATGGACCAAAGTGTGCAGACCTAGGGAAAATGGGGACTTAGGTTTGAGGAGAATTGCTCATATAAATTTAGCTTACTAGCTAAGAAGGCATGGCACCTCATTTATGGTGAAGAAAATGAATGGACAGCTATCATAAAACGAAAGTATCTTCAAAATATGGAATTTTTAAGTGACTCAGTACCAATCAGAGGTTTTACTTTTGGAAAGCAATTATCAATTGTAAGGAAATCATCAAAAAAGGTTTAAGATGGGTTTTAGGTAATGGTGAGAGGATAAATTACTGGAATGATAGGTGGGCTAAGAATGAACCACTGATGCAATATCCTAACTTAGCCCAAATCAAAGATATCACAAAAGAACTCATTGGTAGAAAAGTCTTCGATTATATGGTTGAGGATAGAGGTAGAATGAAGTGGAAACAAATAAGGATTCAGGGATTTCAAGTGGAATCAAATGATATTTGTAACATTCTCGGGCAATAGTTTATCTCCATGAGACCCAAGGAAGATCAAGTGAGTTAGATCAAATGAGTGCCCTTTTTCCTTAACTGTCCTAAGTGGGTTTTTTTAGGCCTTCAATATTTCTTGGGTTAAACCAGCCACCATTCTTGATTTGTTCATTCAGTGGCCTTGCCCCTTTTCAATCCAAAGACTTAGATACATGTGGAAAATTTGTCTCAATCACTATCTTTGGCAGGTGTGGTTAGAAAGGAACCATAGAGTATTTAATGAGTCTATCCATGATCATCAAACTATCATTTCCAAGATCTTATCCTTTGCCAATGAGAATGTGAACCTTATACCTTTTGATAGTCATAAACCTCATTTGCAGGAGACCACGATTGCTCAATATTTAATCTTAACCTTGTTAGATGAGTCTGTGCCTAGGGTAGTCAACCCTAGAGCCAATGTTAAGTGGTCCCCACCTCCTACGGGTTGGTTTAAGCTTAATTTTGATGGAGTGGCTAAGGACAATCCTGGTAGAGCAGGCACTGGTGGCATTGTGCAAGATCATAATGGGAATATGATGCTTGCATTTTTTGAATATTTGGGAACAAGGACGAACAATGAAGTTGAAGCTAGAGCTATGTGGAGAGGCCTTCAAATGACTCAAGACTTAGAAGGCAATTTGATCATAGAAGGAGACTCTATGCATGTTATAAATCTCCTCAATAATTGGAAAACACCTCCTTGGAGGATTAAAACAATTTTTGAAGAGGCTAGGATCCTTTTCCAGGAAAGACAGGACATAAAAGCCCAACATGTCTTTCAGGAAGCTAATAAAGTTGTTGATATGCTAGCCAATTTGGGTGTCGATGGTGATGGAATTTTCAAATGGGAACACGGTATCCTGAGTGAAGTAGAGGAGCTTATTCAACAAGAATTCCAAGAATGGTAGTCGAATTTACCAACAGGGAAGGCACTGTAAGTTCGAAGGCTATGAGTATTCTCGTCTCTTTTTTGAAATGGACTCACAATAAAAATTATCCGAGTTGTCAGTCTTTGTGGATGCTGCTTGGAAATACCACAAAGACTAATGGGGACAGTCACATGTCATATAACATGGCTCCTAGTCATCTTAGTAATTTGATTTTGGTTGATAATCACAGGGCAGGAAAGAAATGGTAATATAAGACTCCGAACTAGAGCCACGTGGACCACCAAATAGCCACTACCATAAATCTAGCTAGCAGGTTCACTTCTCCAAGGCTGATTGACCAAGACAGGATGTGGTCCCAAAGCATGTCATATACGGAATAAAGCAATTACCAAATAATTATTAAGAGTAACTTTCAATACAGAGTTTATGGGAGTTTTTTTCAGTACTCTGCTATGTGTGGCTACAGATTTTTGTTTCTCCACTATTTTAAGGAAGGTATCTGTGTTTGTTTCTTTTTTTGTAATTATGATGCAGGTCTATTTTCTCGGGGTATACCCAAAATTTTGTATGGGAAGTTTCATTTTAATAACAGGCTATGTGCCTTATCAGATGTAATGGCTTTGGCGGTATGTAGATTTTACATATATAGGATCCTTAGTAAGGACATGTTCATCAACAGCCTTGGGCTGATTTTTGTAAAAGGATTTCGGTCAACCTATAAAACCCGGTATTAATGCTATAGTATCTTATCTACCAAAAAAAAATCTTGTATGCATATTTTGAGCAATTATACTATAAGTTTTCTTCATGTTATTGCATGAATGATTTTGGTCATTTTATTCATATTATTATTATTTTTATGAATGTTATGTTTATTATTTTTGCCATTTAATATAGTGATTCCTCTTATATTTGAGACTACTCAAGATCCTAAATATTGGTACCTATGATAATATTTCTAAAAAGCCAACAATTGCATGCATCTTCTTTGGTTTTATATTTTAGATTCTTAAAACCATACCAATATGTAACGCAATCCTTTTCTTAGAAAGGATTAAAAGTGGATGTCAAGATATTTATGGTTGAATGTGATGCAATAGGAACACATCTCCATGTATTTCCATAAGGGTCTTCCTAAATATGAGGGAGAAATGATGATATTTATACTGTATCACCTTTCAAAGTACACTCATTTTTGTGTTGTAGAATCCCTTCATAACTAGCAAGGTTGTCAAGGTGTTTCTTGATTCTATTTTCAAATTGTATGTCATGCCCAAATCCATTATAAAAAATTATGATCCTACCTTCACCAACAATTTTTACAAGGAATTATTTCATCTAAGTGATACTCAATTGAATATGTACTCTTCTTATCACCCTCAATTGGATGGCTAGATGAAGATTGTAAATGAAATGTCTGGTTACTTACCCTTACTATTTTTCCCAAAGATAAATAATATTTATGGGTTTATTTGAATGTTTGTATAACACTTATTACCATTAATCCCTCAAGATGTTTCCATTTGAGGCATGTATGTCCAAAAACCCCCATCAAGGAAATACTATGTTATAGGATCCTCCAAGGTGGCCCAAGTAGATTCGTTGTTACAACAAAATTAGTTGGTGCTACAAGTTCTTAAAGATAGTTTATCCTAGATCCAAAACCACATTTCTATGAGCACCAATTTTTCATAGAGTATATGTTATTTCTATGAGTCCATCTATAGTGATTTCTCACTACACTTGGGAGGAATAAGACCATTTGGCACCTTTTGAAGGCTATTTTCAATAGAATTCCAAAATATCCTAGGTTTAGTTTAAATCCAAGTGAAACCGGATGAACTGAACCTCCCATAGAAGAGCACAAGTGAATGAGAGCATAAAATCCTGGTAATCAAACCCACGTGGTGAGGGTTCATAGCCATAAATCATAGTCAGAGTTTTGATAAAATTCCAAGACACCATAGCATGTCAGATAGTCAAGACTAAAGAAGAAGTTTGCCTAAGGATGCCCAACCAAATCAAACAATGGGTCACATTCAACCAATGGTATTAACTAAAACAATAGGATAAAGTAGAAAGGAGAAACTACCATGAAGAACACCACCCAGGTCAAGGAATGCACAAGCAATGCATACCCTTTATATTATGTGAGGGGGTATGGTCCCCAAATATGTGGTATTTTCTCTATGATAAGGTACAAAATATAAGACACTATCATGAGTTCTCCATAGAGGTGGTTATAGATTTGAACTCATTAATGGTAGAAGATCCTTGTCAAAGATCTCTAGAATGGGAGATAAGACCATAATTTCAAGCACTTTCAGATTTTGAATCCTTGGGATTATATGTTATTAATGTGAAAGTATTGTAAGAAAAAATTTTAAAAAGGATAAATTTGAATATTTGGGGAGAAAATGCCTCATGTATTATCTATAAATATGTATCATTCTTCTCATTGTAAATCATAAAAAAGCCACTCATTCTTCTAAGGGATATTTTCTTTCATTCTCTTTTCTATATTGGCCTAGCTTGATCCTTGCATAGCCAACTAGGATTTTTCAAACCTCTTTCTTTCGTATGTATGTAACTTGAAGTTTACACTAATAAGAATTTGTGACTACTTATGAATCTCTATCATGGTTCTAGTGTGGATGTTTTTTTTTATCACATGATCTTGGAGGGACTTGTGTTCCTCATACATTTTTTTTTGTTGTGTATATATTTAATCAACCCACCATGGTATTGGAGAGTCTTATTAGATCTTTGGTGCATCACCACCCTTAAAAAAGCTAGGTAATTTTCCCTTTTCACAATTTAGTTTTCTCATTGTTTTGTGTTTTATTTCTTTTTTTATTTTTCTTGCAACAAGTAATCAAAGTAGGTTAGTGTAGCACTAGGAAGAGAAGTGTTGAATATCACATCTAAAGCAAGGATTCAACCTTGGATCAAAAAAACTTGGAGATCATTCGATTGGGATCACATCCCACACTTCCTCAAACTTCCCAGGACTGGCTCCTCCCTTTGCAAGGTGTAAGGTATCATATGAACATGTTTAGGGATACAAAGGGTTAAACTATAACCATGGGGGATCGTGATGCTCAAGGGATGCATGGGTTGCCTAAACCCCCTAACAGGTCAAATTGGAATGGCATATGGGACATGAACTAGAAAAATATGTCCCTTGATTTAGAATTTAAATCATGGTTTTGGTGAAGGCTATGGTCATCAACTTTTTGAAGCTCTCAATAAATTCACCTGGTGACTCCAATACTAAAGAACCCAGAAGAAGTCACCATCCTTAAATAGAGGTTGTAGTGGGAACCTCTATCTGGCCAGCAACACCTCCCACATGGTAACTTTGCTACAAAAAAAGAACCCAAAGAAGTTATTGAGAGAGAACAATATTAAGATTTTTATAAAGACCTCAAACCATCCACTTTCAAGAGCAATACCTATGTTGCAACCAAGAGGACACCTGACATGGTTGTTTCATTAATAATACCCATTCAAAATAATAGAAGCCTATTGAATACCCCTCAACCACAATTTGAATGGAGAAACCTATCAATATTAGCAATAGAAGTCCTACTAGAATATGATGGTGAAGGCCTAATCACTCCTTTAAAAAAGCTATGGAATATGGTATTCATATACCATATACATTGTCACTGAGTAGGATGTAACACTTAATATATTGGTAGCCTTTCTCCAATGGAAGGCCCATCATGGTTTTGACTATCTCCATCTTATTCCATCACTAATTGGGATTAGATGGCTACTCTCCTCATGTATGGGTTCAATATGAAGGAACCTATCAAAGAGGACCAAAACCAACTAGAGGTTCCAACATTGATGTCTCCTAGACAAGAGCCCATGGCTCCCTACAAGGATATCACTATGGTGCAAAACATAAACTAGAAAAAGGTAGATGTTTAGTCAATCCCATAACTAGAAGAACCTACAACCAGTGCTCACATCCACTTGAGAGAAGTAATTCAATTTTGATTGGCTACCTCCACTACTCAAGAAAAAATGGGCTGACTAGCCAAACCAAAAGGAGTGATAAATATCAAAATTCAAGGGTTAAAGGAGTAGAACTTACACATATTTAACAATGGCACAAGGGACCCAAGTCACCAAGTGTATGAGTTACCCATGCCAAATCTTGATGAAATATTAGGTATAAGTCTTGGGACTCATTCTCTAATATGGCCAAATAGAAAGGAACCTTGCAAAATAAGCAAGTCATATGTTCAAGAAGATGGACACAAGATAAAAGTAAAATTTTGGATCACTTTGATCTAAACATTGTAGATTCTGATGAAGAAGTGACACATGATAAATTTGTCATAAGAAAAGGTGCCAATTTTTATGTACAATAGTGTAAATATTTTGTCTTTATGAATAAATCTAGCAACACCAAATTACATTCATACATTGGTAGAACCAAGAACTAGCATGTAAAGAGGAAAAATGATCAAGGCTAGCCCATGCATGAAAAATATTGAATGGTGTGCTAAGGGGTTCATATAATAAAGAGCTAGATAGAATATAAAAGATAAGACATTGACAAAAGAGCCAAAATTTTTGAAAACTAATATCATCGTTGATTCACTCATACTAAATATCATCACAAGAAAAGTATCAAGAATGACCCACTTGAGCAGGAAGTTATACATATATAGGGATCACCCTCTCTTAGTATCCCATCATTTTTTTGATGAAATGTGTCTTCCTAAGCAAAAATATTGCCTTCTTAACTATTGCTCCTCCATATAGCTAGAGGAAAGAAGTTTGGGTAGAAGTAGATAAGAGGACTAGAAGCTCCTTCTATATTCTGAGTAGTTGATGCCATAAATATTCCTAAGATGTCAATGAGGAAAGGCTTCCAAATTAATATCCTAAAGCTCTCTACACCATAGAAGTAAGTCAATCCACCAAAATAGGCAAGAAGGTGACTCAGCCTTTTAGGTATTAGCTAACCCTAGTATTGTTAAAGGAGACCTCTTAGCTAAAACCAAAAAGGCTATGAGTCTTATATATTTAGCAAGACCCTTACTTCAATGAAGGTCTAGCACTCACTTCTCATTTGTGTGGGTGAATTAAAAATTGATCTCTCCCTATAGGTGACTGACTTTGCAAATGTTTTTAAAGTTTAGAAACCATGGAGGAAGAAGGGACCCAGTTTGACCATGTAAAAGACTATCAATGTTGATAGGAGCATGTGTTCTAAGGGAGTAATGACCAAGCTTATTTAGAATATATGTTTCCCTCAACCTCAAAAATTGTTCAACCTAATCATGGTGCTAAAGGAAGGAGAACCTCTAGGTCTTTACATCTAAAGGTGTAATAGTTATCTAAGATAAAGACCTAGAGGTGTAGCATAAAATTATTGATGTGGAAAAGGAAAGTTAAAATTAAGGGGAAGGATTGTGCTAGAAATAGGGATAAATAAAAATAATGCAGCTCAAGCTCCTCACATGAACAAGCAAGTCTTAAATAAATTCCTAATTTTTCAAAAATAAGGATTTTTCCAATTTTTGACTCTATGCCTAAAGGATAAGGTAGTGGCTTCCTGGGTTCCTTGTCCTCATAGATTTAAGTATCCCCTATGAGTTACTAGAACTGTAGTGAGTTCTCACTAAACTTGGGAAGAGTAAGACCATTTGGCCCTTTTTGAAGGTTGGTTCCAATATAAGCCTAACATATCCTAGGTTTGAGTGAAATTTAGGATAAATCATATAAACTAAACCCCCAAAAAAAGAGTACAAGTGAATGCAAGCACAAAAGCCATATAACTGGACCCACATGGTGAGGGTTCAAAGTAAGAAATCATAACCAATGCTTCTATAAAATCCTAAGGTACTACAACATGTTGAGTAGTCAAGACCAAATAATTTTAGCCCAAGGATGTCCAACCAAATCAAAAAATCGATCACATTCAGACAGTGATATTAACTAAAACAATGGGATAAAGTAGAAAGGAGAAACTAACATGAATAATACTAATCAGGTCAAGGAATGCATGAGTATATTGTATCATGCATATTATGCAAGGGTGTACAATCCCTCAAATATGTGGTCTTTTCTCTACAATAAGGTACAATATCTAAGATGTTATCATGAGTTCTCCAGAGAGGTAATTATGGATCCAAGATCATTAATGGTAGCAGATCCTTGTAGTAAATATTTAGCATTGGTGATAAGACCATCATCTCAAGTAGCTCTAGATATTGAATCCTTTATATTATACATTATTAATGCAAAAGTACCATAAGAAAGAATTTTGAATGGGAAATTTTGAATATTTGAGGGGGGAAATCCTCATGTATTATCTATAAATATGTATCATTCTTCTCATTGTAAATCATCAAAAAGCCACTAATTCTTCTTAGGGATGCTTTCTTTCATTCTCTCTTAATTTTTGGCCTATATTAAGCCTTGCATAGTCAATTGAGGAGTTTTAAAACCTCTTTCCTTCATATGTATGTAACTTAGAGTTTACACTAATAAGAATTTGAGACTACTTATGAAATCCCTATCCTAGTTCTAGTGTGGGTGTTCTATTTTATCACATGATCTTGGGGAGTCTTATGTTCTTTATGCTTTTTCGGTTACTATTCATGTGTTTACTCAACCGGTCATGACATGAGAGGGTCTTATTATATCTTTGGTGCATCACCACCCTTAGAAAGGTTAGGTAGATTTCCCTTTCCACAATTTACTTTTTGTATTATTTTGTATTTTATTTCCAATTTTTTTCCTACATCAACCAATCATAGTAAGTTAGTGTAGCACTAGGAAGATGAGCATAAAAAATCATATCCAAATCAAGGAGTCAACCTTGGGTAAAAAACCTTGGAGTTCATCCAGTAGGAGCCACGTCCCATGCTTCCCTAGACTTCCTAGGACTAGTGCCCCTTTTCACAAGGCACAAGGTATTGGATGCATCCACTTAGGGAGATGAAGGGTCAAACCACAACCATGGGGTTCACAATGCCCAAGAGGCACAAGGGTTGCATCTAGCCCCCAAAACCATCCTTATAAGCAATTGTCCTTAAATACCAAGTTCAATCATAACTTGTCTTCCTACTTTTACAATCCCTACAAGGTGATTCATTGCATTGGTGTATTGGTATATATGTTAGAGCTTCTATAATATTTCCACATCCACCTTGTCTTTCATGTTTTTAATCCTAAACAAGTCATTTTCCAAAAGGTTTAGCTATATATGGAGCTAGTACCCAATGAAGAAGGGTGAATCATGTTTTAGCTAGAATTGATGTTCTAGTCTAGAGTATAATCTACGGTCTCACTATATTCAAGAATTGATGTTTTAGCCAATTTGAAATCTAGAATTTTGTTACTTGCATTATTATTTTTTGGTATTAATTCTAAGTTATTATTCTAGTGGATTTTTTATTTTGTACATTATTTAATTATTTTTGCTATTGTTGTATTTATGGAAGTTGTTTCATTACATGCACACCACAACCACCATTACGTACATCAAAGAGGGATTTAGGAACCTCAACCTTAGTGAGGCATTATACAAGAACATCATCAAGATTTTGATAGTATAATACTCCACCTACAACCACTAATCATAATTCTCTCCTATAGATTTGATCCCACTTCTTAGCTTTACCCTTGAGTGGGTAGGTTTGATTGTCAAGGAAATGTAAGATGACATCATAAAAAAAATTATCTAAAATAACTTGGAAATCAATGGTATTAACCTCAATTGCATGCACATCCATGATGTGTTCAATTATAGAAATAATAAGTTCATCATTAACTTTTACCACAATGCTTATTTCAACTATGTTTTCATCTGGTATGAATTAGCTAGCTAAAGTGGTAAGAGAGTCAGACTTAATATTTTACCCTCATGGAAAATGCCTAATGGAAAGTGACTTAAAATCATTAATGATATTTTAGCCACTTAATGGTAAGGGATCAAATGTTTCACTTTGATAGCATACTCACGTAAGATTTCTTAGACCATAATTTGGGAATCCCCAAGCACTCTAATGTGTTAAATATTCTTGCATTTAGAAATTAAGAACACTAAAATTAAAGCCTCATACTCTAAAACATTATTTATAATGCCAAAAACATTTAGGTGGAATGTCATAGGAATAGGTAGGCAAGTAGAACACGTAATAAGAATACCATCTCCTTTCCTCATATCTTTTTTAGCACCATAAAAGTGAAGGATCCAAGTGTATAGATGAAGGTGGATTCAAGTTCTAGGTATGATAAGATGTATCCTTCTTGTCGTTATAATTGGATTAATAATAACTCTTAGTATCCTTGTGATACTCCAAGAAATCATTCTCATGTTCAACAAGAGCATATGGACTAGACTCCTAAATAAGACTAAAAGCAATTGAGAAAGGAAACATGATAAAATTAAGAGAAGCATGAGAAATATCCATTATATCCTCATCTCACAATGCTTCTTGTAAGGATTATTGAGTTGCATCTAGAGTAGCATCCAACTAATTATCTATTACTTAGGATTTCATAGTTTTGGGTGACTATAGAGAGATCAAATTCTTGCATTATAGTGATTCACTTTCTATATCTAAAAATAGTAGAGATGTATGGTTTTTGAAGCAAGAGTCTTAAGGGATATATATTAATGATCATGTAATATGTCTAATACATCATATAGTGCCTCACATTCTTACAAGTAAAGTAAATGGCCAAGTAGTCTTTCTTCATGGAAATGTATCTACTTTCTTTTGACAATATAGTATGATTGGTGTAATACACATCATACTCTTTATTTTTATTATCTTATTTGGTAAGGACCACTCCAAAAGATACTTGAGTAGTTATCATGTACAAAACAAAAGTCTTATTTGGGTTGGCTAGGAAAATATCTAGGGCTTCAAAAAATAGTTCTTGAGTTCAAAAAAAGCCTTATCATAACGTTTGACCCATTTAAATGCTAGCATAGGTATAAATTGTCAAATAGGTCCAAGATTCCTTGATAAAATTTGAAATACTTAATAGTAGATGGTGGTTGCATAGAATCAATGTCCTTTATTTTATCATGGTCCATGTTTATACCTCTATGATACACCATGAAGCCTAAAAAAATTTCCCTAGTGACAAAAAACACACATATCTTTGGGTTATGTTTAAATATGTAATGGCATATTTGCTCAAAAATAACACAAAGCTTAGTGGGATGGTCATCCCATTTCTTAACCTTACCCAATAGGTCACCAACATAAAATTCCAATATCTTCCCAATCAAATCATGAAAAACTATTGGTATAGCCGGTTGATATGTTGCTCTAGCATTCTTTAATCTAAATGGTATGGCAAAATAGTAGGATATACCTCAAGGTAGAATGAAAGTTATTTTAGTTTAATCCTCAATAAAAATCCAAATTTTTCTATACCCTAAATAGCCATCATAAGGGACATCATCTCATACCTTGTAGTAGAGTTAATAATAGCATCAAATGGGAGATAAAGGATAGTTATTCTTAGGATATGCTAGGTTGATGTTTCTAAAATCATAACAAATCTAGATAGCATTCGTCTATTTATTTTTTACAAAAATAATGTTATACACCCATCATAAATAATAAATAGATCATATAAAGTTAGCATCTAATAACTTTTGAATTTCTATTTTGTATAGGTCTTTAATGAGAAGGAGAATTTCCTTTGCTTTTTTTGGAAGGGAATTTCCATATTAGGTTGTTCATATTCTAATTCATACATATCTTATGGGAATTACAAATTAAATCAAGGATACCCTTATAAAACTCCCTTCTAGAATTTCATTGTTTCTCATGTTCATAGATTGGAGCTTTATGTGTCTCCTCCATAGAAGGAATAAAACAAATTTTGTGATTTGGGGGACAACCCCAAGGATCTAAATCTCTTTATGTGATAATCACTTTGTCATTATAAGTAAACTTAACCACTTTTAACATATAGAAATATACAGCTCTTATTTTATTGGTCCAAGGTCTTTCTAATAACATGTCATAGTTTATCTTTGATGACGAATAAAATTCCTCATTTAATTAAAAATTAATTATATAAAAATTTTGATTAACTATTAATTAATAATAAATATAACTTTATAAAAGAGGACCCAGGTGTTGTAGGTGAGTTAGAGAGGAGAGGAAAATCCTCCAAGGGAGGTCTCAGGTTTGAATCTCCACCCTACCAAAAAGTTGAATTGGGTACCCAAAATCCAATTGATAATGTTGGTGCGGGCAGGGCCGAGTGCAACTCCTAGGTGAATTTGATGGTGTAGAACCCCCTGGTCATGGTCTCTCATACCAAGGTGGCCCCGCAAGGGTTTTTTCACTTAAAAAAAACTTTATAAAAAAGTTATATTGTAAAACGCATTATATTCAAATCATGCCTATTCATGTTATATTAATATTGAATAATAATGAACGAGAATACTTGGCTTTTGATTTTCAATTTTATATTTTCTTATCCATATATCTTTGTATCAATGGTATTAGAGCATATCAATCCTGTGAATTGGGTAGTTCTAGCCTTCATCTATTCAACATGACAAACTGTATTTTTGGACCATTTGAATATTTTTGAGGTAATTTATTTTGCGGGATAGTAAGCCCTATTTTGTGTTCAACTATTTAAATGCATATTTCTATCATATTTTCAGTTTGAACTCTAGTGATAGTTCAATTTTGTGTAGTTCAAGAAATCTATGTGAAATATAAAAAATAATTGCAAAAAATTATACATGTATTAATTTTAAAAAAATCCATCAATATGAAGGATTTGCATTCCTCTAAAAAGAGTACCATTAATATACTCTAAAGAAACTTCCTATGTGCCCCCTTTATGTGCTCAGTGCCACATCATCGACCTCCCTCATGGCCACCTCCTCATCCTCAATTTTTTTTCTTCCTTCGATTCTAAATGCATTGGGGTCCAATGAGGGAAAAAATTCCTCATTTAATTAAATATTAATTAAATTTTAATTATAGTAAAAGTTTAATTAATTATTAATATAACTTTATAAAAATTTATATTGTAAAAGGCACGTCTATTCAAATTGTGCCTATTCATGTAATATTTATATTGAATAATGATGAATGAGAATACTTGGCTTTTGATTTTTAATCTTATATCTTCTTTCCCATATATCTTTGTATCAATATTGAACCCAAAAACCATGAACTTCACTCTAAATTCTTTAGGTCCTTAAGAAATAAACAACCAAATACAACCTACAAGATCTTATGGATGACCTTTATAAACATAACAACTATTCCTAGTTGACATAGATATTCTCTTTATGGATATTTGGATGATCTATCAAGGATAATGGCATAACACATGCTACTCCCTTTATCAACCAAATCCCTATGAACAACCATAGCATTACATATAAATATGATCATTAATGGTGAATCATCAACCCTTTCTAGATAATTAGTAGTAATCATATTTTTATAATCAAAGCAAGGTTAGTATGTGCATCAATATAAATATTTTCCTTGCATGATTGGATATATTGCACTTCATAAGACCCTATAATGGAGGGCTTAATATTGGTAACTAGGTCCATGCACCTCCATATCATCCAATAATTATCTTTATCATTGTTATTGATAGGAAGATGTCCTAAGTAGTTCTAAGTATGGGATGTTACAAGGTATTGTATGCAACTCTTCCATAATGTTCCATGCTTTAGTTTTGTTCATGGCTACTTTAAGATATTATTCTTTAGGTTGGTGGGAATCCTAACACTTTTATGTTGTAGAGGTAAGGATCATCTCTTTAATAAAAAATTGTATTTTAATAACTACAAAAACCATATGATTGGTTGGGCCCTTAACAGGAATATTTTGTGTTAGCAGGGATTTCTATGTTTTTAGCAGGTTCCTCGATGACCAAAGGGGGGTAAAGAATTATATCACTTGTGGCTAGATTAATTGTTACCTAGATAGGTTCTTTGGCCTTGTACTTATTTTTTTTTCTTCCCTAGAAGGTTACTTCTTTTATATTGGGGTGCACTTCTAATAATAGCAATAACCTTGTATTCCAAAGACTCGATTGTTTCTCTTTGCACCTATAAATGTTAACATATTTGGCTACATTTGGTTGACCATACTGTCCATTTGGACTAGGTTGGTAAAAGACTTGATTGATATGAGGAGCATTTTATGAACTTATAGGACTAGGATTTTGATTTGGGGATGAGCATAATCTTGGTTTTTGTTACTATGATCCCCTCCTTGGTTATATCCTTGATTTCAATAGTTTTTATTACTCCTTGGTTGAATTTTTGATATTGATTATGATTCACCCATTTTTGTTGATTATGATTGGATTATTTTTGTTCATGCTTAGGAGATTGGGGTTAATAGATACCCAACCTCTAATTTTAAGGATAATTTGATTTCTTTTGGAGACCCTTAACCTTTTCATAGAAAAGGTTGATCCTATCATTATTGATCTTACCAGTGTTAAAAGTAGGATCAAAAGTCTATCTATAATAGAAATATTACAACTTTGAGTAGGTATTATGTTCATGTTCATAATTCTCAATCCAAAAAATAAAATTATTGGAATCATGTCAATCATGTTCTTAAATATTTTATTACAATGATAGTTCTTGATCCTAGAGGCCAAATAAATCTTGATAATATCTTCGTGTATCTATTATGGTATAGAATTCTCAGTTTTTGGGAAACCCTTAGTTTTAGTCAACATGTGTATGGGGGTTCTAGGCATATCTATCTCATGAGAGGTATTTTTAATATCTATAGCACAAATCCCATTCTAAATAGCATTCTTATTAGGTTTCATGGGTTTCAAGGGTTTTTGGCCATCTTGTTTTCTAAATAATTTGGGCTTTAACAAATTGTATGACCTTTTCTAAGGAGGGTAAACCATAGGGATTATGTTCTTATACCTTAGCTTAAAAATATTTCCTTAACTTGTTTATAAATATTCTAGTTTTTGTCTCTTAAATTAGTATCATATTAGCATTGCATTTAAGTATTTCCTCTCTTATAGAATTTAGTGAATAATTTATTTTACACTTGTACGGAATTTACAAACATGTCCATTGCTTCCATCATAGTCATGTCATCAATAAAATTCTTGTTTTAATTTTTTGATAAAATTATCAATGATTGTCAATAAAATATTTTGGCAAAGATGCAAACCAATCAAGAACATTTCCTACCAAAGCCTTAGATATCAATTTTAACAATGCATTTTCATTGTGCAACTGTTTCTTATAATATAGAATGAATTTATTAATAAATGTTTGGGTTTTATTTATTTCATAATAAATAATTTAGGGAATTTTTTTAGATAAGTCAATGGATTCCACATCAAGGGCTAAATACTAACTTTGGTAGCTTCTCAAAGTAGTGCCTATAGACATAGCCAAAGTCATTCAGGGTCATCCATAGGAAGAGGGGGATGAGGGGCATTAGGATTTAAGATTGAGAGAGGAATAATAACTTTTACTAAAGGGGTTCCATTAGCTCTCATGATTTGAGTAATGTTATTCATCATATTTTACACAGCATATTGTAGTAATTTAGTTGTTTGTCTTCTAGTGGCTTCCATTTGTCTCTCAATGTCTCCCCTATAGTTGTCTAGTTAATAAGCAATTGTATCCTTCATAATAGTCATATACTCAAGTAATTTCTTATCCTTAGATTCAAAAAAGGGTTGGTATTGATGAAAAATTAATTTGCATTCATTCTATGTGTTTGTATAAGATTTTATATGATCATAACAAGTGTGAAGTTTGTATTCAATAGCGAATGCAAACACTTCCATAGGATTTTAGGATCCTATGATAAAATAATATGGCTCATCATAGATCCTTGGTTGTGTTCCTACCATCATTAGAATTTGAATCTCCCTCCCTATCAGTTAAATCTTCGATAAGCACATCATTTTTATGACTAAGGGAGAAAGGGTGAATAAAATCATTTTCTAGAGGAATAGAATTATTTAAATGCTCATATTTTTTGTGTTTGCTTTTTTTTTATATAATTGGTAGTAATTCTAGCACCTAGAGAATAAGTATTAGGTACCATAAGGTCAAATAGATAACTACTTATAAGTGACTAGGGTTTTTATATATTATATAGCCTCAAGCAAGCTCCTAAGAAAGTGATCTACCAAAAACCCATATAGCAAGAACAATATTTTTTTTTAAAACAATCCTTAAGAGAAAAAGGAGAGCTATCTAAATACTAAATCATTGCATGATAAAAATCAATAGCTAACACAAGATCTATGATAGCTAACCAACTAAACCCTAAGGGCTATAAAATGGAAGGTGAATACTTCAAAAGGTGATTTCAAGTTAGTTCCACCAAAATATTTATATAAAAAATGCATGTCTCTTATAGTTACTGAAACTAATACAAGATGTTCTAAAGTACTCTAAGCAAGATAGTGAAACAATAGCGAGACAAGCAAATATAAAACAACTAAGCTATAACTATCTTAATAAAAGCAAAGAGCAATCAATCAAACTGGAAAATATTACTACACTAATATCATAAACAAATCATGTACAATTTTAATCTTAGTGAAAAAAGCAAGTACTTGGGATCAACAATATTACAATATCAAGCATGAAAAAATAGTCAATACTATTCTATCTTGCTTATGAAACCACCATAAAAATAAAGAAGAATGACACCTGGGATCAATATAGAGAATTCAAGGCAATATCAAGCATGAAAAAGCACTCAATACTATTCTATCTTGATTATGAAACCACCATAACAATAAATAAGAATGACACTTGGGATCAATATAGAGGACAAAAGGCAATATCAAGCATGAAAAAGCACTCAATACTATTATATCTTGCTTATGAAACCACCATAACAATAAATAAGAATGACACCTGGGATCAATATAGAGGACTCAAGTTGCCTTAACCATTGGTCCTCGATAAACAACTTCATTATTGAACTACAAATCCTGGTGCAACATCTCATCCTTGTCTATGGAAGGTAGCGAACTAGCGGTCAATGGATTTTTTCATACCTATAAGAACAAGAGAGACAAATCAAGCAAAAAGGGTCATGTGTTACAATAGCAATAGAGATAAATGAAGAATGAAAATAATATTATAATACAAAAATAATATCTTCATAGTTTTATTATTTTATTATTGAAATGAAAAAATAATATGGGCATTTAATGTATGAAACAAACAACTTTTCCTTTTGAGACTGATGACTAGATTACACTCTTAATAAAACTATAAAATTACAATCATTGAGCAAAATGACACGTCATTTTAACACTAAGTGTATAATACATTAGATTTTAGACTTTACATCAAAAACCTAAAACTCAATCAATGACCACCATCACCATCTAAACTAGTGATTGTAACACCATTTATCATTGATAAAAATGCTTTGGGGGACAGATAAATGCATCCCTTAATCATGCCTATATCCTTATTTTAGATTTTTGGGAAATTTAGTGAATAAAACGAGAAAAATATGGTAAAAATGGAAAACTATGTGATGGAGGGGAACCAAAACCACTAGCCAACACGACACACTATCATCCTACCTAATAACTTACAAAGTTATTCCACCCCTATTCCATATTAGGAGGACAAGACTCTCCACCACCTACAAGTTAGTTTTTAGTGCTCGTTTTACAAACACGTTGATTAGGTATCTATGATATGTTAATAAAGTATAAAATACATATTCAAATACATCAATATTAATCTTAAGCAATTGAATGATAATAGGAGAAGAAGAACACTAAAAAAAAACTAGTTATGAAGGATCAATCAAAGTCATCTGCTAATATGTTTGAAATACTTTCCATAAATTATGTCCCAAGTGGGGAAGAGGAAATAATGGAAATGGAAACATTAGAAACACAATTTAAATATGAAGGGAAGAACTCAGAGACAAACCAACAAATCAAATATTTTCAACAGAAAAAAAAAGGAGAAAATTTACACAAGAAAAACAATCTTTTAAATGTCAAAACTTCAAATAATACAGGTCCCAATATAGACTCTATTGAACCCTCTAATAATATTTTGGCTATGTACGAGCATTCTTCAAGGTTAGAATCCATATCAGATTCAATTGGAGTAAGTCAATAAATAGGGAAAAAAACTGAAGATGGATTCTAATCAAAAGGCAGGTTGCAAGACCAATCAATATCATATGGTAAAAGAAGGTGAAAAGCTTGTAGAGGAAGGTAAGATTAATGCCCTTCCTAACTTTTTTAGCCATGGTATTAATGAAGATCATCACTTGGAATATTAGAGGCCTCAAAGGGAGTCTTTAAAAACAAAATCAAATTAGAATAATGATTCAGATAAATCATCCACATCTTGTTTTCCTTCAAGAAACGAAAATGTCAATAGAGGATATGGACTCAATTGCTAGTAAAATTTGGCCAACTAGCAAAGTGATTTACCTCATTTCCCAGGGGACTTTTGGTGGCATTGCTTGTCTTTGGGACCTAAAAGAGGTAGTTATTCACCATATGGTTGGCAGTTAGGGGTGTTTTAGCTATAGCTACTCAAAGTAGACATTCCAACCAAATTATGCTATGCATTACTATTTATGCTCCGACTACTTTGGAGGAAAAAAGAAGACAATGGAAGGATATAGCTTATATTATCTCTCATTTTCCTGAAGCTTGGATCTTGATCAAAGGAGATTTCAATACCATCCTCTCTCTAGATGAGAAAATGGGGGAAATAGAAATTTGGATAGAAGCACTGACCTCATGAGAGAATATATTACAAAACTCCATTTTGTGGACATCTAACCAGATAATGGCCTTATAACTTGGTCTAATAGAAGGTAAGGCTTAACTTGTATAATGGAGAGATTGGATAGGTTTTTGTGTGAACAGGAATTCTGGATTCAATCAAATTGCAAATATTTCATTAACATATAGTTTTGAAACTATAGCCTTTAAATAGGTTACAAAATAGTATTGAAAACTGAATAATAGGAAATCACGCTAACTATTCTGTTGAGAGGAAGAGAATTCTGAATAGAACTCTTCCACCTAGGATATTTACCAAATCAACCATTAGATATTTAAGACAGTAAATATCTACATGGTAAAAGTAGAAAAGTAAATGTAATAATCTACTCAACTAGTGTAATGCAATATACTAGCTATTGTACCTATCAGAGTAAAAAGGGTAAATATGCCAAAGAATGGAATATTACTCTAACATCCCCCCTTATTACATTATTTGGGTAATGTATACCTATCCTCCTATACAACAATATTTGGGTAAAGTATATAACTGCCCCAATACAGTGAAAAAAAGGTCTTGATCTGCTGGTTCTTGCTCTGTCACAGTGCTCTGGCTGCTCCTAAGCAAAAAATGGGTCATTCCTCACTTTGTCTTCACATCAACGAATGTCCTTATTGTAATCTTGTCATCCAACCGAATTGCATGGGTAACCAGCCACTGCAATCGCTAGGTGTAGTAGAATAGATCACTTCATACGAGGTTCATTCATTTACAATATGAGTTTGCAAAAGATAAGGTAGCTAAGGTGTCGGTCGCTGCCGAAAATGCACCCTTATAAGCTCCCCCCTTCTTGTTGCAAAACATGTTGTAATTAATTTTTGAAAGAAGCATGACTAAGGTGTCGGACGATGCCGAAAATGCACCCTTATAAGTCTTCTTCTCTTTTTACAAAAAATTGTGAAGAAAAGAAATGTATATCCCCCCTTAATTGCAAAAATATGTGCAACTTAAGAAGCTTTGTGAAGGATTTTACAAATATTGCCTCCTAGGCAATTTTACACCAGAAAATTCCCTCCTTTTGTTACAAGAACTTCAAACAATGAGAGTTTGCTATTTATGAAGCCTAAAAAAGAGGTACAAACACCCCTTTATTATAAGTACTTCAAACAAAAACTTATGCTATTTATGAAGCCTAAAAAAGAGAGAGAGGAAATGGTGCTTTGCTTAAGGTGACAAAATGTGTTTTCCCTCTACAATATTGTCTTAGCAATGAGCACTCTGTTTGCTCTCTTTGAACCAGAATCAGAATCAGAATGAGAATGAGACACTTCACTAGAAATATGGCTTCTGTGATGTGCCTTTGCCATTTTAGTTTTGCTTGTTTTGAAACCAACACTGAATGGTGTCATGGTTGTCATTTTTACAATTTGTGCAAAACTATGCTTTCTAGGCAATTTTATCAAAAAGTTCACCAAATCATCCTTCCTTATTGTAAGAACTTCAAGCATGGTTGCTATTATGAAGTCTAAAAGAAAAGGTATAATTTTTATGACTTCTACTTTTATGATTGCCTTTACAAGTTTTATTTCCCTCTTGTCAAAAATCTGTGTTTTGAAGGAAGAAAGGAATTATCCCCCCTTAGTGCAAAGGATTGCAACTTTTTAAGGTTCCTTATTTTCAAAAACTTGTTCTTTCTTTTTTTGATTACCCTAAAAGAGTACCAAAAGATAATTCACTCAAACAGATATTTAATGGCACCTGCCTTAACACCCTTCAAGAAGGATGAAAAGTTTGAGGAAATTAAGCCAAACAAATAAGAGTGAATTAGGGGTTTTGTTGATTTAGGAGAGAATATCAAGTGAATTTTGGCTTTAAATCTGTGTAAGGATTTACACAAATTTGTGAAATTTTGGGGTTTAGTGTGTTCTTGATTCTATGACTTATAATTGCAAAAAAAATAATGCAATAATCAAACAAGAATGCCCACAAAATTCTTATCACCTAGGTGTCGGATGCAACCGAAAATGCACCTAATTTGCCAATGAAGGTGTCGAGTAAAATCGAAAATGCACCTTTTTAATTTTTGCAACAAAATATTAATGTGTGTTGTGCAAAAAATTGATATTTTTATGTCTCCTACTTTGTTTTACAATTTTGCAAAAGAAGTACAATGTTGTCTTCCCCCCTCTATTTTGCAAAATTAACAATTCGAGCACTCCTTCCAAGACAAGTCGACACACGACCCGCGTTTGAAAGGCTTCCAGACCAGTCGACACACGACTTGGTTTTTGTCTTCAACACTCGAAAATGGCTTTCAAAAAAAATGTTGAAGATGGCCTTTGTTTTTGCAATAAAATGAGTTGTTCCTATGTCTCTTTATCCCCAAGATTTGGAGAAAACAATAGAAATGGAGTGGAATTATTGCAAAAAAAATTAGTTTTCTTTAAATATTTTCTAAGTTTTAATGCTTAAAAATATTTTTAAAGATGAATAATTCATATAATAAAGCAATTGGGGAAAAAAAATCAACTTAAAAGGTTAAAAATTGATTAATTTATGCCAATTTGTGCTAAACTATATAAAAAAAATCTATAAAAAATATTTAAAAAAACATAAAAAAAAACTTTAGAAAATAAAAAAATAATGAAAAATACCAAATGGCACGATTTTTGGAGAGGCCCTTTGCAAAAATGTTGGCACGCGGATTCGAACGTGAGACGTCACGTTTGTCAAGGCTATGCCTTGACCACTGCACTGCTGGGACGACTTTGAAAGTCGTCCCCGCGTGCTTTGTGTTAAGGCGGGCCGAGCCTTTGGAATGGCTCTGTGGGATTTATCCCACATTCATCCCGTAAGGGATGAATTAGGCTTTTAAAAGCCTAAGCGCGTTCAAAGAACGCGTGATTGCCTTGGGCAATCGCTACTCCTCCACGTGTTGACCTTCCTCCATGTCACTCTGCCCGACGAATGATTGAATGCCATGTGGCTGCTCGCTGCCGAAAACCCAAAATTTTCTCACACACGTGTCAATGGCCAGATGGTGCCACTTGTCACTAGGTTGTCTCGCTCCCTCTGCTTGTTGTGCCACGTGTCACCTTTCGGTTGGTCCTCGCCACGTGTCTCATCCAGTAGGTCCACGTCAGTTGTTCGACCTCGCCACGTGTCACCTCGATGTGTGTGCCACATGTCGAACTAAGTCAATCTAGAATTCCAGCTGCTGAGATTAGGTGGCTCGATGTGATTCTACCACATGTCCAGAGGAATCTCCCGGGTGTGTGAGGGCACTCCTGCCCTCGAAGCACGCCCGGGTTGGAGAAGCCACGTGGGAGCGTGAGGGCGCTCCTGCCCTCGAAGCGCTCCCCTTGGCTTGCCTAGGGGTGCGGGCCCTATGGATGGGAGCCAAAGAAAGGCTCCTCCCAGGCCCTTGGGCACAATCTCCTATGCGGGTTGGGCGTGCTCGGGCCGATAGCTTAGATCTGTCTGGTCCGTAGGCGCGATCATCGGTAGTAAAGAGTTGCCTGGTCGATCGTCTGCCTAGGCATGGCCTGGCCGAGGAAATGAATCTGGTCGGTCAAAATGCCTGCGGGCCTGGTTGTGACCTTGTCCTGCCGAGGGGGGTGATGTGGCCCATAAAAAATGGATAATTTCACCACCTCCTCTGCCTTCGGTAATGGATTAATGAAATGCAATTAAAAAACTATAGGAAAACTTAGGGAATCGGAGGAGGAAAAAAATAATGAAGTCACCAAATTGTGCTTCCTGCGCTCGATTTCTCCAGCGAGTTAAAAAAAATCAATTCCTCCTCCCAACTCCCTCCTCCAGCTCTGATGCCAATGTGAACAAGAATTCAGGATTCAATCAAATTGCAAATATTTCATTAACATATAGTTTTGAAACTATAGCCTTTAAATAGGTTACAAAATAGTATTGAAAACTGAATAATAGGAAATCACGCTAACTATTCTGTTGAGAGGAAGAGAATTCTGAATAGAACTCTTCCACCTAGGATATTTACCAAATCAACCATTAGATATTTAAGACAGTAAATATCTACATGGTAAAAGTAGAAAAGTAAATGTAATAATCTACTCAACTAGTGTAATGCAATATACTAGCTATTGTACCTATCAGAGTAAAAAGGGTAAATATGCCAAAGAATGGAATATTACTCTAACATTTTGCTCTCTGAAAATTTCTTGATCCATGGTCACATTTCTAAAGTAAATACTCTTAACAATGCTAGTTTGGATCACTAGTCAGTCATGGTGGAAATGTGGAAAACCAATGTGAGTTTCTCTCCTTTTCATTTTCAATTAATGTGGCTCAAAGATAGTTCCTTTAGACCTCGCGTGCAACAATGGTGGAAGGAAGGTAAGCTTAGGTATGGAACTAATATGTTCTATTTTGCCAAAATATTTCAATACATTAAATCCAAAATCAAGACTTGAAACTGGAAGGAGTTTGGGGATGTTCATAAAAAAAACATGAAGTTATTGCTCAACTTAAAAATTTGAATAAGAAAATCCATTTAGATGGCCTCACAAAGAGTAGAAGTGCAGATGAAATTATACTCACAACTCAGTTAGAGGAATGGGAAAATATAAAACTCTTATGGAAGCAAAAATATAGAATTTAATGGCTCAAAGAAGGAGATCGAAACACAAATTTCTTCCACAAATCTCTTCTAGCTTGAAGATATCACAACTTTATTTCTTCCATGAAATTGTTGGAAATTTGAGTTAACTTGAGGCATTTTATGTTGTCATTGATGTCACATGGATCATTGATGTCACATTGATTTTTGGTGGCAAAATCACTTCATAGATAATCATCTATGATATTTTGGAGAGCATGGATATATACAAGGTTTTTATGAAAACCAAGGAAGGCAAAATAAAAGGTTTTATTTAAAACCATGGTGGGCTTATGTGGAAAGGGCTTTTCTTAAAATCCAAGGTGGAATTTTTTTTCATTGAAAAAGGACCTCCGGTGATGAAGCTATTAAAGTTTAAAGTTTAAGTTTAAATTAATGGAAGGCCGACCTATGTGCAATTAATGGAGGTTGGCATATATATGCGTAAAGGTTTCAGTTTATTTTGAAAAGGGGCATATTGTATATCATCGGAAATCTTATTTTGAGGGCTATTTGACTAACTTATTTAGAAGGAAAAATAAGGTGTGTGTAAAGAGATATTTCTGATTTTTCAAAGGGGTTCCAAAAGTGAAGTTTGCCTTGTTCTTTTTCAAGAGGATTAATTCTTTCATGAGGTGACAAGGTATGCAATATTGTGATTTATTTTATTTTATGGTATAAGTGGTTTTGGGAGTGAAAGGTTATGCAATGTTTTGATTTATTTTATTTTATGGTACAAGTGGTTTTAGGAGAGATAATAAAGTTGAGCAATTAAAGGCCTTGGTGATGATTATTGAAAAGTGGAGTAATATTGATTATTTTGTAATCTACTAACCCTTGTGAAGATTGGCAAAATAATTTTGTGATTGTGGCAGATTTACAAAGAGGTTTTTTTTTCATCTTCATAAAAGGTATGGGCACATTCTCCTATTGATTGTTTATGGTGGTTGATTTCTGAAATATCATTGGAGGGAAAAGGATTGTTTATGGTTTCCTTTTTGAAAGTGGTTGGTTGAATGCTTCAAGGTTTTCTAAATTGAGAGTTGTGTCTAAAACTTGTTTGATAAGCATAGTTTTTGAAGCCCATTGGTTGTGAAAGAACTTGAGTTATAAAAGAACATGAGTATCATTGTTATGTGAGATTTTTGGTTGAGCATTGTTGGAAACATTTGAGTTGGTTGATACATACTTGGACTAGGGTTGTGTGAGAGAGAGTTGTCCCTTATGGTGATTGGTTGAGTTGAGTTGATTGAGCCTAGTCAAGTGATATGTGAAGTTATTTTTCAAGTCCTATGAAACAAACTATACCATTATTCTGATTTGGGTTGAGAGTAATATTAGAACATATTGAGTCTCTAACAATTCTCTTTATGCTTCTATAAGATTGACTTGAGTTGAGTTGAGATTGATTTGAGTTGAGTTGAGTTGATATTGAGATTAGAACATATTGAGTCTCTAACAATTATCTTTATGCTTCTATGAGTTGATTTAAGTTGAGTTGAGTTGATATTGAGATTAGAACATATTGAGTCTCTAACAATTCTCTTTATGCTTCTATGAGTTGAGTTGAGTTAAGATCATTGTGAATCATTGTTGTCATCCATTGAAGAGTACATTGGCATTCATTGTTGAGTTCATCTTTGAGCTTTGTATTAATAGTTTTGTGGATGATATTTGAGTGCTACTTGAGCATTATTGATTGAGCCTTTGAGAAGGCATTTGTGGAAAGTTTTGAGAAATATTTGTGGACAATTTTGTGGATAGATTTGTGGATAGAGTTTAAAGCAGATTTGGGTAAGTTCTTGGTGAGCTTGCTAGAGCAGATTTGGGCAAGTTCTTGGTGAGCTTGCTAGAGCAGATTTGGGCAAGTTATTGGTGAGCTTGCTAGAGAAAATTTGGGCAAGTTCTTGGTGAGCTTGCTAGAGCAGATTTGGGCAAGTTCTTGGTGATCTTGCTTGAGCAGATTTGGACAAGTTATGTGTGAGCTTGTTATTCATATTTGGACAGGTTCTATGTGAGCTTGTTATTAAGCATTGGACAAGTTCTATGTGAGCTTGTTATTCAGCATTGGACAAGTTCTGTGTGAGCTTGTTAAGCAGGTTCTGTGTGAGCCTATTGAGCAGGTTCTTAGTGAGCCTATTGATAAAGCTTTGGAGGTGACAGAGTACAAAGGACAGAGTCTCAGTGGATAGAGATCTAGCAACCAGCATAGTTGAAGACAGATCTGAGTGAGGAGTCTTCAAGTGGAGAGAGGTCCACCAGTTAGTGCAATAGAGAGACAGAGTCTTCTAGAAGATCACATAGCCAGAGCAGAAGGGGAAAGAGTTATCCTGTGGAAGAGATCCATGAAATTGATATTTTGGGATCAACATATCCTTTGGATAAAGATCCATAAACATTGTAATTGGGAGTGATTCCCAAAGAGATTGATTGAGAAAGTTTTAGTAAAATATTTTCTTTATGGAGTAGCCCACATTGGGTGAACCACATAAATTATTGTGTCTCAATTGTGTGGTGACTTGTGCTCTTGCTTACTACTGTTATTTGAGTTATTAATGCACACTGCTATATTTGGTTATTGCAATTGAGGACATTAATTGATATTGGTTTGGAAAGAAAGTAAAAAGTATCTTATATTGTTCACCCCCCCCCTCTCAGTATAAGCTTGTGTTCTTCAAAAATCAGATTTTGGAGATGTTATCTACACTTGGAATGGCATGAACTCTATTATTGTCAATTACTTTTCTAATATTTTTGCTACTACTCCTCTTGACTCAGCTTCTCAATAAAATGTTCTTTAAGTAATTCCTTCTCTTATCACTTCTGAGGAGAACACTATTTTTACTGCTCCTATTACTATCAATGAGCTTCAACAGGTAGTTTTTAAAATGCAAAAAGGGAAAATCCTAGGTCCTGATGGTTTTCCCATTGAGTTCTACCAAGAGTTTTGGTATTTCCTTCATGCTAATTTATTAGAGGTGGTGGAAGAATCCAGGAAAGCCAAATAAATTTTAAAGGTTATCAATAACACTTATATTACTCTTGTTCCAAAATCTCAAGAGGTTGATCATATATCAGCTTTTAGACATGTTTTATGTAATGTTCTTCCAAAAATCATTACTAAGATCATGGTAGAAAGGTTGAAGCCTCTTTTACATAAGATTATTTCCCCTGAACAAGGGGGTTATGTGGAAGGGCATAAAATAGTATATGAGATAGTTCTTTCTTAGGAAGCCATCCATTCCATGGATATGCAAAAATCTCCTTCCATGTTCATTCGGTTAGACTTATCCAAAGCTTATGACAGAGTGGATTGGCACTTCCTTATCAAAGTTTTGAGGCAATTTGATTTCTCTTAGGATTGGATGTATTGGATTATGGGATGTATCTCTTCATTTTCCTACTTAGTTCTTATCAATGGCAGGCCTTATCAGTTGTTCCCAGATTCTAGAGGTATTAGGCAAGGTGACCCGCTATCCCCTTATTTATTCATCATTCTTGTTGAATTCTTGGGTAGGACTATAACCAAAAAGAGGGAAAACAAAACCCTTGAGGTAGTTACCATTGCTCATGGAGCTAGACCTATCTCTCATCTTCAATTTTTTGATGACTCTACTTTTTAGGTAAAGCTACATTAAGGAAGATTCTAATATTAAGCAAATAATTAGCCATTTTTCTAAGGCTACTGAGCAATTGATCAATAAAGACAAATCTAAAGTTATTTTATTTCATTGCTCTGCCAGAAAGGAATCCATGGTCTTGGATAAATTAAGATATAATAATACCTCCCTTTTAATCACTTATTTAATTATTCCCATCAATATTCAAAGGCAAAAAAAAAAATATTGGAATTGGTTGTTGGACAAAGTCAAGAATAAAATTGGAAAGTGGACCAACAGGTGGCTTTCTTCTGGGGGTAGAATCACCTTGGTAAAATTAGTTCTTCAAACTATTCCTATTTATGTTTCTTTCATGTTTAATATCCCAAAGGCTATTCTTAAATAACTGGATCAAATCAGTCATCGGTTCCTCTAAGGAGAAAATAAAATGGGCCTTGGTGAAATGGTACACTTTGTCTTCCTAAGAATAAAGGGAGGTTAGGATTTCGGTCTTCTATTAATAACAACAAATCTTTAGCTACTAAATTATATTGGAGGATGTTGCATAACCCCAATGCTCTTTGGACCAATAATCTCTGCGATAAATATGTTGAGAACAAAAGTCCTAAAGACCTTTTTGCTATAAATTGCCTACCAAAGGTTCTCCCATTTTAGCAGTTCTTAATACTTGTGAGGATTTGATAAAAAAAAAATTATTTTGGATCATTTATAATGGTCAACAGGTAAATTTTTGGATAGATTCTTGGGATGGTCACAAGCCTTTGATAACTCAGTTTTCCGATTGGAGGCCTTGGATGGAGGAGCTTCACCGAGCTAACTGGATAAATTTGGCTAATTACTATCGGTACCATACTGGTAATTAAAAGGTTGGTAGATATTGGATCCCTATTGAGGATTGGTCTATTCAAATCCCAGAATGGTAAAGACAAGATATCAAAAGGCATCCTTCATATGATATCTCTCTCTTGGTCCCATGAAAAATATTATTTTCGATGGAACAACACTACTAAGGGTGAGTATTCAGTTGCTCAAGGTTATTTGACCTTATTCCATAATAATCCCAACCAATAATCTAACATATTTTCTCAGTTGTGGGTTCAAAAGCTCTGGCCTAAGGTGAGGTTATTTACTTAGCTTTTATTGCATTGTAGAGTGCTTGTGAACAACTTATGAAGTGTGGTTTTCATGGCCCTTTTAGATGTGAAATGTGTGAAGAGAATGTAGAAACTCTTAGCCATATTTTTATTGAGTGTACTTTAACCTCTGAGCTATGGAGTAGAATGGCCACTTTACTTGGCTTACAATGGTCCAATTTTTTTACTTTTGAATAGCTTTGGAGGGATTGGCCTAAACAAGAGGGTGTTGATCATTTTATTAGGCAGATAGTTTGGATGGATTCTACCATTCTTCTTTGGAATATCTGGAATGAAAGGAATAATCAAATTTTTAATCAGGATAGGGAGGATATTCACTATGTTTGGCAAAAGACCATTGCCAACTTAGTTGAATCAGTTCAACAACTCCTTAATCACCCCCAAAACTCCCACCAAATATGGGATCAAGTGATGCAAATATTGAATATTAAATCTTCTAAGGGAAACCAACTTAAAGGGAATGTGAGTAATTGTAAGATGGATAGGACAAGAAATTGATAACCTCCTCCTAAGGATTTTGGAAAATTCAATACTGATGGAGCTTCTAGAGGGAACCTTGGAAAAGCTAGTGCAGGAGGAATTAGTAGACTTTAAGATGGCTCCCTGGTTTTTACTTTTGCTGAGAATTTGGGTATTCTTTCCAATAACCTTGATGAGGGGTATGGTATCCTTAGAGACCTTCAAGAGGCTACTAAGGTTGGATGGGAAAAGGTTCTAATTGAGTCTGACTCTCAACTCATGATTAATCTTTTGAAGACTCCTAAGAATCATAAGGTTGATTGGAGAATAAAAAGAATTATTGATAAGATTCAATTAATCCAGATGGGATTTTTTAAAGTTGATTACAATCATGTGGTCAGAGATCAAAATAAGAGTGTTGATGCTTTAGCTAATTGGGCTTTGTACAAAGGTGATCTTACTTGCTATTGCCACCCTCCTAGATGGTGGGCTTCACAAATAAGCGAAGCTCTTCTTTCTATCATTTATTTAGATGGCTCCAGTTCTGGAGGTACCTAGTTTCTTCTTGCTTTATTTTTGCTTCTTTTTGGTTCGGTCAGGGTATTTTAGTTCCCTAGCTCAAACTATTCTTTCTTTTGTTTTCTCTGTTGATTATTGCCTTAAAAGTATTTTGGTCTAGAAAGGTCATTGTTGTGTTCAATTTTTTTCTTTTTCTTTTTTTGTTTTTTTGTTTAGTTTTTTGAGGTGTGTGTGTGTTTTTTTGTTTTGTTTTGTTTTTGTATTTTTTGCGTTGTCTTTTGTTGTTCTTGTATTTTTTTGTGTTTTTTGTTATTGTTATTGTGTTTTTTGTTATTGCTATTGTGTTTTTTTTGTTATTGTTCTTGTGTTTTTGTATGTTTGTGTTAATTTGTGTTTTTGTGTGTGAGTGTTTTCTATGTTTTTTGTTTTTGTTTATTGTCTGTTGTTGGTTGTTTTTTTTTTTTTAGGTTTTGGTTGTTTTTGTTTTTCATGTTTTTGTTGGTTTTGTCTTTGTAGCGTTCTGTTTTTTTTGTCATGTTTGTGTTTTGTTATGTTGTTCTTGTGTTTTTTCTATGTGGTTCATGTTGTGCTTTTTTTATCTTATTGTGTGTGTGTTTGGTTGTGCTTCATATTTTTGACACACAACGAGCATGTTTTTATTTTATTTTATTTTATTTATTTTATTTTTGTTTATTTATTATTTTTAATATTATTGTGTGTTTGTTTGCTCCTTGAGTATGTCAAAGGTGGTATACCAGGTGTGACCCTTGGGCTATTTTGGCAGAATAGATACCCTTCCCTCCTTGGGTCTTATCCGAAAGTGGCATCCCTTCTGGGATGTTTTCCACGCAAAAAAAAAAAATGAATTATAATAGGTATTAAAATTGATTCTAAACAAATTCATTACTTTAGTTTGTTAAAATAAATTTGCTTAACACTTACCCATTTTAATATAATTTTTTTCTCTGTTGTTTGGTTCAAATGCCATAAAATTTGTGAAAATACAATGAAAAAGTGACAATAGAAGTTTATGAAGCTCAGTAAACTTTGAAACATATTCACGTTTATAAAAAAATCCAATCATAGATGACCTAGACCTTGTTTGTGTTAACTATATATGTGTTTGGTCAATGGTATATCCCAAATACTTGTGTGATCAATGGCATAGCCCAAATGCTTGATTTATGATATGCCAAAAATGCACTTGTTAAATTTGGATTGCAACTTTTATTAGTGGAAGTAACTAATAACAACAAAAATAACCTTTCATTGGTACAAGGAATACAAAACATTGAACATGTTCAACATGATTATCCCATGTCTTACCACAAATGAGAATATGGTTTAAATAGATAAGGTAAAAGGAATTGGTGATTAGTTATAGGAAATTGTTCATCAAGTGCATAAAGGTTGTAGGTGCATTACTCAAACCAAAACATATAACAAACCAATCATACAACCCCTTCTTCGTATTAATAATTAATTTCAAAATATCATTAACATTGACAAGTACTTAATAATAACTTGAATTGAGGTCAATGTTTGTGAAGTATTATTCACCTTGTAACTGGAAAAATATCATCTATGTGTGTTATCAAATATTCTATTTTGCATAGTGATCTTGTTAAAAGCATGATAAGTTATGCAAAGTCTCTAGGTACTATAATTTTTAGATGTTAGAACAATTAGACTCTAACATGGAGAAGAGATAAGGAAAATATTTCCTTAATTCATATTTTTATATATTTGGTGTCTTCCCACAATAAAACCTTAATCATATACTTTTCAAAGGATTTTAGTGCTACTTACTTAGTTTCACTTGGGCTCTTGTGAAACTAGTCACTAGTCACTAGTTAAACCCTAAAATTTGTATCAAACTACTCTTTCATACCTAAAAGTACTCTTATAAGATGATAGTGATAGATTATTGATAGTAAATAATAATAATTCAATGTTCATACACTCAAAAAACTACTAAGAAAATGATAATTTATTGCTACATATAACTAATGTCAATTCCTATATGAAACTAGCTAGTTTCCTAGCATGGAAAGCATATGAACTTTATAAAATCATATAGAATCATGATAATGCAAGTAAATTTATGAAAAATATTATAAATAACATGCATAAATTACTTTAAAAAATAATTATTTAATGTGATAAATCCTTTCAAGAAAAAATGCATAGATAAATCATTTAAGCTTCTTATTCCATGCAAAATAAAGAGATTGCAAGAGTTGTCACCATCAACTTGGCCATAATTGAAATGTATATCCACCATACCCTTGTTTTCATATTGACATAATTCTTCTCAATGTTATCCTTTTCCTATCATTGTTGTAAATTCTTTACCCATTTTCTTGGATCTCGAAATCCTCCTTCTTTCTTGTCTTACCCCAAATAATCCTCACCTAGCCTCCTTTTCCAAATATAGAAGTGAAACTAATGTTTTTTTATTACTAAGTTTTTTCAAAGAGAAAAAAATGCATGGATATTATGTGCCATGTTTTTCCTTTCAAATATTTCTCTTGACACTTTTCCAATTCAAATTTAGACCATCTTGCACATGTCAACTTAGCCCATTCCCTAGTTTATTGGTTGGACTATTTTTTGTCCATTTGAAGACCTAAAAGAATGATTTTTGAAATTAAACTTAGTGAAAAAGTGTGCAATGATGTCAAGAACCTTTAGCAAAAAAAAAATTATGAGGGTCTCTTCAAAGATAGAAAACGGGACTGCACAACAAAATTAAATTTTGTCATTTTGACTAGTCAAAAGGATGTATTTTGCCATGAAATTTATTCTATTTCATTTGGAAAAAGAATCACTCAATTTGGACTTGATTTGGTTGACTTAGACAAAAAATGCTACTCATTGGTCTTGATTTTTTTCCTTTTTTAGGGTTTAGATGCATTTTGAGCTCAAATTAATTTTGAGCATTATCCTTGATGTTAGGAACCTCTAATTTAAGGTAGTTTCCTTTGTCATTATATTCTACAAATACAAGAACTATCTAATGCACATGTGTAAATGATTATCCAACTATGTCACCAACTTTATCCCTTTTCATGTGTGTTGGATACTTTTACTATGCTAGTTATAAAGCCCATCCACCAAATGTCTCTCTTTCTTACCTTGTTGAAGGCCTCTAACCCACATTAGCCTTTAAATTTGAGTCCCATGTAAATTATTTCCAGTAAGCATAGTACAAACACTCATTGATTATCCATACAAAAAGACCTTTTCCATTTGTTTTCTACATATGATCACACCATGTGTTATGAATCCTCCCAACAACTCAAAATGACTCATCCTTTCCTTCCTTAAGGATTGTAAAGATATTGATTTTATGGTTGAGGCACAATGCATATACGCTAATGATAGTATAATTAAAGTAGAATGGAAGAGTGCAATAAGAAAAGTATTATTCATATACCTTGCATTTGTAGATAACCAAAAAAAAATTGAAAATAATAGTTATTTATTAGAATGAGTTCATTTTTCTTAGAATGTAGGTAAAGTCGCATTCCTCTATATACTATAAACGTGCATGTAATTGAGCGAAGAAGTATCACAAACTTTTGAAAAATTACAATTGGGTAGAGATCGCAACCATATATATTGTCTATATTATTTTTAAGTCAAAATAATTATGATGCAAATATAGGAAATAATGTCGAGCAACAAAATTTTATACATTTCAATAGACCAAAGGACATTATAGTTTTTAATCCCTTTCAACTAAACTTTTTGAGATGAAAAGGATGGGATTGACCTAATTTTTTCTTATGGATCCATAAGTATATGTCCCTTTATTTAGGAGAAAATGATTAATTTAATATATTTTTTCTAATACATTTATTGTTGAAGATTATGAAGATTTCTAAATATTTTAACTTATAGATGATGCATTATGGTATTTGGTAAATTTAGGAGCTTAAACAATATTTCCATGTGAAAACCCCTTTTTAAAGATAAATTTTTATATGAATTCTTATTTCATAGCTAGTTACATTAGTTAACAATGAGATTTTTTTTTTTTTTACAAGAAAAAGATCGTAATTTTATTTCAAGAAAGAAAGAAAATTGCACTTCTCAGGTACCTTAGCACAAACAAAAACCCAAATAAAAATAGATTACTAGGAATCAAGATATAATTACAGTTGGGCAGATCGAAGAGGAAAAAAACCCATCTTCGAAATAGCATGGGGATAATAAGGATAAATATCCTTATATATCAATATTTAATCATCCAAATAACCTCCATGTCCAAAACCTAGATAGATATCAGTGAAAAATAAACCATTAGAAAGAAAGGAAACAGTTAAAATCTACCATAAAGCTCTAATCAAATGAACAGGCCCACAGTACAAACCAAATCTAGTATAGGAACTAGAGGTATGATATGTGGGTGAAATAATAAAATCCATCCTTGTTCTCTTCAATTTGCAAGAAACCTTCTGGAACCTGTTTACGTTCTTTTGATAACTTATCTACTTCTTGATTTAATTCCTTATAAACATGAGTAAAAGAGATATTTTCAAAAAGGGAAATCACCTCCAATAGTTCATCTCCCATTGGTCTAAGCAGATTATTTTTTAATTGAGTGGATTTATTCATCCAGTTGATGACTAGAGTAGAATCTCCAAAAATTTGTAATTTTTTCACATCTCTCCACAACACACTTCATTAGCAATATTAGCGCATAGAACTCAACAAAATTGTTGGAACCTGTCCCAAGACCTGCTTTAAATTTGATGTAGGTATCTGAGAAGTATAGAATGCATCCTGCACTACTAAAAGATGACTATCTCTAACTAGCCCCATCAAAAAAAACCCATGGCTAAGATTTTTCAATGAACAATTACCTACTTGTTGAGGTTTCTTATGTTTTTCAGGACCTTTGTTGATTGAGACCAGAGTCCTCACCTGAAAAATGACCTGAAATGGGGTATTAACTTTCCTTAAAAAATAGCTACATTTCCTGCCAACCATATGCCCAAACATATAAGACATGGTAAAGAAAAATATTGTTTCAACTCTTTTTTCAAAAACCATTGTCTTAAGCATACCTCCATTGTTTCTCCTCAAATATTTTGTACTCTAATTATCTATTCAGCTTCTAACAAAACCTGTTGATAAAAAGGGTATTTGATTAATAGATGTGTGATGTTTTCCTCTGACTAACACAACATACAAATACTTGGACCTTATATGCTTCTCCTCTATAAAACTTCCCAAGTCAAAGACTTATTTCTTAAAGCTAACCACATGAAAATAATGGTTTTTTGGGGGGCAGATAATTTCTAAATTTGCTTCCACCACCAAGTAGGCCCTTGAGGATGAGGGTCAAAACTTGCTTTGTAACCAAGTCTAGTTGTATATTGACCCCCAGATTTGTTGTATACCTAAGCAATAGTATTTGGTTCAACTCTCAACTTGATATTACTCTTATTAAGACTATCAGTGTAAGCCTTCCATAAATAGTCAGCTCATCAAAAAGACCCAAGACCTGAGCCTGCTTCCAACCTTGGGTCCAAATACTAGAAGAATCTAATTCCCCCACCTAATGAAGAAATAAAAACCTTTGTCTTGTAAAGAACTTATCATAGCTTCTGACAAAAAAATATTTTCTCCACAACCCAAAATAGAATCAGTCCCTATTCTGAATTATTCACCATTGCCCACTTTCCAAGCCAAATATTTTCCAATCATAGGAAATGCCTGTACTAGTGCCTTCCATTGAATGGAAATATTTTTAATGTTTTTTTGTGGACTTATGATCCAATCTATAAAAGTCCCTGGAAAAATATACTTATGTTCAATAATCTTCTTCCATAATCCTTCTTTGGTCAAAATCCTCCATAAACTTTTTGCTGCCAAAAAAGAATAAAAAATATGGATATTTTTAAGACCTAAATCACCTTCCTCCTTTGCCCTAGCAATACTCTGCCACTTAACTAAAGGAATGCCTTCATGTTCCTTGCATCCAGTCCAAATAAATCTGAAGCAAAGTATTCTTATTTTCTCTAGAACTATTTTAGGAATGAAGGCCAAGGAGTACCAAAACATAGGAATTGCCTCAAGAATTGACTTTACAAGTGTTAATATCCCACTAATAGACAACCATCTATTACACCAATGGTTAATCCTAAATTTAATCTTCTCTAAAATCCATCCCCAATCTCTCGTCCTGTAAGTATTTGACTTCAATACAAAACCCAGATACTTAAAGCCCTCCTGGAAATCTAAGAGATCAAAAGGAAAAATGTTGATTAGACCCTGTTCAATCTCTTGCTCTAGACAATTAAAGCAAATAGAGTATTTTTAAAATCTATCTCCATGTCTATAGCAATACTGTAAGTGTCCAAGATTTCTTTTAACTTTCTAGCTTCCCATAAACTGCCATTTGTGAACAACAAAACATCATCAGAAAATAATAAATGAGATAAATAAAGGACCCCCACTTTAATACTAGTCAAGGATCCTACCCTCTTTGCATCCAAAATAGCTCTACTCAATCCTTCAATAACCAATAAAAAAAGTAAAGGAGATAAAGGACATCCCTGTCTTAATCCTCTCAAGGATCTAAAGAATTTGGAATTTGATCCATTGATAAGAACAATAAAAGATATAGAAGAAATACATCCCATAATCCACTTTACTATCAAATAGTTAAAGCCCACAAGTAAGAGAATCAATCTGAGATACAACCAGCTAGTTTTTTCATAAGCTTTAGATAGATCTAGTTTAAGGACCATTGCAGGAAGATTTTTAGTTTTAATAGAGTGAAGACCCTCTTGTGCAGCTCCTATGGCTTCAAAAATCTATCTACCTGCTAAAAATCCAAACTTCTCCTGAGAAATAACTTTAGAGAAAATCTTCTTCAATCTAACAACCAAAATATTTGCAATGATTTTATAGATACATTTACACAACAAAATGGGTCTAAATTTATCAAAGGTTTTAGACTTCTCCTTTTTGGAATCAAAGCTAAAAAAGTGGAGTTAAAAGCCCCCAAAACCTGACCACTTAGCCTAACTTCCTCCATTACTCTGAGAAGATCCTCCTCAACCAAATTATAGAAAACTAGAAAAAACTCCACAGGCCATCCATCAGGCCCTAGACCTTTATCCTTTTTGAAATAATTCAGGTTAGCTTTCAGTTTTTCCTTTGTGACATCCTTCATAAGTAACTTATTGTCCTCCTCTATCACAAAACTAGAGAAGAAAGTAATTAACTTTAAAATTTCCCCAATATTGACTCTATCAGGTTCTTTATAGATTGTTTGAAAATGTTTTACTCCCAAATATTCTAGCTTAGAAAAACTCCTAACGAGATCCCCTTATTAATTTTGCATCTCCCAAATAGTGTTAACCTTATTCCAGTGATTAGAAAAATTATGAAAAACTTAGTATTTTCATCCCTTTTTTTAACCATACAACTCTACTTTTCATTCTCCATTTAGCTTCCCTCCACTCCAAGAATTTGTTCTTAATTTCTAGTTCAAACAATCTTGTTTTATCCTCCTCTTTAAAAAAACCAGCCTCATTCTTTTTATGAATTTCTAAAATTTCCTTCTCCACCAACTTGATATCTCTATCCATACTCTCTTTTTTAACAGCAATCCAAGATAACACAACTCCTTTTAATTTTTAAAAGTAGTAGTAAATTGAAAACTCGCTGATGACCTAGAATTTTGGTCATAACTAATCCATTCTTTTTTAATCAGTTGTTTAAAATCTTCTTCCTCCAACCAAATTGGATTGAGCTTAAAAGGATTGGTAGGTTTTGCCTCTTGAATTTCTAATTAAATAAGTATGGGAGAATGATTTGAGCCACCTCCAGTCTCAACCCATGACCATTTTTTGTCTATTTTATTATATAATAACTGAGATCAAAAATCTGTCCAACCTCTTTGAGATCCTAGCTTTCCCAACTCTATTATTTCTCCACGTAGGCATTAATTTTATTGGTTCCAAATCAATTAAACTAGCTTCTTCAATATTATGTTTGAAGTAATTTGCAAGTCTATCAAGTCTTGCAAATTCTCCCCATTCCTCACTTCTATTCATAGTAAAATTTAAGTCCCCACCAATGATAAATCTTTCATCCCTAACACACCTTTGGGATAAAAACTCTTCCCATAAGACCTATCTATTTTCATAGGGACCATAACAATTAATAACTGATAACATCAAACCCAAGTCTTTAAAAAAAAAAATTGTCCACAAGCTTGAAACCATAAAGGAAGAATTAATTAAGGATACTGAGTTCTTCCAACCAGTCAAAACACCCCTTGAATTTTTGGTAGCATCTAGAGCCAAGAACTCCCAATCCCTAAGCAATTTACTTAACCCTTCAATGAATTTTGTACTTGCCCCCATGGTTTCTTGTAGAAGGATAACATCTGAATTATGAATTTCCACCAGCCTAGCTAAGGCAAGTCTTTTAGAGGGACTACCAAGACCTCAAATATTAAGAGATAACAAGATCATTTAAACATCTTAGAGGGGTTTTATCTCGCTCTAAGGACCCCTTTGATAGATTTTTGTTTACCCTACTGAATTTCCCTCAAAGCCTTCTCCTGTGCATGAAATAAAAATGATTTCCTACTTTTTGAAGTAGTTGAAGATTCCTTTTATGGTCCAGACCTAATCCTAATCTTCCAACAACTGCACAAATTTTCAGCTCAGATTCTCTTTTTCTAGAACGCAACAAATATCTACAAGAGGAACTGTCTTCAAACCATCCCCTGAAATAGATAACTCCCTAGAAGATTCACGTGATAGGTCATAAAGACTTCCCCCAATAGTACAAATATTTGGATCACAATCCTTATTTAATATGTTTGAGGTTACCGGTCCATTGTCCAAAATCTTAGAAAATTCATATGTTTGGGACTTCTCTTTGAAGATTCATAAGGTAGTGTACAAAGTTCTTTATTACCTAATTCCATATTATTCTCATGTATTGGACAATAAACATCATTAGGCTTATATGTCTAATCAACAAACTTAACAGTATTGGGTTCCAATCCTTTCATAGTTTTCTTTATGACTTTGTCTCCTCTAACAACTTGTGAACAGTGAAATGAAGACAAAGCTAGGCCTAAAATTTCTTCATCCTTCTCTAGAGTTTTGGTTCTAGGTTCAACAACATTCTTTTTGTTTGTTTGTGCCAAATTAGGGAGCACTATTGAGCTCTAAAAAATAGGTATCTCTTGATTGTTGTTAACTAACTTGAAATCCCCACTAGTCATTTGTTTTCTCCTTCATACTTTTTATGTGAAAGCTTGAGAACATTCCTTTGCAATATTTCCATAAACATGACAACGAACACATCTAAATGTAATCTTCAAATAATCCAAGATTTGATTATGAACTATATTCCCCACAACTATCTCCATATAGTTTGGTAAGCCTTCACTGATATCCATCTCAACCAAAACCCAAGCTATAGACCAAAAAATATTAGATTTGAAAGAAATATCTATATCCAAGGTTTTACCTAATGAATCTTCAATCTCTTTCAAAGCTCTTTCTGACAATAACTCCATTGGCAGACCTGGAAATTTTACCCAGATTGGGATTATCCTAGCAACTTCAGTCCTAGGATCAAAGCAAGTTTTCCAAGCCTTCAAAACCAAAAAAGATCCCCAATACCAACAACCTCCCAACATTTTTTGTGCATCTTCCTCAGATCAAAAAAGGAAACCTATCCATCCTTTGGCAAATAAGTGAAAATTTGGTCCTTATCCTAAAATTGGGATCCATACCTTCTACAACCATTCATTTAGTGTATTATCAGCTATTTGACGTCCATAAAACTTTTCAATGAGGGCCCCTAAAAACTCCAAAACTTGTTCCATCCTCAAGTCTTCCCCGAGTACCATTCTGAGCTTCGTCCTTCTCTTTTTAACCACTTTTTGAGCCTTACGCACTTTAGTAACCAGAGTTATAGACTGTGTTAATTGAATTTTTAGACTGACTCCACTTAGGGACTCCAAATCAAGACTTTTACCAATAAAACTTTAACCAAACAAACGAAACTCTATCTAAAAAAGTGAGTTTGGGTTGTTTGGAGCCTACTCATTTTTTTCTTCCCCGTAATGAAATGCTTGCTCATTCATTAGACCCATCACTTGAGTAGAGTTTTTTGAGACAACTGAGAATGAGCAATCAATAGGACAACTAACTTGGTCTAAACATTTTGACATAGACTCCCCTTTGTCCACTAAATTCTGATCACCTGCAATATTATTCTGATCACTCAAAAAACCCAAGGACCCCCACTTCTCAACTTCTAAGTCTTGTTCAAAAATAGAACCCTTGGCGCTTGGAATTGAAAAATGTGTTACCCCTAAAGGGGTCCTCTGAGAAGTCCAAATATTCCTCTTTATTCTCCATCAAAAAACAAGAAACCAATTTTCCAAATATACTTTTGCATACTTTGAATCTAGAAAGTAAGTTGTCCATCCTTCATTTCCTTCACATGAACAAACCTGAGTGCACTTCTATTTTAAAAAAAAAAGATGATGCTTCTTGTGTTATTTTTTTAAAAGATATTAGTCAAGAACTGGATCCACCTTCATTTTATTCACATGGATAGATCTGAGCACATTCTATTTTTAGGAAAAATAAAATACTGCCAGTTCTTATGTTTTCTACTTTTGTCTATGCTTCACTTATAAACCCTAGCTTTACTGTGTGCACTCCACAGTTCTAGCCAAAAAACTTCTTCAAATTGTTCAAATACATAAAAATATTTCTCCCTAGCAAAATAAATCCTTTCACCCCTTTGAATTAATTCCTCTGTGCTTCACTTTGCAAACCCTAGCTTCATTGCATGCACTTCATGATTGCAACCGATAAACTTCTTCCAAAGAAAATTTAAATGTAATAAAGATGAATGCTTACCTCCTTCATAGTTTGAGCTTTCATCAAAATTGTAGATGGGTCTTCAATTGTTTGCGGGTAGTGATGATGATGGATCAACCACAACTTGGTGCGGCAGTGACAGTAACCTCCAACAAACCCTCTCCTTGAAAATCCTCTTATGCTACTGCTCAGTTTTTTCCACAAAATCCTCTTACGCCACTACTCAATTTTTTTTTACAAAACCACTGGATGTCGTTGCTCAAATTTTTTCCATAGAAATCCTCTAACGTTGCTACTCAAATTTTTCTACAGAAATCCTCTTACGTTGCTGCTCAGTTTTTCCACAAAACCCTCAAATGTCGCTGCTTAGATGTTTTTCATAGAAACCCTCTAACACTGCTACTCAAAATTTTCCACAAAAATCCTCTTATGTTGTTTCTTAAGTTTTTTCACAAAACCCTCGGATGTCGTTGCTCAGATGTTTTCCACATAAACCCTCTAACACTGCTACTCAAATTTTTCCACGAAAATCCTCTTATGCCACTTTGTTTAGCGTATATAAGTCCACCAAACAATTTGAAAGCCTTACACTATCACATCAATATCCTCACCTCCACCTGCAGCAGCTCGCACCTAGGTCTCATTCAACCAATAAGTATTGTTATAGTATATCCAACTAATTATCCATGTTTTTCTACTTCACACCTATAAAAGCACAATTAGCAATACAAGAACTCCGAATAGACCCAAATCACAATGAGATATTTTATATATACTAACTGATTCAAAATCTGGAAGGGTAAAAGGTAAAGTAATTTTTAATGTCCATGAGGCCATAGGTAATATGAGACAACCTTCATGGAGGATGTTGTTTACCTAATATATGGTTATCCAACCATACTCTAGTTACCTAAGCATGGTGTACAATCTGAGTAGCCAATAAAATACATTACTTGTATATAACTAAACATAAATTTTAATACATAATACTTTTTATTTTTAATCTTCGGGTAATTCTTAAAATATGCAAAAATGATTGAAAATTTGTGAAAAAATGTTACACAAGAATGCCTTGAAGATATACTTCATATGAAAATCATAAAGAAATATTATGTGAGAATAAGACTCATATTGATACAAAAATAAATCCAAACCTTTTTTGTTTTCATCACCCAATAATATTTCAATCTTTAATATAATATCATCCATAGACTAAACTGCCTAATTCAATTATTAGTAATCACATTGACCGCAATCCTCGATGCTTGTGGCTATGAGACTTCCAAGTAGTCTATTTTGCAAGTATCTATTATGTGCTACTCTTAGGTAAACACATCTTTGAGTACATCTACAATACAACCTTTTGTGCTACATTGGACACATTTGCATTTGAAGAGGTAAAAGGCAAAAGATATTCAAGGAAGCACCTAATAGATGAAACATAGTATGCACATTTCTCAAACAAAGATTTGTGTACATCATCTCTTACATCTCTTAAATCTCTTCACAAATATTATCATATAGTTAATTTACTTTTTAACATAGTAATTGATTAAGAGAAAGGTCAACCACTTATGGTGGTGGTCATTCTACAACTTGCTCTTAGTCTGTTAGGAGTGCAGAGCCTTTTGGTTTATATAAAAGTCTTATTTCCAAAGATGTGTTGTTCTCATTGACTAAACATTTTTTCACTAACAAAACACTTATGGCATATAGTTGATGACCATATGACGAGTATCCTCAAATTATATCATTTGAGATTTCAATATTGAAGGTTTTAATAAAGTTTTAGTGTGGTAAGCTACTAGATACCTGTTGTGGTTGATCCACAACACACCCCAAAATTGGGGACCCACCTTTTTTGCAGGCTTGCAGAGAAGAATCTCGGTGACCCAGATGCTAAAATTGAAGAAAAGAGAAAAAATGCATGAGTCTTGAAAGTGTCGCGAAATCGCGACCTGTCGCGCCATCGCTGCCCAAAACAGGAAAAGTGTCACGAAATCGCGACATGTTGCTCCGTCGCCAAAATTGAAAAACGTCGCGATATCGCGACATGTTGCTCCGTCGCTGCCAAAATGAAAAAGTGTCACGAAATCGCGACATGTTGCTCCGTAGCTTGACGAATGAAAATAGCGTAGCGATTTCGCGACATGTTGCTCCGTCACGCAAAAGAGGAGAGAGAAAATGAAGACGAAAAAGTGTCACGAAATCGCGACATGTTGCTCTATCGCAGCCCAGGCAGGAGAGAGAAAGGCAAAATGGAAAGGCATAGCGATATCGCGACGCGTCGCAAAATCATGGGTCAAACTGGTCAAAGGGCACAAAGCGGAAAAACGTCACGATATCACGACAGAAAGAGGTCAAAGAGCACGAAGCAAGAAAACGTCGCGATATCGCGACAGGAACCAGTCAAACAGGGCAAAGGGCCAAAATGGTCGCGAAATCGCGACAGATCAACCACAAAGCATAATGCGCAGAAATGGTCGCGAAATCGTGATGGAAAGCAGAAAAGGGGAATGAAGGGGAAAGGCATCGCGAAATCGTGACAGGTCACAGTTTTGTGGCTCCAAGAGCGAAGTAGTACGGATGGGGGCAGCGTAGCGATTTCACGACGAAAAATTGGCAAGTGTACGAAAATGGAAAATGGTAGCGAAATCGCGACAGCATTGAGCGCAAAGGTGTGCAAAGTCAAAACGGTAGCGAAATCATGATAGTTTGCGAAAGAAGGTCCGAAGGAGAGAATGGTCGCGATTTCGTGACGGATTGCAGCGAAGTAGTACGGACAGAGAAAAGCGTCATGAAATCGCGACAGGTTGAAGCTCAAGCGTACGAAAGGGAAAAATGTCACGAAATCACGACAAGATGCAACAAAGGTGCCCGAAGCAGAGAAGCGTCGCGATTTCGCGACAGGGTGGCCTAAGGGGTACGAAATGAAAATGGTCACGAAATCTGTGAAGCGGCATGAAGGTCCGAAGGTGAAAACGTCGCGATATCACGATAGAAACGGCCGGAGGCGTACGAACGAGGAAAGCGTCGCGATATCGCGACATGTCACGATTTCACGACATGTCGCGTTTTGTGCGGCAAGAAAGGTGAGCAGGTTGCATGCTGTTTTGTCATGTTTTGGCACGGGAAGACGTTACAGAAGACGCAGAAAATGTAGGACACGTGGCTTACAGGTGTCGAGATTGCGAGGCGTTACATGCAAGATGGATTTCGAGTGTTTAGAATCGAGCATCAATCAAAAGCAAGGAAAAGGCAAGAATTTGAAAGGTCAAATGCAGGAAGGTGAAGCGAAGCGACACAGGGAGAATCGAAGAGCCATTTCAATGATTATAAAGTCAAGAATGCGGATTGAAAGAAGGGTTGGAAATTGCTGCTTGCAGAGTTGCAGAGACAAGGGCTTCATGCCATTCTGGGCCTGCACTTGGGCAATTTCCTTCATTTGTTCTGGATTTGTAAAACCTGGAACATTCTGTAATTGTAATTGATATATCATTTTAATACAGAAATATAGAAAGTTGGCATCTCATTGATGAGAAAGAAGGAGTCATTTTGTGCATGCATGATTTAATGTTTTATCATTCATTCCAGATTTCTAAGGCTTTTAGGTGAAGTTTAATGCAAGTGTGCTTGGTTGCTTCATGCGAATGCCTAAATCTGGAATTACAAGAGAAACCCTAGAAACCAAGACCTAATTTATTTGGATTGTGCGAATTTGAGGTTCATTAGGTTAGGTTGCATGCGAAAACCTCATTATCTTCGGTTTCATCGAATTGATGACAACATTCTGACTGTAGTTTAGTTTCATTTTCATTTATTTTGCTTTATTTTTTAAACCCTTAATTTATTTTCTACAGTTTAATTACTGTATTCAAATAAACAAGCTGAAAATCCATCAGAACTAAAGAGGAGAATAGATATTATTCATTTTGAGTCCACTGTAATTTCAAACTAAATAAACCACAGTGCCCCTTGTTAACATCCACTTGCAAACCCTAAGGTATTCCTAGCATTTCATTTGAACAAGATCATATCAAAGATAACAGGAACCTTGGAGAAATTATTTTCTTTGCAAGCAGAGGATTTTGGGACTCAGATCCTACCGGAGAGTGTGCTTTCACAATTGGGTGAAAACACCACTCAACAGATTGGCGCTAGAAGGAGGGCCTGAATTGGTTTATGTTATTTTGATTTTCATACCTGAATAATTTGTTTTTGATCTAATTCTGAAATCATTTAATAAATCTCACAGGCGGCTAAACTGCAACACTATTTTTGTTTCTGTTGCAGGTTTTCTTCGAAATAGCCGAGGGTTTCATCAGGCAGGCTGGACCCACCACGCCGTATTGCGACCAGGTCTCAAACAACCGGAGAAACCATTTTTCATGACCTTACTGGTACTCCCAAGAGTAAAGCCAAGCAAGTCGTAAGCACACCAGCGCAAAAGACCTGTTTTCTCCAGGAACGTCGAGTGGACCTACGCCTAGTAATATTCGTTGCCCTTAGTGTGCCTATAGTTAGTAATATTTCTACTACTATTATAGGTCTGTCTTCATCAATTTTGAGTCAAATGGCTCAAGCTCCAGCAGCTCCTTGGTATGGAGCTAACAATACTCCTTTGAATATTGCTGGGGATATCCATGAAATCCCCAAGAACATTGAAATATTTCTGCCTAAATACAAGCCAGATGGCCTAAGAACAGCAGAAGAACATATCCAAGCCTATAGGGATGTTTTAATTAGGCTGCAAGTTCAATATGAAGATGTGGCCTGCAGACTTTTCCCCATGAGCTTAGATCCAATAGCATATGAATGGTATATATGCTTGCCAACTGGTTCAATCACCTCTTGGACACAAATGGAAAATGCCTTTGTCAATCAATTTAGGTCACCCTTAGATCCCGCAACTATTTACAATCGTTTATTACATGCAAAAGGGGCCAAGGGGAACCAATCAGAATGTTTAATCAGAGATTCCAAAAGTGCTATAATAGAGCAATTAGGCACTTTGCCATCGATCCCGTAGTGGCTTTGCAGATATATTTTGGGGCATTGGACCCCATGACAGCCATGTTTGCAAGGCGCAATCCTCAAGTCACCACGCTGGCTTTAGCCTATAACGAAGCCATGACTATCGAGCAGCAAATGACGCCACAAGGCTACGGGTTTACCCAGATGCCTGTGATGGGACAGTATGCTCCATATGGTCAAGCTCCCCAGGAAAATCAACTCATGGCACCACAAATGCCAAGCATGAGCGCCTTCCCATATCAGCAGCAGTATCCACCAGCACCCGCGTATGCACCCATTCCAATCCAACCAATCACAGCCATTCCACCTGTCCCCGCATTTTTGCAGAACAGTCAACCAACTATGCAAGGAACTAGTCAGTTCAATCCTCAAGCCATAGTTCCTTTTCCAAATCCTACCCCGATTCAAAGTGTCAATCCATACGGGAATCCAATTCCTCGTAACCCGACCCCATGTTGAATCAAGACCCCATTAATTATGCGAATCCAACGGGGGTTAATAACAATATGATTCCACCGAAGGATGTTTATTCGGAAGTCGAAGAGCTCAAGAAATTAGTGCATAAACTGAGCAATGACAGGGTTCAACAATAGAAGTATGAGTCCCATGCCCCTCACCCAAATCAAAATTTTAACAATAGAGGGAGGCACTGGAACACTAAGCCTAACAATGGGGGAGTTCCCGCTCCCATTGCTAATCAATTAGATGCTTCTACAGGACCTAGCCAACCCAATTCTCTTTTGAATCTTTCAGATTTGGCATGGGAAAGGGGGTGCAGGTTGCATAACACAAAAGAACACAATGAGAGGAATTGTCCTGAGATTGCTAGATACACTCATTGTCTTCAGGCACAAGTTGATGATTTGGAACTGGTATCAAATGAAAATCCATCACAACATCAAGATGATAATATTATGGTGATGGAAACTGTATATCATCAAGAAGGTGAGAGTGAGGAAGAAGAAGACGAAATTCTGGAACAGGAGGTGCAAGCTTTTCGAGATTTCAGAAAGGGGAATCATGGATACCATTTGAGAAGTAAGTCTAAAGTCCCTAAAACCTCATCAACACCTCCAAACAATTCTATTCTTCCTCCGGACACTAAGGCAAATAATAATCCTCCCCTCCACTCGTAAGAGAAATGTCTAATGACATGCGTAAGACAACAAATTTGAAAAGCCAAACTATGACATAGTGGAGGATCTAAAGAAGTCCAAATCTAGCCTTTCATTCCTGGACGCAACTAGATTGCCTGGCCAAAAGGAGGCGTTGATAAGAGCTTTGAATTCACCTGATCCAATGTGGAAGGAGAAAAGAGTTGAATCCCACCTAATTTTGCGAAAGGAGAGAAGGGATGTCCCGCCATTCTTACCGACTTTGAGAATTGCGGGTAAGAATTTGCATAACTGTTTGGTGGATACAGAGCCACGAGCAACCTCATGCCTCGTAGAAATATGTAAAATGCTAGGTCTCGCAACCTCGCTTTCATCCAAATGTACAATCCTGCAACTGGACAGATCAGAAGTAAATGTAGTGGGGACTTTATATGATGTCAAGATTCAATTGAATTCTGAACCCAGGGTCCAGAAAGTTGTAGACATTTTGGTGGTTAATATCCCAAGTAGGTATGGAATGCTACTTGCTAGGGATTGGATGAAAACGCTGAATGGCTATTTTTCAACAGACTGCTCGCATATGTGGCTACCATGGAAGGGAATTGCAAACCAAATAAGAGTGGAAAACGAACCGAGGCTTAAAGAGATTATAACAGATTTTAACAAGCCGAATGAAGTTCAGTTTTCTGAGCCATAACTAGGAGTTTATGCACTTGATGTTGAGGAGGCTGCTGAAGAGCATAAAGAGGAGGCGTGTCATGGTGGCTCTTCCGAGGAAAATGATTACACGTGGTTGCTCAGGTTTGATGGATCAAAATCTAGACAGGGAGCAGGAGCTGGAGTCGAGCTCACTGGTCCAGGAGGTAAACCCTTGTTAGTTGCTTACAGACTGCAATTTCCTTGCATGAACAATGTGGCGTAATACGAAGCGTTGATCTATGGTTTACGTCTAGCATTGAGCAAGCATGTTAAATGCTTGAAGGTTTTGGGAGATTCTGAGTTGGTAGTCAAGCAAATCAAAGGACAATACACATGCCGTGACAGGAGACTAAGCCTTTATAGAACTAGGGTTATGGACCTCATGGAGGAGTTCGATGCATTCAACATAGCCCTTATTTCTAGGAAAGGAAATCGAATAGCAGACTCTCTTGCAGTCGCCGCGGGCATGTTGAATCCGGTTGATATAAGAAGATGTAAAAAGTTTTCCATTGAATTGGTTCCTTGTCCATCAATACCCGATAATGTAAAGAATTTCCAAGTTTTTGAAAGTGACAGACATATTTTCAAATTTGTCACAAACTCGGGTATTTTTGAAAATCAGGTGATTGATGAGGAGCAAAGGTGGCAGGATGAAACAGAAGATGAAATTGAAATTGCGTATCAATCCAATAAAATTCCTAAAGACGTGGTTTCATTGGAAAAGATGTTCGACATGGGATGCAAGACCAAGAAAGGAAAAAGAGTCCCACTCCCTAAAGATGCCTGTGATTCAATTAATCTAGGGAGCGCAGACAATCCAAAGGAGGTGTACATAGCAAAGGCATGTACAGAGCAAGAAAGGAGCAATATAATACAAGCATTGAAGCATTACATAGATTGTATTGCTTGGAACTACAATGAGTGAAGACTTACAACCAAAACATTATCACACATACCATCCCTTTGAAGCCAGACTCCAAGCCTTTTAGGCAAAGACAACGAGTTGTTAACCCGCTATTGGAGCCTTTGATCGAAAAGGAGGTTAAAATATTATTGGAAGCGAAAATCATTTTTCCCGTTAGGCACTCAACCTGGGTGGCTAACCTCGCTTCCAAGTGAGAAAAAAGAGTGGAGAGATTAGGCCGTGCATAGATTTTCGAAATCTTAATAAAGCCTCTCAAAAGGATAATTATCCACTGCCATCAATCGATGAAATTCTACAAATGGTAAATGGATCTGAAATGATGTCCTTTCTCGATGGGTATTCTGGGTACAACCAAATTCTTATACATCCAGACGACAGGATGAAAACAGCCTTCACTACCAAGTGGGGAACATTTGCATATAAGAGAATGTCGTTCGGATCGTTAAATGCTGGTGCAACTTTTCAACGCGCCATGGATTATGCATTCAAAGGACTCATAGGCAAATGCATCATCGTGTATGTGGATGATATCCCAGTTTTCTCGAAGAAGAGAGAGGACCATGTCAAAGATTTAAAGAAAGTGCTTCAAAGATGCAGAGAACATGGAATTTCCTTAAATCCCAAAAAGTGCATTTTCGGAGTGACAGAAGGAAAATTGCTGGGTCACATCATTTCAAAAGAGGGCATATCCATCGACCCGTAAAGGATACAAGCTATCCAAAACCTACCTCTCCCGAGTAGTAAGAAAGAATTGAGATCTTTCTTTGGGAAAGTTAATTTTGTGAGGAAGTTTATCTCCAGCTTTGCTGAGATAGCCAAGCCTCTAAACAAGATGCTTAAGAAAGATGTGGATGTAAAATGGAACGAGGAAAGTAGAGTGGCCTTCCGTAACATCAAAGATGCCATTTCAAGAGCCCCTGTCCTTATAAGCCCGGACTACTCCAAGCCTTTTTATATTTATGCTTTTGCATCGTAACACTCCTTTGCGAGTGTCTTAACCCAAAAAGGCGAGGATAGTGCCGAAAAACCCATAGCATTTTTAAGTGTCCCCCTGAAAGATGCTCAATTAAGGTATTCAATCCTTGATAAGCAAATGTACGCACTTTTTAAAACTGTGAAAAAATTTAGGCACTACATCGTACATAGCAGAGTTGTTGCCATCGTGCCCGACTCTGCTGTCAAGACCATGTTTTTACAAAATGAACTAGGTGAGAAGAGAGGAAAATGGATTTCAACCATCCAAGAATTTGATCTCGAAATCCAACCAATGAAACTAGTTCGAGGACAGGGACTGGCGAAGGCGATCGCAGAAAATAATCCGCAAATAATAGGCCAATGCTCAAATACATAATACATTGCTAAGGACGACTGGTATGTTGATATTGTGCAATTTTTATTGACTGGTAAGTGTCCTTCTAATCTGAATTCAACGCAGAGAAGAGCTTTAAGGCTTAAGTCTCACAATTATCTGATGAAATCTGGTGTGCTTTACAGGAAGAATCATGAAGGTATCTACCTGAGGTGCTTGAACAAAGAAGAAGCCGCCAGGGTGTTGCAGGAATTTCACGGGAAACATGGAACTGGTCATGGTGCAGCCAATGCTACAAGACATCAAATCCTGAGAGCAGGATACTACTGGCCACATATTTTCAAGGATGCGCATGCCCATGTACGATCTTGTCATATCTGTCAAGTGGCTGCAAATAGAGAAAGAAATGCAGCCATGCCGTTGCAACCTGTAGTTGAAATGAGACCATTTGCACAAGTGGGGACTAGATTTCATCGGGGTTATTAACCCAAATTCTTCCGATTCTCATAAATTCATTTTGACAACTACAGTACCATTGTACAAGGTGGACATAAGCGATTCCTACTAAACATGCCACCACAAACGTTGTGATTAAATTCCTTGAGGATCAAATTATAACAAGATTTGGAATGCCCGATTCTATTGTCAGTGACAATGGTAAAGCTTTTATTTCTACACAATTCGCAGATTGGGCATATGATAACAAAGTGAGCTTAAAATTTGCATCCAACTATTATCCTCAAGGAAATGGGTTGGCCGAATCTTCAAATAAGAATTTGTTGAATACCATTAAGAAGTTGCTGGAAAAGAACCCGCGGGATTGGCACAGCCAATTAAAGTTTGCCCTTTGGGCAGATAGGACCAGAGTGAAAGAGTCCATAGGGAATACTCCCTATCATTTGGTTTATGGGCAAGACCCGATATTTCCAGCAAATTTGAAGTTGCAGACCTTACATTTCATACAAGAGTACTTGGGGACAGATGATCAAGTTGAAGCCAGGTTAAGCCAGTTGTTGCACCTTGATGAAAAGAGAGAAGAGGCCATGAATCACATGAATAAACACCAGGCAGTTATCAAAAGATGGTTTGACAGAAGGGCCAAAGTGAAATCATTCAGAATTTCAGATTTGGTATTACTATGGGACAAAAGACATGAGGAAAAAGGGAATCATCACAAGTTTGATTGTCTTTGGTTAGGTCCATATCAGATTTCAGAGATTCTTGGGAAGAATACCTTCAGGCTAAAAACCTTAGAAGGGAGAGATTTCATGCTACCGGTTAATGGGCAGATTTTAAAGCATTATTTTAGCCCTTAGGTTGTGAGATTTTGATATTATTCTTTTGGTTTTGGTGGGGATTTTCAGATTTTGTTTTTATTGTTTAGGATTGTTAGTCTAGCTAGGATTTTGGTTATGGATTTGATTTCAATTGACATGTGTGTTAATTTTGATAAAAAAATAATAAAAAATAAAAATAAAAATAAAAAATAAAAAATTGAGATGTCAACTTATGCTTCAGGTTAGGAGAATATGAAATATTGGAATTGTCCTGTAAAAAGCTCCACAAGTAACACAAGCATCTTAAGTTATATTGTTTGATTTTGTGATGCATGAAAGAATCAGTTTTGCATGACAATTCATTCCATTTGTAATTCAAGAAATAATGCATTCATGTTCCATCTCACCTTACATACATCTCATCTTAGTTACATATGCATCTTAGGTACAAGCCATTAAAGTATGTCAAATCCTCTTAGGGTTGTGTTATAACATATATGTAAGTAAATCCTAAGGTTGGAAACCGAGTCTTGAGATATCTAGAACCAAGCACGTCTCATACATTAAAAAGGATCTTGAGCAAAATGATCAAAACCTAACTTGGAGGAAAAGGTTGGGCGAAAGAAGTTTTTCATGTCTATCCTATTATGCAACATGATCCTTAAAACAAGTGGTTTTGACCACTTCCATAGATCTTAAAGCCTAAAATCATAGTAGTAAGGATAGGGTTAAATCCTCATCGAACTTAGGTTGAGGATCCAATTCCCCAAAGCTTTGATTTGACCTACATGGAGTAGTAAGGATAAGGCATAAATTCTCATCTCGCTTAGGTTGAGAATCTGATTCCCCAAAGCTCTTATGTCTCATTTCATAGTAAATCTTGGATTGTAAGGATCGTACTATTTGTCCTCTGCAAAGGATGGGTAGTCATCCCCAAGGTCTAAGCAACAAAATTAATATTTTCCATTTACACCTAAAGTTTGGATTGTAAGGATCGTACTACATGTCCCTAGCCAGGATGGGTAGTCATCCCCAAGGTCCAAGAAGTAAAAAATAAATAATAATAATAAATAAATTTTTCCCATCTCATCTTTATTTTGGATTGTAAGGATCGTACTACTTGTCCTCTGCAAAGGATGGGTAGTCATCCCCAAGGTCCAAAGAAATGGAGATAAGTTTTGGATTGTGGGGTTAGATATGCCCATGCATGGCATCATGTCTTGCCTAAAAAACAAGACCACTGATTGTCTAGAGGGTTAGACTAGCATGACCATTTCTTCCATAATTGGTTTAATTATTTTGCTTAAAGTGAGGTAATGAACTCTAAATCGAATAGTAAGGATAGGGTTAAACTCTCATCTCGGTTGGTTGGGAGTCCGATTCCCCAAAGTTCTGATTTCACATTCACTTGCACATGGGTTCCGGATAGTAGAGACTCATAACCAACTTTGGGATACAATAAGGTAATGAATTAGTGGATCCTAAGAGGGTTTGGCAATCTTGAATGCTTGTACATAATAATAGAAGAATGACCATGCCTTTTATGAAAGCAAAATCTCCTAGCACATTCATTAGGGTACACAAATCATTCACCATCCCACATATGCATTCATGCAAAACTGATAATGGAGTGTGGATCAATTTCAAATGATAGGGAAAGAAATTCATTGCACACACTGAGCTAATACTTGATGATTCTCGATGATTCATGTACTTCGATCTTTGGGCATTTGTTATATTGCTTATGTGCTAACATATGTTTGCGAGTTTGTGATATGTTTCAAGGTTGGGTTCTTACTAAAATGCTCAAGAGCATTTGACAAATAGAGTCGCCATTTGTTGTGGTTGATCCACAACACACCCCAAAATTGGGGACCCACCTTTTTGCAAGCTTGCAGAGAAGAATCTCGATGACCCAGATGCTAAAATTGAAGAAAAGAGGAAAAAATGCATGAGTCTTGAAAGTGTCGCGAAATCGCGACATGTCGCGAAATCGCGACCTGTCGCGCCATCGCTGCCCAAAACAGGAAAAGTGTCACGAAATCGCGACATGTTGCTCCGTCACCGAAAATTGAAAAACGTCGCGATATCGCGACATGTCGCCGTCGAAATGAAAAATGTCGCGAAATCGCGACATGTTGCGGCGAATGAAAATAGCGTAGCGATATCACGACATGTTGCTCCGTCGCGCAGAAAGAGGAGAGAGAAAATGAAGACGAAAAGTGTCACGAAATCGTGACATGTTGCTCGTCGCGCCCAGGCAGGAGAGAGAAAGGCAAAATGGAAAGGCGTAGCGATATCGCGACGCGTCGCAAAATCGTGGGTCAAACTCGTCAAAGGGCACAAAGCGAAAAAACGTCGCGATATCGCGACGTAAAAGAGGTCAAAGAGCACGAAGCAAGAAAACGTCGCGATATCGCGACAGGAACCTAACCAAACAGGGCAAAGGGCTAAAATGGTCACGAAATCGTGACAGATCAACCGGAAAGCATAATGCGAGAAATGGTCACGAAATCGCGACGAAAAGAAAAAAAGGGGAATGAAGCGAAAAGGCATCGCGAAATCACGACAGTAAGAAGTAGTACGGATGGGGAAGAGCGATTTCGACAAAATTGGCAAGTGTACGAAAATGGAAAATGGTAGGGAGTAGCAAATCATGATATTTCAAGAAGGTCCGAAGGAGAGAATGGTCACGATTTCACGACGATTGCACGAAGTAGTACGGACAGAGAAAAGCGTCGTGAAATCGCAACAGGTTGAAGCTCAAGCATACGGAAGGGAAAAGCGTCGCGAAATCGCAACAAGATGCAACAAAGGTGCCCGAGGAGAAGCGTCGCGATTTCGCGACAGGTGCTAAGGGTACAACGAAAATGGTCACGAATATCTGTGATAAGCGGCATGAAGGTCCGAAGGTGAAAAACGTCGCGATATCGCGACAAAAACGGCCGGAGGCGTACGAACGAGGAAAGCGTCGCGATTTCGCGACATGTCACGTTTTCGCGGCCAGAAAGGTGAGCAGGTTGCATGCTGTTTTGTCACGTTTTGGCACGGGAAGACGTTACAGAAGACGCAGAAAACACAGGACACGTGGCTTACAGGTGTCAGTATTGCAGAGGCGTTACATGCAGCGGTGGATTTCGAGCGTTTCAAAATCGAGCATTAATCAAAAGCAAGGAAAAGGCGAGAATTTGAAAGGTCAAATGCAGGAAGGTGAAACGAAGCGACACAGGGAGAATCGAAGAGCCATTTCAGTGATTATAAAGTCAAGAGTGCGGATTGAAAGAGGGGTTGGAAATTGCTGCTTGCATAGTTGCAGAGACAAGGGCTTCATGCCATTCTGGGCCTGCACTTGGGCAATTTCCTTCATTTGTTCTAGATTTTTAAAGCCCGGAACATTCCGTAAATGTAATTGACATATCATTCTAATACGTAAATATAGAAAGTTGGCATCTCATTGATGAGAAAGAAGGAGTCATTTTGTGCATGCATGATTTAATGTTTTATCATTCATTCCAGATTTCTAAGGCTTTTAGGTGAAGTTTAATGCAAGTGTGCTTGGTTGCTTCATGCGAATGCCTAAATCTGGAATTACAAGAGAAACCCTAGAAACCAAGACCTAATTTATTTGGATTGTGCGAATTTGCAGTGTTCATTAGGTTAGGTTACATGCGAAAAACCTCATTATCTTCGGTTTCATCGAATTGATGACAACATTCTGGACTGTAGTTTAGTTTCATTTTCATTTATTTTGCTTTATTTTTTAAACCCTTAATTTATTTTCTGCAGTTTAATTACTGTATTCAAATAAACAAGCTGAAAATCCATCAGAACTAAAGAGGAGAATAGATATTATTCATTTTGAGTCCACTGTAATTTCAAACTAAATAAACCACAGTGCCCCTTGTTAACATCCACTTGCAAACCCTAAGGTATTCCTAGCATTTCATTTGAACAAGATCATATCAAGGATAACAGGAACCTTGGAGAAATTATTTTCTTTGCAAGCAGAGGATTTTGGGACTCAGATCCTACCGGAGAGTGTGCTTTCACAATTGGGTGAAAACACCACTCAACAATACCTATGGGAGTAATCCTTCTACAAACAAGGCTTTGTATCACTCTTGAAAATTATCATAATTTATCCAACAATTTATGGCATAGAATTTATTACTTCTAAGATTGTGTTGCACATTTAAATATTAATGTCATCATCATTTTCACTTATGAAAAGTTCACTTGTAGAACTAAATATTCCTTCCTCCTCTCAACCAACTTGGTTTATTACATATGAATTTCAAGACATTCAAGAATCTGAAAGTTCTCTTTTCATCTATGATATCTATTATCTATTTTTTTTAAACAAAGGGATATTTAATAATTTGATTATAATTACAAAAACATATAAAGTGTTTAGAGTTTTTTTTCAAGTGTCAGGTTCCAATGAGTAGAAGGACTGGCCCTCAGATCTTGGTGGTAGTAGCAAATATTCAAATGAGAACTTTGAAGACTGAAGTGGGGAAAGGTTCCATGTGAACAGCACTTGGACATGGGTTAGTCGATCCTAAGAGAACTATCTTTGAAGCATAAAATTATTAGGGAGAAACCTCATATTTAGCTTTTCAAGATTTCTAACTTATAAACTTAAAATTATAAGTTCATTGTGAGAAAGGAGTTATTTCTAGCAGAGTGCAACTCGTCCTTAACATTTGGAGATATGCCCTTGATCTTTGAAAATTTTGAAGAGTGAAGAATTTGCATAGACATGTTAGTTATTAATATAAATTTGCTTAAGAAAGCCCTCATTGGAAGGGTGCCCTACTTGATGAAAGTAATCTTTTGCTTGCCAAGCTCAAATGAAAGAATCTATAGCAAATCCCATCAAGGTGGCAAATGATTCACTATATATGATAATAAATCAATAAAATAATCAAGCATGATATTATAGTTCTTCAAAATAGAGGGTTAATTTTTAAATTAGGTCATCATTGAGCATTCTTTATGGAGATACAAAAATGCACTAAAAGGAAATGGAGATTAAAATTACACTATTCTATAACTTTTATTTCAAAGTCATTTTTTCTAGTAATATTCTTTACTTTGGAAGTCAATGATAAAGTAGGGGGTGATGGTTCATAGTTTATGAGGAGAGCTAGCTTGGTTGTAAGACCAACAAATGACAAATCTTTCTAAAAACAAACTCTCAAAAGGGTTCCAATATAGGTCAAGATAATTGGATCTTTGTATGAGCTTATCAATATGAAGGTTTAGAAATTACTACTAACATCTTAGGAGAGCTCATCGAAAAGAAACCGAATCCTATAGAGTGGAGTCTAGTTGTGTAAAATGGATGTGTTACCATGGGCCTTTCAAAACCTTGCTAGAATCCATCATTATCAAATCTATATTCAAAAAGTAGGACCAACAAGTGAACTCTAAAAATAGTACATTTTATTGCAATGTATATACCGTGCGGATGAACACATGGTAATAGATTACAAAATAAGAAAGGATGAGAAAAATATTAGGTTCTAATCCTAAAACAAGCCTAAATTTTTAGGAAAGGGATCAAATGGAGAAAAATGATGGCTTCAACTAAGGATTTTCCTCTTAAGAGTATGGTAAAAGAAATCTCAATCATATTAGATGGCAAAGGCCATCATAGTTTATTTAGCTCAAACTTTAAAGGGAACCAAAGCCACAGTAGATGAACAATTGCAATATGAGAGATTAAATTCAAGTCTAAAGTTGCAATGGAAGGTTTTAGAATGAATTTTCAAAGGAGAGTTGGAAGAGGGTGATTCTTAGAGAAATCATCTTATCCTCTTTAAATGGTGAAAACCATCTCCTTGCAATAAAAATAAAAGTTGTGTGAAGGTTGTCCTTTGCGCTTTTAGTTCTCCAAGGCATTATAAAAGTGATATGTCAAATAGGATATAATTTGATTAAATGGAAAAATTTGAGAATAGAAAACATTGGTGAGAGTTACAAGGAGAGAGGACAATGCCAAAGCCAAACCAAAGAGAAAAGAAAATGTAAGCACAAATTGGTTTAGGATGCTTCATAAGTAAATATAAAAAATTTTAACAAGTGAGGTTAAACATATAGATAAGACTAAAAAAATATAATATAAATGAAATATTAGGATATGGTTCGAGTTTTGGCTCTTCTTCGAGAGGTCCAAGGTTCAAACCACGGCGTGGGCGAGTGTGTGAGGGGGTGGGTGTGTGGTGGCTTTGTGTTAAATTCCCTATTGATAAGTATAGCTCTCAACTTTAGGAGGGATCATGGTTGGAAGGAGATTGCTCACCCCATCGTCGGTTGTACGTCCATCATAGGTTGTTTCTCACAATAACCAAATCCAAAAAAAAATAAAATAAAATATTAGGAATATTAATATATAAATATGAACTCCTCCTTCCAAATAAATAATAATAAAATTATCAAGAAATTAATAGACTATTTTTTTTTTTGGTTATATGGGATTGAAAAGGCCTCACTTGTATTAGATCAGGACTACATTGCCACACTTCTTCAACTTATTACAATAGTATTTTGGCAATTATGCATATATCACAATTTGAACCACTTGAGCTTATGTCATTTGATTAAATTAATATTGCCAAAATTTTAATTTGTTTTAAAGCTAGAGACAAAAGTAGTTAATGGGAAATGTAAGAAGGCATTAAATAAAGTAAATAAGGTATAAAAATATTGATGGATGTACTATGTTAAGAATGTAACATGTTGAATATAAATAAAATATATATATAGATAAAAATGAAATATTCATATATAAATATAAACCCCCTCCAAATAAATAAATAAAAGTATCAAAGAATAATTAAGCCATCATTTTTTAATTGGTTATATAGAATTAAAATTTATCCACTTTAATTTATCATAACCACATTACAATAATACTTCAACATATATCATAGTAATATTTTAAACTAGTACCATTTAGTTGAATTAGTAAACTATTATTGTTCTAAAAAACTTAAAAAATACAACAGAACACTTAAAAAACTTTAAAAAATTAAAAGATGCAATATTTTAAAAATGTATACATATCTATAAGTTAGATCACAACCCCATTGCAATAATACTTCAACATATATCATACTAATATTTTGAGTTAGTGCCATTTAGTTGAATTAGTAAGCTATTATTACTTTCAATTTTAATTTATTTTAATATTAATAATAAAAATAATTAACAAAGAATACAACAAAACACTTAAAAAACTTAAAAATAGTAATAGATGCAATATCTTAAAAATGTATAAATATCTATAAGTTATAAGATAGGGTAGCAGATCACCTATTCGACAAAATTTAAACTCTTAAGGGTATCTCGGTGACGAAGATTTTCCTCAACTAAAATGATATGAAGGGATTAATTTTAAAAAAGTAGTAGCATGAGAAGCAGGAATAAGAATAAGATAGAGCTAGCTGATAAAATCGTTTATGAGAAGATAATTTAAAAATTATTTATCAAAATTATAGTTCGATAAGTTTTTTTTATGAGTTGTTCGATTTAATTTTTAAATGGTTGATCTGGTAAGTTATTTTGATTCAATTTTTTAAATAATTAAATTTTTCTAACTTATATTTAACTAATAAACTAAGATTAATCCCTATATAACAATAAATATATAATTAAATAATCTAATTAATAAATATAATATTATTATTTTTATATAAATAATGTCTATGAAATCACATTTATTTATTAATTAATTAACTATATAAATAAGTGACGAACTCACTTCATATGTTCTTAAATGCAATTATGGCCTTAAAAGTTTTTTTTTTTACTTCTTCAGTTAAAAATAAAAAGTTAGTGATTAGGACTTTGGTGTTAGTGATTAGGATTTTGGTTTAAAGTTTAAATTACAGTTTAAAGTTAAAATAAATTAGATCTTAATAAAATCTATTATACGAACATTGAATGATATTACAATTCCCATAAAGGCCTGGTAAAATTGTGCTTTCAAACATACGATTAATGTAATCTCCACTAAACAGCAGACATCTGTTCACGAGAGAGCGGCATTTCATATATAATATCTTGAGAAGACCACCTCTCTAGAGTTGCAATATTATTAGGTTGGTCTTACAATTTGATTTATCATCTCCAAGTTTCTTATATATTCTTATGAAACCAAGACGCGTTTCGGTACATAAATTGGAAAATCCACTGCAATGTTGTCCACTAAGCTGTTACAATACAAACCTAACCCAAGTGGGGGGAAATTCCACTAGAATAATCTTTGAACTTCCCTAGACAACAATGATTGACAATACAAGTTTCAAATTAAGAAAACGCAGTAAATTTTTACCAGCCATTGCTGCACTCCTGGTAGATGGAATGGTTATTCATAGAAGCAGTGATATTTGGCTCATTGTTACAATATCGAGCACCTCACAGTGAAACTTTTGTGATCAGTTCTCTGATCTTCATTACCTGCAAGCATACATCTTTGATTAGTCCAAATATTGATTTTGCTGAATTTTAAAAACAGCATGCAATATGGAGAACCCGTCGACTCTTAAGAAGGCATCAATCACAACCGGAAGATTATTGTTTGCTTTCTTGAGTTTTATGCAACAACATGAATAATTATCTCGCTTCTTAAGCTTAGCCAACATGAAATTCTAAAATCTTCCAATGTAGATTCCAGTACAAAATATATTATAGAATCTAGACTTCATGTTACTCTCTGCATCAAAGCTCCTTTTGAAAGCCAGGTAATCTAAACTGTGGACTCTCTCAGGGAAATCCTGATAGTTATGATTACTGCCAAAATGGAAAAAAATTGCATAGTTTCTACATATTATCGTTACACATGGTCTATATCTTGAAAGCAAGCATTGTAAAAGGAATGCATATGTACATGACTAGAGATGTTGAATAGCACGAATACAAATTACAGTAATTAGATTAAGATGTAATTTGTCAGTGCTAAAATTTTAAAAAGAAAAAAATGAATGATGTAATTTGCCAGTGCTAAAATTTTAAAAAGAAAAAAATGAATGCTATGATTCAGTTCTTGAGAAAGTCTTGTTTTATATTTCAAAAAGCATCAGTGCCCTTATGAAAGGCAGGCATAAAGAAAGAAATTATATTAATGTTGGTGAGTGACCAAAGTAAGTCAACGGAACTTCAAAGTATTTCCTACTACAATAGCATGAGGAAGCCATAAAGAATAGCTACATACAACATTTATAAAAAAACACTAATGGGATGATTTCCATAGGAAGGAAAGAAAGAAGACAAATAATGTAAGGAATAGGCAACACTATTTATGTCAGAGCAAAATAATAATGAAAGTCATTGCCTCTATTGTCCTTTCTAGTGCTGCTGAACCAAAATGCAGCTGAGTTGTTATTTTTAACCATTAGTGACAACTGCTGAAAGAAAATTTTGGAATTATGTACAGATTCCAGAATATGCCTACACATCAAAATCTTAAAAAAATAAATTACAGTAACAATGCTGGCCTTTCATACACAAATCCTTAGCAATTTCCAAAGCAATTCAAAATGCCAACAGTAATGGTAATCAATCAGTTTCTAGAAGGAGGTACCTTCTGTAGGTTGTGGCAGTTTCCGGTTGTGAGGAGCTGCCATCTCTTTCTTCAACTGCTTCAAAATATCTTCAATTGTATATTCACGCCGCCAGTTTGCCAACATAGGAAAATGTTTAGGTTCTACCTGCAATGCTCAAAACTATAAGGTGAAAGCACTGCATATTAAAAAGCAAACCTCTGACTTCCATATCAATATGAGGACCCACAAGAATATCTTATCCAACACTTAAATATGTTGGATGAGAAAAATGGAACGCTGACAATACTGACTACCACAATGAAAGAAAAAGCCAAAGCAATTTGCAAAACTGAAGAAAAAAATGCCCTAGCATTCATATAAAACTTTTTTGTTGGAAACCAATAATCAAGCCAAGGAAAATGTTTGCAGAAGACTCAATGTAAGACAGATTTCATCTATTGAATGAAAACAAACAAATGAATACTACAATGCCAATTCTATTCCAATAAAGGTGATTATTGTTCTTACCACCCCAGTATCCTGATTCACACATGACATATTTATGCGAGAATGGAACCTCACAGTTGGAGGATTTTCAGGATAATCTTTATCACAAAACAGCTTCACTTGATAGATGCGACCTTCATGTACAGACTGGAAATAAAACCAAAACTGTGAGAAAATGCATGAAAGCTTCCACATGATAATTATGACTTAAGAAAACAGAATACATGTATTGATAAGAGCTAGTATCTTTCTTTGTAGATAAAAATAGAGCGTCTAAAAAAATTTAAATGACCAAACTAAAACATCTCATTCAAATTAACAACATAAATACACCATACATTGTGAGGTCCAATAATGGTACCAGTCCATGAACGCATGTATACATCATCTCTATCATCCATACCATAACTGACAGTCCCATCGCCAATGCCTTTTTCTCCCCTTTCAAGTTCTTCCAACAATCTGAAGTTTCGTGGGACTGCACACATCACACAAGTTCGATTATAAATTCTTTGGACAGCATCTAATAGAAAAGTTGATGAAAGCATAAATATCATTTGTAAAGCCTCCAATGTTTTCATTCCTCCTGTTATAATCTCATTCCCAATTAAAATACAACAGATTATTTTCCTTATGTCACTCTACAACACTAAACACCTTGCAGCAAATACTCTCCATATAATATGTTAAAAGAAAAATGAAAAAGTTCCTAACCATGTTTGGTTGAGGAGAACAAAACTAGACTTAGACAGAATCTTGGACCTCATATGTTCTAGATTCCTGTTGAATTTTGGGATTCCTATCAGGAGGCTTCCATTCTTCCTGTTCAAGTGGATTGCAGTGACAATATGTTGCAGCAGTTGTGACCAACTTGAAACATCGAATATTTGGAGTTACTCTATGTAAGGTACGTAAGATTTGATGACAAAAAATATTTCCCAATATTCTGTGTAAGAACAATTTTTCAAATAGACATTTGAGGTAATTCCACACGACCCATCATAAGGATTCAAGTTGCAAGCCATTGCCAAGAAAATGTCACCTGCAGGGAGTGAGATTTTTGTATCCATTGCCATTAGACTATCATCTTGCTTAAAAGGGGCGAGGGGCCAAACATAGGTCCACAATTCTGGAAGGACAGCTCCTTCTTTACAATGGCAGTAATAAACCTCTAAAGTATAGTGGCAGTAATAAACCTTAGGAAAGAGTCCCTTCATCTAAGTTGCATGAGACTTGGGAATGCATATAGTTTCTGAAATGGAAATGCCTTAGGAAACACAAGTCCTCAAACCCTTTGGAAACACGGAAACCACAAATGAAACACCTATTTAAAAATATTAATGAAAGAAATGATTGTTTTTAAAAATTGTAGACAAAACTTAATGAAAGAGATCGTGGATAGATGAAATCACATTTATTTATTAAATCTCATATAGAATACAATGCTTAATGTCAACAGTCAACAATTTTAGATAAGGCTATACCTCTCATGTAAAATTAAACTACACCAGATATATTGTAGACTTAGTTGTTAATCTTCAAACCTATCATAATCAATATTCAAACTCGAAAAAGAACCAGCTCCTGTGGATTTAACGACAAGTGTATAAGGACTTTCATCATCCTCAAGATAAAATGAAGCCATGGAAATATTGAAGTGTGGATTTTTAGGATCCACATCCCAATATTTTGTTTTCCCTCTTGTGCATTGTTATTTTTTATGAGATACAAGACAAATATTAGAATTGCAAAAAACTAGATCCTCCCCCTTTTTTGAGTCCAACCTGTTTTGCTTCACCAAGTGAGTCCAACCTGTTTTGTTGCCAAAGAGCTTGCCACTTCTAGATTTTCTAGATTCTCTAGATTCATTTATCCCAACCTATCATTATTTTCAAACTATCATTTACTTTGTTCCTTTTTTAATCATCTTAGAGCTTTTTTATAGTTACTTGATTTTTATTATACTGGGTTGTCTGTGTCCCTTGTCGGCCTCATGCAATACCCACACAATCCCCTAAAAACCTCAAAATTTGACCTTTCTTTTGGTCAAAAATGCCAAGAAAAGTAGCAAACACCCATGGAAACATTGGAAACAACTCTTAGAAATGTCAAGGAACATGGTAAGTCCAAATGACAAATTTTCAGGAATTTCCAATAAGTTTCCGAAACTAGGAAACCAGGGCACCCTACGAATTGTATGTAACATAGCTTCGCATACTTTTGAAAAAAGGACAGGAACCACAACAAATCAGAACAACTATTGAACAACTCAGAATCATAAGACGGGCCCTTGCATACAGGCAAACTATCTATATAGATCAAATGGAAAAACCTAGGAGAATTTATAAAGATAGCAAACAAAGCCATGAAGATGGGGAGGTGGAACATCTAATCTTTGTCATTCAGTTATTTGGGTATTGGAACGATAAAGACCACAAAACAGAGAAGTGGCAACAGAAGAGACCAAAATATATATTGCATCAAAAAAATATATATACCAGAGCATGACAGCAAATGAACATAACAAATTGCAGTTGAAGAGGACTAAGTGGAAGGCCTGGATTTCTCCCATAGTAGTTGTAGACAGAAATTTTGCAATCGCTATGAGCAATCCTTCACCCAATACAGTGTCAACTTTATTTTCTGCCATGTCACCTTAGTGGCATGAATCATCTATTTTTTTAAGTTTTGGCTGCACTCCAGCTCAAAGTTTATTTATTGAATGTTATCCAACTATTCTTTGGAAAGGCAGGATCTCCATGGTGGTGACCACTCCCATAAGTATATAGCCAACAATTCAGTCTCTATGCCTCAGTGGTAATGACTTGCCTCAGATCACATGTTTGCACGGTTCTTGTATCTGTAGTGAATGCACTGGAGTAAGGAAAATTCTAAAACAATAAATAAATAAATTAAAAAAAAAAACGGCATAGGCCTCCCAAAAGTTGTACTTTAAGATGATGTAGATAATCTGCTGCACACCTTCATTCATTGATGTAATAATATATATAAAGGAGAGGATATTTGTCATTGTAACCATATCGATTACAACTACCTGTAACTGTTTATTACCCTGACACCATAAAATCATAACATTCCCTCTCACTCTAAGCTTGCCTTGATCCAACAATTCCGAGAGTTTTATATTCAAAATTATTGCATAAACCTTAGCAAATGTGTGCCCAATCATGATAGTTCTGTAGTTAGTCGGATCTGAATAGTCCCCAGATCTGTGGATGGGGTGGATAATATGCTCTGACTAGGAGGGAGGGAACCCAAAACAAACAACCTCATTGAATAATCCTGCAATGGGATAGCCGAGAGCTTCAACACCATATTTCAAGAACTCAAGCTTGAAATCCCTCAAAATCAACAGTCTTGCTAGTACTTAATTTATGTATAGCTCCTTTGATGTCCCCTAGAGAGAAGAGGTGACATGTTGTTGGGGGGAAGAGATATGAATGATGGGCTGCCTTGGGATATCATATAAAGAATTAGCATGGAAGACCCAAGACTTGTCATTGATGCACATGGGATGGGGCTTCCTAGGAAGAAGAGTGTGCCAAAAGGCTTTAGGAGAGTGATGAAGAGCATCAAGAAGCTCACAACGCATAGCGACAAAAAAAATTTGCTTCTATGTCGAATGAGGCATTTATATTCCGTTCGAGTGGAAGATATAGTTGTAGGCTCATGGATAAGAGCAAAATGGAGCTTTTGATGCATGGACTTACATTCTTCATCATACCAATGACTAATGGGGCAAGCACCAAGACAACAAACAGGCTTTGGCCAAGGAAAAGTGTGGGAAAAGAAGTCAAGGGCTGCATCCCATAACGTACAAGACAAAAACTCATTTTTGGTTGTTGTGGTGGAATTAAGAGAGTAGTATTGGGATATTAATTGGGAGAGGTGAGCAGCATAATCATTGGCCAAGCATGGATCAAAATGAATCATGGGATGGTTGGTGGGATTGGGCGATGGAGGATGAAAAGATGGAGAGGTTAAAGAGAAGGAACTCAAGGAGAAAGTCAACATTGCATGATCAGCCAAGGGAAGCTGACTAGATACCTGAAAGCCGTGATTCGTGAATATCAAAAAGTAAAGTCCTGTTGGTGATGACATAGTCAACCACACTCACATCTCCTGCATGTGGAAAACAAGTGAACCTAGAGAAGTTGGGAAATTGAGGAATCCCATTGAGAACCAAGAGGCCATGAGTGAGAGGAAAAGAACTTAACCTTGAATATGGGTTTAGTATTATTGACTTTGGTGAAATTAAAGCACCCCTGTCAAGGATTGATCATAGAGAGAAGGCAATGCCCAATGCAAAATCCATTTTGAGATATGATTCCATTTCATGTGTAAATTGGTCAGCCTAGTATAAAAGCAGCTTACAAATTGAAGCTTAAAGGGCAATTGAATGATGATGAAATGGAAGTTGAAAAAGTTTTTTATTGTCCCTTAAAACTCAAAGTCCTTAGTTGGCAGATTCTGTTTGATTCTGTTTCATGACCTGGACATAATGGCTAAAACTTAACTCAGACGGAGTATATTCCAACATGGAAGCTTTAAAGGTCTAACTTCCAACATGATACAAGAATACCAGTAAACCAATATGTTGTTTAAATTCATATTAAAGATACTAACATGGTTATTTGAGCTAATGTCATGGAAAAATAAGTTGCCTTTGCCTTACAGTCCAATATGCCAAACAAATTTCAAAAAGAATGCAGCAATTCCATAAACAAAGGAAGCTCCAAGGAGCTATGAAGTCACCATCGCCACCAATGGCCCTCAAGCGTGTGGTAAAGAAATCTCATTCTTAGATGCTGCTTCTATAATGTGTCCAAATATGACGAAGGCCTTTAAGGATAAGACAAGAATCTCAATGCAATGCTACAAGTCTTAAGAAGTTCATCTCTTTTTTTTTTAAATTGGTTATATGGGATTGAAACGGACCCCACTCATATTACATCATCACCACACAATACAACTTGGATATTATGCATATATTGTTTGGCACGATTTGAACCTTGGTCTCCTCCTTGAAAGTTGAGGAATTGAACCAGTTGAGCTAATACCATTTGATAAGAAGCTCACATTAAAAAGGCTGTCCTAAACTTAAGCAAGGCCCCAATGATTATAAAAATGTCTCAAGGCCAAGAAACCATTCAAATCCAAAAGATTGACCAAGAAGAAAGAAGCAAATAAACTATATTTTTCATAAGTGACCACTAAAAGTCAGTGGGATAAAACCACAACTAACTGTTGTTCCTAAGACTCAGCTTTCATTAGAAAATTTGAGCAGGCAGAATCATTCTTGATGGGAAGCAAAACAAATGGAACTGAGAACCTTATTCTGATAGATACATGTCCTCAATTGTTGTTTTGAGAAGTTTTGGTTAAAAGCAAATGTACTAATCAAGAAAGTTTGATATGCTCACAAAATATACTTCGCCAACAGGTAGGTGTAAGCACTGGGACACAATGCTCTCAATATTCCCATTCCCATCCCCATCCAGGTCTACAATGAAAATCAGGACTTTAATGTGATAAAAATTGGAAGCTATGACACCATCCTAGGGAATAAACAGTGTGGTTGGTATCATACCCTTTTTCATTCTAAGGTTCAAATACTTAATTTTCATAACCATAAGGCAAGTTAGTTCTTTGGAGATAAAGATGACTGTGCCCACTACTCAAAAAAGAAACCGGTGTGTTAGTATTGTAATTAAATAAAGTGACAATGGCCAAGCCACCTCTCGAATTGAGTACACATTAAGACCTTGTCCATAACAAAAGTACGTGTTTCCAAATAGTTTTCCAAGTGGACTGCCTCCACACATGGAAGCAAATCATCAATCAAGGTAGAAGGAACTCATTTACACAATGTCACACCGACTTAGTTATGTTGGACAAGAATGAATAGAAAAACAGGTGCAAAAGCTTCTTGAGAAGAGGTTCACTTAATCTTCCAAATCTCTTCTTAGGTACCTTAGTGCTAAAGGTGAAAAAGAATTATCCTACCACTAGGATGTACATGTGCTATTAAGCCCTGGTTTTACTCCATAGTTTTTATTTTATTTTTTGAATTTATATGGTGGAATCGGTAGCCGCCACGAATCTGGGTAGGCTGTCTGGCTTTTATGGCCGCCATAGTATTCTGCGCTGTCCGCCCTGGAAGCCGCCACACAGATCTTCGCGCAGTCCGCCCCTATAACCACCATGCCACAATCATTTTAAACCTTTTACACCGCTGAAAGCACCAGGAAAGGGACAAGCGTTCAGTCCGACAATTTACTCCATAGTTAAGCATCTATTTCTTTGCATTTGTAATTTTTTGGACTGCTTGACAAAAGAAGCTACATTTTCAAAAAACGAATTTGATTTGAATGCTGCTGCAACAAATATGGAAAACGTGTTCCTAAAGCAGATTCCACGATAATTTATTGTGAATTTCTGTGCATGCCTTTTGATCTCACTGAGGTCCCAACCATAATGCAGATAATATATAAGATTTATAGGTCTTATTAATGTTCCTAGAGAAGACAGGATATGTTGCCTTTGCTCCATGCAGGAGGTAAAGACAGCGGACCATTTTATCTTCAGGTGCGTTCTGTAGTATGAGATCACAAAGACACACTGTTGTTTGTACTTTGTACAAGCAGGTCACTTTCTACCACCTGTTACCCTGACATTCTCTAAGGATCCAGTCCAGTCCCTCTAGCCCAGGGCATTCCCCTTCCAACATCATTAGCACATGCATTGGCTCAATCATGATGGATGTTGACAAGTCCTCACCTATGGACTTCCATTATTTATAATTACAATTCCTACAATATTCCCTTGCTTGACAGTACCACATGTTACACAACTGTTCAACTTTGTAATATTTTGCATTTTGACTTTGAAGCACTATTTTGGCTTCCCCGCGACATCTAACCACTACCTGCATCTTGAGTCCCATTTACCTATTTGGGTAACTCATGGATAGTGATATTTCAATAAAATGAGGAATGAATTTGAAGGTGATATTACACCTCCTTCGGCAAAACAAGTTATCAAAAAGGGAATTTGCCAAAAGATAAGGGGAGTATTAGAGACATAATCTTAAAAAGGCATAACAATGCATCGCAAAAAAAATTCAAAGACTGCAGAGTTCCAGTTAGAGCCCATGCGGGTCCAAAGCTGCCATAGTCTACCAATTTATTACCATAAAAAAATTCCAAACTTTGCTTAACCACAACACCCCTAACCAAGGTGTAGAAAAAGGCGATGAGGTCGTCAAGGAAACAGGGATAGCAGGATAACTTCAATATGCTCAAGAAGAAGTTCACAGGAGACCTTAAATTAACTCTACTTGATTATTCTAAACCATTTATTATTTTGGTTGAAAGTGTTGTTGCTGAAAGAGCAGCACTACCTCAAGCTGGTGGAATGGGCACCTGTGAAAGAAATACAGAAAATATCTCAATTTTTATTAAGACCTCTTAATTGTTATTCATACTTGTAAGACATGGAAAGATTTTTTTACTAACAGTGTTGAAGCTATGATTGATCATCTACTTTTACTGTCTTTATCATCTAGACCTCAACATTATAATTTGGGTTGGCTCTATTTTAGTATTAAAATTGGTATTTTGGCTGGGCTCCATTTAGTATTAAAGACCTCAACATTTTGGTCCTACCTCTAGACCCATCTTCAGGAAAGATTGTACGGATGACTGCCATCCAAAGGAGACAACCAAACGGGCTCCATTTAGTATTAAAGACCTCAACGTTTTGGTCCTACCTTCAGACCTATCTTCAGGAAAGATTGTATGGATGACTGCCATCCAAAGGAGACAAACAAATTGATATCCCATATATAACAAAAATTCATGATAATCTTGTTGAATACAAATTGTAGGGTTTGCTCTTCGTCGAAAAATTTTAGTAATGTTGCATGGAAATGGATACAAAATTGGATACAGATGCAACATATTTTTATGATCCCCCTGACATGGACATGGCATTTACAAAAGACATGCACATAAATATATAGATTGAACACTAACAAAATACATAATTTTTTCTTGTAAAGAGAAGAATTTCATTACTTGAAAATTGTTTTTCCCCCCTGCTTTTCTGTTTTTCAATGTTCAAATCCTATTTATAAGTTAATTTAAAAAATAAAAAAGAAATATTTATAATCTTATGTCTCAACTATAGCTTTGAATGCAGCTGGTCATATCTCACAATGGCAATCAGATATGTACAATATCTGTATCTGTACTCTGATCTGCAAATATGTGCGAGTTTGAAAACAAATTCCATGACTCAGAATCAGCGGATTAAAGAATGCCTTGATGATATCAAGGCAATGGAGACTGATAATTGAAGGGTGGTTAGGCACCATACAAAACAATAAGGAAACAATATGGCAGACCACTTCACTAAAATGGCTTCATTTGGGACAAGGTTAGAGTAGAATCGGTATTGGTGAAGTTATATTGATATTGCAAAGGGATGATCACCTAGCTTCTTGAGGTTAGAGTAGAAGTTTGAATTCCTGAAGTTTTATTAAGATTGAAAAGGGATGATCACCTAGATTCCCTTCCTAAGGATAAAGACTTGTATCTGTATTTGATATGCAGATACGTGTGAGTTCGAAAAAAAATTCCAAGGCTCAGAATTGGAGGATTAAAAAAAAACCTGATGATATCAAGGCAAAGGAGACTGGAACTTGAATGGTGGCTAGGCACCACACAAAATGAAAAGGAAATAAGATGGTAGACCACTTCACTAAAAAAAAATCATTTTGGGATGAGGCTAGAGGAGAAGTTGGTATTGCTGAAGTTATATTGAAATTGAACAGTGACGATCACCTAGGTTAATGAGACTAGGGTAGAAGTTCGTATTGCTGAAGTGATAGTGAAATTAAAAAGGGATAATCACCTAGCTTCCTTTCTTAAAGATGAAGACTCATAACTATAAGGTTAGTGAACTGCTTGGTTGTGAAGGCTCCAGCGGAGCCTCAAGACTAAGCTGGGCAGGTCTAATCCAAGGCAGCAGCAGAGGCAGGAATAGAAGTCATGGCTGTTCTGTGGAAATACAGTGCAGCTATTGGCAGGTTCCAGAGTAGGGAAAGATACTTAGTTTGCAATATTTCCCTGCTGTCTATTTGGAATTAGATTACAGTTTACACAAAAATGCTAAACAAAAGAGAGCAGGAACTATTATCATTGAATCAAGGCAATTGCATTCCAAATTCTAGAATGGGAAATGGAATATAGTGACAAGAATGATGCAATTATCTTCTCAATTAAAAAGGTAAATATAATATCTTGCAAGAATATCATGACAGCCCATTAGCCATCCACATTGGAGGAGATAAAACATATTGACCTGCCGAAGATTGCATGAAAGGCTTCCAGTTGCCGCTCTGAATTTCTAGTAACTTTGTTGCCTCTTTCCTCACCAGTGTTTTTCTCAGAAGCACCATTGGAGTACCATTGAGGTTGAGCACACAAAATCCTTCTTTTGGAAACATGACGATTGTCATAGTTACTAGGTAAGGAATGTTCAGTCCAAAGACTCCAAATGGTTCGGTTTTTCCAGAAAGGTTCAATTTGGTTCCGAAAAATACAGGTATAAAAATATTTAAACATAGGTTTGAAAAAATAAAAATCTGCAAAACAAGTTTATAACGTAAAAAATTGCCTCCCTGAATTACATGATAGATAAAGAGCAATGGCGTGCAACAAGACGGTGTGGACCCCATAACAGAATCCTAAGGATAAATGCTGATCGTGCCTCGAAGGGAAATCTAAACCAGCCACTATGGAGGGTATTTGCCACCCAAAACCTCCAAGAGGTTATGGTTATTCAACATGCTCCTATGGAAACAAAACACCGGAATTTATGCAACTTGCTTGTTTATCCAACTCCAAAGTCCTTATAAACTTGCTGAGTTCGAAAACAAATTCCAAGTCTCAGAATTGGCGGATTAAAGAATACCTTAATGATATCAAAGCATTGGAGACTGGAATTTGGATGATGGCTTGGCATCACACAAAACGAAAAGTAAACATGATGGCAGACCATTTTGCTTAATCGGCTTCATTTTGGGATGAGGCTAGAGTAAGAGTTGATATTGCTGAAGTTACATTGAAATAGAAAAGGAATGATCACCTAGCTTCCTTTCTTAAAGATGAAGACTCATAATAAGGTTAGTAAACTGCTTGGTTACGAAGGCTCCATCGGAGCCTCAAGAATAAGATGGGCAGGTCTAATCCAAGGCATTAAAAAAAAGGTCCGGACGAACCAAACTGATTTTGATGCACTTATATGGTCCAGTTTGGACAGGACCTGATAACTAAGACTATCACCTTCTTATTCAAAATGATCTTGTTATAGAAAAATTTATAAACAAAACAAGTCTCTCTAAAGATGTTACAAAAGGATGCACAATGAATTAAAGGAACATAAATTGAATATAGGGATAACCCAAACAATACCTAATTTATAATAAGGCCAGCATCATACTCAAAGACACCAAGACATTGGCAACGAAGTTTATTTGTAGGTCAAGACCAATGGTTCCTGGTCCATACGAAGATAAACCTCAAAAGATACCATCAAGTGGCTATGCATTGTTTAGAGTGGTTAAAAACATTCACAGGGGTACTATCAATTTGCACTTGCCTCCATATCAACATGCATTTTATTTCTTATATAAGCTTTTTTTGAAAGCCACTTTCTCTATCTTGACTTTGATAATTTCATGCCAGCTTATGTTGACATGCAACAGAGTAAAGAGGAGGTGGAGGATTTCATCAGAACAATAGGTGAGAGACTCAGAAAGCTTGGGAATAAAGAAATAAAGGAACATAATGAGGAGTGATCCAATAACATTTGAAAGAAGCCACATAAATACAACTTGCATCCATAAGGGAATCTGACCTTATGGGACGCAAAGATCTCTTTGTAACAGGAAGAGATATTATATCATCAACTGTTCAGGAGAGAACCGAAACCATTGTATACTGAATTGATGATTGTGATTGTATGCTAAATTGATGATTGGAAATTAATTGTAATATTGTGTTCATAAATGAATGTTTGGACTTATAGCAAATCACTGACATAATCCTACAGAGAACCCACAGCAGGTGCCCAAATAAGAGAAAATAAGGCACATATCATAAATTGATCTCAAGCAACATCACAAAAAGGTCAGCTAGGACACAAAATAAAGCATTGAAAATGAAGAGAAAGGCCACCCTCATGAAGAAGTAAAGTGAAAGTAGTGAAGAAAATTAAAGCTCATCAATAAGGCTCCAAATGAAATTTCTGACATGTGTATGCATTCTAAGGAATCATGAGGAATTGGTAAGCAATTCCAATTCTGTAAAAATAGTAGGTAATACAATGTCTATTCAAAAATATTGGTTTGTTCTGGTATACCCACCAATTTCAGACTATATTCATCAATTCTAGAAATTATCTGATAGCACTTCTAGTTACTCCTGTCAAATAAATGCATTCTGTTTATCTAAATTTGAATCCTGACAAAATACATTGCATATAGCCTCAGATGGTCATTTGACATAAATACATTGCATATAGCCTCAGATGGTCATTTATGATGGCAATTACATATATGACGTGGAAATAGAATTGTTTGAAATTAAGCTTATCAATACACATCTCATGTTCATCACATGAATCAATCATCTTAAGCCAGTCAATATATGGCCTTGCATACCTTCAGTATGAAAAATCCTGATGAGAATGGATTATGTCGCCCATAGGCATGGTTGATATGCACATACATATGGGACGTCATTTACATATGCATGCATGTGATTAGATGTCTGTTTCTAAATATAGATATTTGGGATTACAAGAAGTTGAAAGGATAATGGAAAACCTTCTAGATAGGGGATGAAGCAAGTGCCCGTCCCATTTGACATGAACCCCGTTTTGCATCCTTATCCTTAAGATAGAGCAAATCATAAGCACTAAGGGAAGTCATCTTATACCTGGTCAATTGTGATTAGTGTGTAAAACCACAAGCAAACCACTACCACCTGATGGAGTAGCAATAAACGTATGCTCCACAAAATTCCAGGCCATGGATACTGGGTTTAAGATGGGAGGACATTTCAGAATGTGTTTTGGGAAAGTGATACACCTTTTCAGGATGTCGGGACAGGTCTCCAGGACGACCCCCAAATCTCAGGACAGGTACCCATGGAACGTAGCATTAAACATTAGTGATTTTGCCTATATAATGAGGCTCTCTTAAAGAAGGTTTAAAATGTCACGATTCCTTACTAAGATATGCAAGTACTACGGTCAGTCAGTCACAATGGAAAGCTTAATAGTCACATACCCTTAGTCATCAAGTGCTTTTGCATGAATGCTAATCCTACAGTTGTAAGGGATTACTCTCCAATTAATGGGCCTCCAGGTAAGGAAGACTCGTTGTTAATAAAAGACAACCTTTATTGATGCCTGATCAAAGGGATGCTAAAACCAAGAGTAAGATTAACTTCAGAAATTAAATCTTGAATTTGATGGAACATCCAAAAAGAACCCAGGCATGGAGGGAAAAGAGATAATGATAACTGAATGGTGTCTGTCTTTTGTAGAGGTATAAACAATGCCACAAAGATAAAGCTAGAAATTCTAGCATTGATTCTAAAGATTGGATAATTATCCTGACTTGGGTAATAATAAGCTGAGAATAGAAGGTGATTCAGGCTATTGGTTAACATGTCAAAAGAAAGTTCAATAAATAGGATTCAGATGCTAATGGATTGCTTGAAGAAGCATAATAATCTGCCCCTCCCCCCAAAAAAAGAGAAATTAATTGGAATTGTTTTGAAAAGGAGTAAATCTATCACCATATGATGGATAAAAAAGGCTATAAATTTTGAAAAATGAACCTAATTGAAAACAAAGATATATACACTAGTATTTTTCACCAGGTCAATACCTTGAGGAAGTAGGACTTAGAAAGACATATCCTACTCTGAGAAGAATAGCTAAAATACACTCAATCCAAAGATCTCAGATGCTGTGAAGGAAGTGACATTGGAATGTTGAAACAGTGACACAGATTCAATATCAAGAAAGTTTAAATGTAGAGTGAGATATTAAGACAAATCTCATAAACAGGTGAGAGCTTATTCTACCTACTTGTTCTAGAACTGTTATTCAGATTTCAGTGTTGGAATGACTCATAGTGTTGCAGCCATGGAACTAGCCTTGTCAATGGATCAAACAAAATGCTTGTAGGTTGGCAAAGAAACTGAATGACAAGCCCACAGGAAGAATGGAAAGTATGGAAAAAGAGGTTAAGAAAATCTGTTCAATAATGAATGACTGCTTTAGACCATGATCAACCTCATACAAAAGGTCTGTGATCTGAAAAAACTAACCATTGCCATCAAACAAAATGGTAATGTGTGCATGATATGATGAAAATTGAAGAACCATATGCATATCTCTGTGGAAAAACTAAAGCCAGGAATAGAGACATTTGCTTTCAGTGCAGTGAAAGACTTGGTGGAAATGAAAAAGGGCCACCTGAAAACCGAATTGCTACTTTAACGCCACCATCTCGGAGAGTGATGAACCTGCACTGATAACATGCAGGCCACAAAGTACACCAGCAGCAGTACAAAGATTTCTACATTCAGTTTTTTATGGTTTTATATTGAGTATATTAGTCTAGTATACTTATAGTTCAATGCTGCCCAGATTCAAGGTAAATATAGAAAAAATAATGGGTATCAGATCATGGCATTTCTAAGATTTTGGTGGTTTACTTGTTTAGCCATTATTATCTATTTGGTTTTGTCTACATTCAAATATCTATAGTGTTAGTTTTAGAGTGGCACTTGTTACAATACTTGCTTGAACATCATAAAACAAGAATTTTGGGAGCACCACAGTATGTCACCAGCAATTATGGATAATTTATCTCCTCTCTGAAATTTTGTAATTTGTTTGTCTTGTCTTCGTTATTCCTTAAACATGTGACTTGGTTTACAGACAACTGATACTTAAATCTGCTAATTAAAAATTCTGGCGTTCTGTTTTACATCAAATAAATCACAAATTAAGATGTTGTGGACACCTACCTACGCATCCCCTTGAGGGATTGGGGCATGCCTAGGTGTGTTGCAGCTTAAATCTAAAAATTTAATATTTAAAAACAAGAACACAAATGGATGGGTGCCTGCACAACTGAAATAATGGGTATCAGATCATGGCATTTCTAAGATTTTGGTAGTTTACTTGTTTAGCCATTATTATCTATTTGGTTTTGTCTACATTCAAATATCTATAGTGTTAGTTTTAGAGTGGCACTTGTTACAATACTTGCTTGAACATCATAAAACAAGAATTTTGGGAGCACCACAGTATGTCACCAGCAATTATGGATAATTTATCTCCTCTCTGAAATTTTGTAATTTGTTTGTCTTGTCTTCGTTATTCCTTAAACATGTGACTTGGTTTACAGACAACTGATACTTAAATCTGCTAATTAAAAATTCTGGCGTTCTGTTTTACATCAAATAAATCACAAATTAAAATGTTGTGGACACCTACCTACGCATCCCCTTGAGGGATTGGGGCATGCCTAGGTGTGTTGCAGCTTAAATCTAAAAATTTAATATTTAAAAACAAGAACACAAATGGATGGGTGCCTGCACAACTGAAATAATGGGTATCAGATCATGGCATTTCTAAGATTTTGGTAGTTTACTTGTTTAGCCATTATTATCTATTTGGTTTTGTCTACATTCAAATATCTATAGTGTTAGTTTTAGAGTGGCACTTGTTACAATACTTGCTTGAACATCATAAAACAAGAATTTTGGGAGCACCACAGTATGTCACCAGCAATTATGGATAATTTATCTCCTCTCTGAAATTTTGTAATTTGTTTGTCTTGTCTTCGTTATTCCTTAAACATGTGACTTGGTTTACAGACAACTGATACTTAAATCTGCTAATTAAAAATTCTGGCGTTCTGTTTTACATCAAATAAATCACAAATTAAGATGTTGTGGACACCTACCTACGCATCGCCTTGAGGGATTGGGGCATGCCTAGGTGTGTTGCAGCTTAAATCTAAAAATTTAATATTTAAAAACAAGAACACAAATGGATGGGTGCCTGCACAACTGAAATATGGAGAGTTATTTACAATATACAGAGTTGTCAGATTAGATAAATAGCCGAAATTTGGAAACTTAATTCCTCCCATATTTGAAAATGTAAGAACTTTTAAATGAGATAAGAATGGAAATGTATGGGTGCTTACATACCTTCAATTGAAAGTTAAAAACTTAAAACACACAACTATAGCATCTCTAAGGAAGTTTTGCAATCCATTTATGTACATATCATGAACACACAACATTGCCATGCAATATTTCTTTGATGTTTTAAGATAGACTATAAGTCTATAAATAATAAAAAAATGAATCATCAGAAATGAGAAGTTAAACATGATACTTTGAAGAACATCCTTGTCAGTTCAATTGACTAATCACGTTGAAAAAGTCACTATACTCTCCAAATAATGCATTGTTGTATTTTCATTTTGTGTATGATTGTTGCTAAGTAATGAGGAAACCAATGTCTAACTCAACTCTGTGCATTTTAAAATGTTTGTCCATTTGTAATTTTTATTTTTTTATATTTCTATATGTTTTGGTATTTTTATATAGTTGCTCGAGGGGTAGAAGGGAGCTAAGAGTTTCACATGGTAGACCAAGTTCCGAATCCAATTGGTGATGGTATTTGCTTTCCATTACATGCTGTGATGGTATTTGTGGCATTTAAGACCTACTTTTAATTTTTTTAACCCAATGGCTGAACATAAAAAGTTAAACATCTTAAACATCAAGGAATGTTATTTATATACTTAGTATGAAATATTATTTTTTTTAAACAATTATCAAGTTTAGTATGTAATTTTTTTTGATGAGTTTACACAGGTTTTTATAAGGGGTCCGGTCCCCTCATACTAAGTGGGGTTTGAACCTTGGACCTCTCAAAGAGAGGCCAAAGCCCTTACCACTGCAGTAAGCTTGCAGCTGTTCAGTATGTAATTTTGAAAGAGCTTCGAAAATCAATTATAATATGATCATATTGTACTCTTTTAATAATAAATTTTAGAGTATGTATTCAAGGATGTAATTATCAACTATGAGTTCTTCTATTTTGATTCAACTAATAAAAAAATCTGATTGTACCAGTAGGGTTTCGCCCTAACGCTTTGCTAGGGTTCGAAACCGCTCTCTACCTGCCCATGGCTGCATGTGATAGGTCTTGGTTGATAGGGATGTCTCAATGAAAAACAGAGATAAAGACAGAGGTCAGTCTGCTCTTGGAATTCAACAAGCAAAGAAAATATTAAAAAACACCCAAGCCAAGAGTGTGGGAAGAAAATCAAACCAAGAGCAGATAGCAATGGAGGGTGACCAACTAATAAACCAGGGGGGTGTAAAGCAGATTGATACTTACTGGGTTCCGAGGTCCCAATGATTGTAAAATCATGGAATGTTAGAGGCTTAAACAGCAAGTCTCATCAAATTGATGTTCACACTTTAATTGAAAGTCACCATTTAGATTTCATTCTCATTCAAGAGACGAAATCTTCAATAAAAGTGATGGATAGAATAACCAAGAAAAAATGGAGATACGTAAAGCATATGGTTGTTGCGTCCCAGGGTGCTTCAAAGGGTATAGTAACTTTGTGGAACCCTCTAAACTGGACAGCAATTGATCATGTTGCAGGAAGGGGGGGTTCTCACATCTCTCTTCAAGAGTAAGAGTATGGGAGAGCTTTTGTTGATTTCAAATTTCTACAGTGTAAAAACAATTGGAGAGCTACGCCTCCAATGGGCAGTTTTACAAGCAAGTAGGATAGGAAAGGAAGAGAAGAATTGGATAGTGGTTGGCGACTTCAATGCTAAGCTTTTAGCTAGGGATCAAGAAGGGGGCATCCCATCTTTGGATCAAGGGCACAGATTTATGATCTCTAAAGTAAAACAGCTCAATTTGATTGATGTTCAGTATGTAGGGCCTTCTCATACTTGGACAAACCAACAAGCGGGGTTGGCAAACAGGAAGGTAACTGGATAGATTCTTGGTGTCCGAAGAGGCTTTTTCGCGATGTTCACTCAAGCTGGAAATCCTCAATTGTACAGAATCAAACCATTTTCCAATTCTCTTAGAATGGGATTTGGGCCATAATTCTTTCTCTAGACCATTTCAGTTTGAGAATTTCTGGTTGGAAAAGAAGATAAGGGATAAAATCCCAGTTTGGTGGGAGGAGGGGCGCCCAGCCCATGGGACAGCATTGTTTGGAGTCTTTAAACAACTCCAATATGTTAAAGCCCGACTAAAAGTCTAGAAAAGAAACAATAAATCAGACTTTCAGCTTCAGAGGGTTCCATTGGTTGCTATGATGGAGGAGCTGGCTACACGCTTTCAAATTGAAACAAGCACAGAAGACTTGAAACATGAAGATGAGCTGGTCAAAAAAGAGTTAGAGAGTATAGACAAACTGGAGGAAATCTATTGGAAATTTGGAATCAAAGAGCCAGAATTTATTGTCTGCTAGAGAGGGACCGAAACACTAAGTTCTTCCACCAATTGGCCTCGACAAGAAGACACTCCAACACACTGCACAGCTTAAAAGGCCTTCATGGTAATGTGATGGATGCTATCCCAAGTATGTAGCAAGCTGCAAATATATTTTGAAAATCTTTTCTCTGCTTCTGCCCATCCTAATCTTGCAGTGCAACAAGAGATACTTAATTGTATCCAACAAATCATAAAAGTTGAACAACACCAGGCCCTCTTTGAAACTCTGGATATAGAGGAGGTGAGAGACATAATTTTCAACATGAGAACCAAAAAGTCCCTAGGGCCTGATGGGTTCCCAATTGAATTTTTCCAGGCTTTTTGGGATGACATAGGGGAGGATGTAACCAAGGCAATGGAGGAATCTCGTGCAAATAAAAGCATGTTATGGGCTATGAACCACACTTTCCTTGCTTTGATTCCTAAAGTGGGAGAGGCTTCCAACCTTGGAGACTTTCATCCAATTGCACTTTGCAATGTAATCTACAAGATCATTACCAAACTGATGGCTGAAAGGCTCAAGAAGGTACTGGATAGTATTATCTCTCCGGAGCAAGGAGGATTTGTGGAGGGTAGACAAATTCTAGATGGAGTAATCTTGGTACAAGAAGCAGTTCACACATTGCATCAAAAAGGTCGAAGAGGCATGTTTATCAAATTAGACATGTCTAAGGCTTATGATAAAGTCCCATGGTAGTTTCTGGATCAAATGTTAGAAAACTTTATCCCCGTACCTCTTTATCATTCTTGTTGAAGGTTTGGGTAGATTTCTTAGAAGGAACAAGCGACAAGGAGTTATCTCATAAGTGCAAGTGGGAGCGGTGAATCTGACCCATTTACAATTTGTGGATGACACAGGGTTGCTTGGGGTGGCCAATGTCAGGGAGGCTCAAAGCTGCCTTAAATACATATCTGGAAGCCACAGGTCAGGAAGTGAATGCAGCCAAGTCCAAGGTAGTGTTCTTAATTACCGAAAAAGGAATCCAAGATCAGATTCTAAACGTCTTAGGCTTCTCTCAAGGCTCCCTCCCATTGGAAAACACTGGTGGACAAAATTGGTGCGAAGATAAATCATTGGGCACACCACAGGCTTTCATTTGGAGGAAGAGTGACTCTTCTTCAATCAGTGGTTCAAGCAATGCCAGTTTACAAGTTCTCTATCCTTGCTACTCCGATTAGAATCCTGAAGAAGCTGGACTCGCTCATGCGGAAATTCCTTTGGGATGGCCCAAAGATGGGTAAGCAATGGGCTCTAGTAAGTTGGAACAAAATTTGCCAGCCTAAAACAAGTGGAGGATTAGGAATTCAAAAAGGAACATTAAAGAACCAAGCTCTAGTAGGTAAGATTTATTGGAGATGGATCTCCAATCAGGAATCGTTGTTTAGCAAAGTCATTACTAGTAAGTACTTGGGTAACATTCTCCATGAGGAAGCAAGTTGCATCCCTATGGGTGGCCAAGGTTCTATTGTTTGGAAAGTGTTGAAATTAGGAGAGAAAGTGGTAAAACCAAAACTATTTTGGAAAGTGGGTAGAGGGGATAAAGCGAATTTTTGGACCGATTCTTAGGAGCAATACCCCTTAATTCCAAAAATTTTAGAGTTGGAATGCCTTCAACAAAGCCTTGAGGCCAGAGATTGGATCAAGACAACATGCTATCTACATACAAGGCATATTGGGACCTTCTCTCTTATGCAACTAATGCATTGGAAAAGTGGCTAGTCCCAATCTCTCCAAATTTGGTGCCACTATTAGAGAGGATATTAAAGCAATGCCACCTTACAGGAGAGGAGGAAGAGGACAATATAACTTGGGATCATTGGGAATTTAGGCATCTATAAAGTTCGAGAAGGTTATAATGAATTGCTCCCTTCCCCACCAGTTTTGTTGGATGTTCCATGGGATAGAGTATGGTTAGCAAAGGCTGGCCAAAAATTAATTTCTTTGCCTAGCAAGTTATGCATCGAAGCTTCCTCATGGCCCCTCTAAATGTATCATGTGCAATACCCAGGAGGAGACAATAGATCATTTGCTCTTCCACTATGACTTTACCTTGGAGTTGTGGAGCCAATGGGTTGATCTCTTTAAGGCCCACCTCAACGAGTTGTTAATACTTATTAATATATAGGAGGACTGAAAACAAAGAAGGTTAAAAAATAAATCAGTTCAATTGGGTTGGTCTCTAGGTCCAAGCTTTATCTAGTGGCACATATGGCTGGAAAGAAATGCCAAAAATTTTAGAGAGGAATACACTCTGATAGAGCTAGTTTGGCAGAAAATATTAAACAAGGTTACAAAAACAGTAAAAGCTCATGTGGGGGAGCAAAAAAACCAAGAGGGAGAGAACGCTGCCAAGAGGCGGACTCATGGGGCTTGACAACCCCCATCCCTAGGCTGGGAAAAAATCAACATGGATGGAGCAGCCAAGGATAACCTAGGGGCAGCGGGCATTGGTTTCCTTAGAAGAGACTACAAGGGGAAGGTCTTTCATTGGGAATTGGAAGGCCTACAACAAATAATGAAGCAGAGGCTTTAGCAATCAGACAAGCCTCTCTCAATGCTTGGGAGAAAGGAGTTTGGAAGATCATAGTGGAGTTCTACTCACAAATGTTGATGGGGTCACTAAATGAGATTAGAAGTCCAAACCAACCACCTGGCAGATCAAGAACATAGTGAGTCAGATCAAAGCCGGATGCCATTATGGTTCATGTAGGTAGAGGAAAGAATGTTGCGCCTGACTTTTTTAATATATAGGCTGCGATTGCGCCTGACTTTTTTAATATATAGGCTGCGATCCTTTCACCTATCAATCTTTAACTTGGATATCAAATGTGCCCAGAGTTACGTAAAAGACTTGGAAATCCCAAACCATATGTTTTTGAATTCGCACAGTACTTTAGGAATTGTGCTGCATCACTCTTATCATCAAGTCTGAACTAGCCGAATTTCCAGCATCCGTTATATAATAAATATAACCACGTTGCATTGGTGCGTCACTGTCAACCAATATCCATCCCCCACACATACCCCTTACTCCACACCCCAAAGGTAAGGCGGATTCAATTTTCACAAAAATCCACTGCAACTTTTCGGCAGCTTTTGTTCTCTATCGCATGTTAATTTAATATGCGGACATAATTGGAAAACCTCTCAGTCTTTGCTCTCACCTGAACCTTAATGTTTGACCATCCACACAAAATAGTGGGCAAACAAAGAGGTCGCGCGAGAATCTATTCCTGGTATTTCATCAAATTGCCTACACCAAAGTCCTAAGAAACAAATGCAAGACATAACTCTTGTAAACCTTTTCAAATTGTTGAATTTAGAAGGGGGATTTTGTAAAGTACGGTACAATCGCACAAGTTTGTGAAATTTCTGACACATCAAGCTCAACCATCAATCACTATGGTACCCACTCATTAAAATTATTGACCACACATGACATGACCATACTCAAATGTTAAAATTGAACAGATAATACTGCAAATAATATAAATAGTATAATAGAGATACGCCGAAGGATGTTATGATTTAGTAAGTTCTACTCACCAACGACGCTCGATCCTCCTGAGCCTGAGTCTGAGCCGGAGCCCAAACCCGAACCCGAACCAGACCCTGATGTAATCATCAGTTAAACTTATGGCCTAAACCAACAGACAAACCCACTCCAATCCAAGTGTAATGTATTGTCAGGAGGGTGGATTTGTAAAGAAAGAAACCATGTAATCGTAATCCACACAAGACCAACTCTACTTTTAATCTGGTCGTACCGTCGCCCACTCGCAATTTATCAGAAAAGAAAAGTCTCTAAAAGCACAACGCCAAGAGTGCTGCGAGCCCACGGACCAGTAAATGATAGGACAAACAGGACAAATAAATAAAATTTGATTGAATTATGATATGGGACAGCATAATTGTGGGCCTTTTTATTATTATTTATATTTTAATTAAGGGTATCGTCGTTTGCTTGCAATGAAATGGAAGGTCTTCCTTTTTAATTAATCGGTCTTTAGTCAACAAGTGGGCGGTGGGGGGTTCGCTTCAGCAAGCGAATTTGTGTCTTTCTGTTTTGTTTTACTTGCAACGCTATTTTATTGTTTAGTATTTTATTGAGTCACTATTCCTCTTAGATAGCTTGTGGTGCAAAGCAGGAATCTACTCACACAAATCTACTCACCTATGAGTTAAACCCACTTTGGATCTAAAGTAAATGGCCGCTAATATTTATATGCAGATCAGATCGCATCATGAAGACCATTCCACTTGCCAACCAATAAGATTTCCCACATCTATCAAATCTTTCATTTGCTTAACTTTAAATGGCTGGGAATATGTGTAAAGGACGTTAAAACCTGAAAGCCTTTTAGAAGAGATAGATGGCTGGCTTAAGGCCAAAATGTCAGGTCACAAACGTTGACATCGAAATAATGGGTCAGACTTCAAAATTAGAGGGAAATAAAGCGGCCTTAATAGGGGTAACTTAGGTCGAGTGTTCGGTTTAGTCTATTGGTAAGGTAGAGACCGTGGTTCAAATCTCTCGAATTGGTAAGGTAGAGACCGTGGTTCAACTCTCTCGAATTGATAAGGTAGAGACCGTGGTTCAAATTTCTCATGCTCTGTAGAATTGATCTCTCAAATTGGTAAGGTAGAGACCGTGGTTCAAATCTCTCTCTCAAATTGGTAAGGTAGAGACCGTGGTTCAAATCTCTCGAATTGGTAAGGTAGAGACCGTGGTTCAAATTTCTCATGCTTTGTAGATTTGGCAGGGTAGAGACCGTGGTTCAAAGTGGTTCAAATCTCTCAAGCCTTGTAGAATTGGAAGGCGTGTGAGTAGAGACTGGTTCGAATCTCTTAGACCTCGTAGAATTGGAGGGTGTGTCATGCCAATATCGTTGGCTACATGAACAACAGTTTATGGTAGCAAGAGCAGGATTTGAACCTGCAAAGAGGCGATGAAAGGTTTGAATCTCTCAAGCCTCGTATATGCAAAAAAAAAATAGAGGTAACTTAAATGGTAAAACAATTATATAGATGGAAGAGTAAATGCAAGAAAAAAAATGTTTGTAGTTTAATTTATTTAAGATTTAGTTTACATTTATTAAATATGAAATTAGAAGATGAACAAATTTTCAAGTGGCATAATGAAAATGAGTATATTTTTTGCACAACAAGAATAGTGGAGATCGAAAAACATTTTGTTATAGAAAATTAAGCCTAAAGAATAGTACGAAGACACATTAAAAGTAAAGTCACTAATAAAACTATTTGAAGAATTAAAAATAAATAAAAAAATCAGGTGATAAGATCAAAATGAGTATATCTTTTGCACAACAATAGTGGAGATCGAAAAGCATTTTGTAATTGAACGTGAAACCTATAAGAACATTATGAAGACACTTTAAAAATAAACTCACTAATAAAACTTTTTGAAGAATTGAAAAAAATAAAAAACTAGAAACTTTTTGTCAAAATCAACAACATAAAAAACACACTTCAAACGATAATAAGATGATGTTGAGCTTAAGGTCTAAGGTTTGAATTCAAAAGGGAATAGGGTTGTACACCATACACCATCCTGTATTAAAGTTATTGGTTCCATAAACTATTTTGGTCATGTGGAGGTATCATTTCATTAATCATATTAAGGGTATATATATAGGCATAAGTTCATTGAGACAACCACACACATGCCTCACTATGGTTTGAACTTAAATCTCTTGGAAGAGAGCCCAAAGCCCTAACCATTGCGATGTCCCATACAAACAAACTTATAAATACTAATACTCATTTCATTTATCATATTAAGGTTTTTCTTATATATATACTTGTAAATATTATAGTTAAAAGCTTGACATAAAGATTTACATAAACAAATAGGCTTATTTTATTAATTAATTATATGGTCAAGACAAATCCATTTATTATATTAATTTGTCATGTGATTGGATAACCATATATTAGGTAAACAACATCTTTCACGAGAGTTAGCTCACATGGTCTATCACCTCCCAAACCTTAAAAACTACTTTAACTTTGAAGATTGGGTAAATAACATCGTTCATGAGAGTTAGCTCACATGGCCTATCACCTCGCGAACCTTAACAACTACTTTAACTTTAAAGATTGAATAAACATCTTTCATGAGAGTTGGCTCACATGGTCTATCATCTCACAAACCTTAAAAACTACTTTACCTTTAACTTTAAATATTAGGTATGTCCTAACAAGACAATTTGAGCATTCATGCAATTATAACTAATTTACATCATTAATTTTAATTTTTTTTTTTTAAACGTTATTATTAAATTGTAGATATGATAATTTTTTTTTTTTCTTGAGAAAAATAGGTTGTACTCGGGTCTTCCACCCTTGACAAATCACAACTCTCTCCTTGAGAGCTTATAAACATGTTCAATTCTCATCTCAATTGAGATGTTATAGCTAGATAACTATATTTTTTCTCAAAAAAAGTTTGAATTCTTGATAGTGATTTTTAAAGTCTTCTTCAATTTTTTTTGTAAATACAAATATTCAACATCCTCGTTGACATTTTTCAATTTTGTTCATCCATCCATCCAAATGAAATCTTGACTCATGGTGGTCTTTGATAATGTCAATATGTCATTGTGACACTTGAATATCTATAACTGCTTTATTGGCTCCATGCTTATGTTGCTCTGCTTTGATATTTCAAACAGTTGGTCTTATTGTTCCCTGATGTTGTTGCACCCCTTTAAAAACTAGAACCACTATGTTTTTTTACCAAAAATTGTCATACTTGATGTCTTTCTAACTCCATGTAGATCTATAATATTTATGCCTTAAGCCATGCCTCCAAGATTGTTGTCATTCAGGGTGGTGTGGGTGTCAATATGTTGCAACCTTAAACTGATATTTTATTTACTTTGATTTTTCAACAATTTGTCTCTTTCTTTTAAATTCTTCTTTACAATCTTCTCTTGTATGCCCTTCTTTTGGTGTGTCCTTTTGCACTTATGACAAGCCTTCCTTGGACCTTGTTGCTACTAGTATAAATTCAACCTTTGAGTCTTATGTTGGTTCAACTTGTTCCCTGGTCATAACTGCTTCTTGCTTCTCCTTGGATCCTTGCTTCTTAAGTTTTTCCTTCTAAATGCATCCATGAATTTGCACGTTGTCATCTATATTTTTTCCTTCTATTATATCCTCTTTATTCATTTCTTTCAATTCCCTTTGAAGCCTTTTTATTTCTTCTTCATATCCTTTGATGGTGACCTTCAAACTAGCTATATTTTTATATGGGTCCCACTAACTCAAGAATGCATGCTCCATTTTGTCCCAAGTGTAATTATAATTCCTTTCCTTATCAAAACTTGCCCACCAAACATAAGCTTCCTCTCTTAAAATTTTCATAAGTTGGATTTGCCAAAAATGGTCACCAAAATATAGAGATCTAAACTTCTTCCACCATTCTCAAGCATCAATGTCATCATTTCTAGTGAAAATTGGTAACTCCATGATCTCAACCCAATTTTTTTTTTAAAGTAACTAGGGTTTTGGGAAAAAAACTAGGGTTTTTCAAAAAAATTCAAATCTCCTCTATTCCTTGCTATCAACAAATAATTTTGTAGATTTTCTTCAAAAACAAATTAAACTCAGAATCGATTTGCTTACCCTAACTGACTAAGATATCTGTAATTTTATTTTTTGCCAATTTGAAAAATCTTTAGTGTCCTTATCTTGGATGACTAACTTCACAAGGTCATAACTCCTTCAAATCTATAGATATGATAATGTTAAACAATACTTCTCAAATGATATAAGCTGAACCACTTAAATATCAAGACTTTAACAAAGGAGACATAAGTTTGAGTATTCCTAATATATTCCTATATAACTAATTATATCCATGGTAAAAGTTGTTATGTAAAATAAAATGGTACAAAGATATAAAAACATCCATCATAGTAAACATCAATGATAATGGTTATTGTTGGTTTAAAGATGTCATATGAGTGCTCTACTAGGATTTCTGGTGTGAGACAAGTTAGGGTTTTCATAGCTTTTTGGAGTTTTCCATGGCCCCCAACCCTAGCGGTTCGATGGTTTGTGTTGGTGCTGCAAAGGAGACGAATCCTGGCACCTCTAGGGTATCCCTGAAAATGGCTTTTGCTAAAAAATTTCTAGGTAAGGGTTAATCCCCTGATGTTGTTTTCCCTTCACAAATTGTTGAATCTACATTTAGTTGGTTGGAGTTGCACATCTTGGTCAAGTATTTTATCGGGTGTATCCCTAGTATGTTGATCCTAAGGGCTTGGGTCACTTTGGCATAGGCCCCTCATGGAATTAATGTTCAATTAGTACAAAATCTTACCAAAGGTTTCTTCCTTTTCTATTTTGTTGACCCTACTCATGTCAAAGCTCTTTATCAACATGGTCCTTGGCACTTGCAGAGATTTTTGCTAATTCTCTCTTTATGGACTTGTGATTTTATTGTCTTTGAGGATAAACTACACAAAGTCTCAGTTCAAATGGAATTCCTTGGTCTTCCCCTTCCTTTTTGGGTAGGTTTGGACCATATTACAAGTGTGCTTGGGAATGTTGTTCTCACTAAACCTAAAAAAAATTCAATGCCCATCTAACCAAGCAAGTATGTGTAAAAGTATATTTGTCTAAGGATCTTCTAGAATCCATCACTATTCAAGTGAGGGAGACCACCATTTCTTAGAGGTTGGTTTACATTAATATATTGAACACCTATTTTCATTGCCAAGCACCCGATCATAAGGTGAAAGACTCGATGTAAATTTCATCTCAACTCGAAGCCAGCTTTTGTGCCCACCCCTAGGGTAACCACTCACCCTAAGGAGGAAGGTTGGACCATTGTGGGCTGTTGCAAAAATCGGTAACCACTCACCCTAAGGATGAAGGTTGGTCCTTTGTCTCGCCCTCTAGCAAGTTCTCTTTCCTCTTCTCCATTGTGCAATTTTGACATTCTTGTAATCCTTGATAGAGGAAAGTATACGATGACATTTTACCCAAAAAATGGTTTCATCCATTCAACCCTTGTTAGGTGAGCTCCAAACCAAGCATTTTCAACAACTTCAATGCATTGGAGTTGCTTGAATAGAAGCAAGATGACGAAGATTCAGTGGAACAACCAATTGCCCACATTCAGTTGGGGAGCTTTAGCGATGACCTTGGAGGCTCTAATAGTTACAATTTTTTGACGTCCTTTTGTGGTTGTAGTGGCTTATTTTTGAGCAAGCATTAGTAGGATCTATAGATTTCTTCTTTGTTCTCTACAGTTTCTCTTTTTATTCTTTGCAATATTTTAGTTTAACAGTATAGGGCTTCAAATTGTTTGCTTTGTTTTCTATTTTTGAATCTAGGTGGAATATTTGTTTGAAATTTTGAGGTGTGCTTCCATTCCACCTGCCTTTTTTTATGATCAGTGTTACTATTATTTTTCAATAATACAGGCCACTTTTCAACAACTTAAAAAAACATCCATCATTATTATTTCATGTCATCATTCTAAAATAATTTTATTGAAATACTTCAAAAATATATATTTGTTTTTACTATTAAATATTAGACTAACAATTTGCATATAATACTTTGTTTTGTAAGGAGTTTTATTTGTTTAGAATAGAAAAACAAATTCAGCAAATGAAGAGACAAAAACACGACACTAAAGCAGATATAAAATAAATGATTCCAGAAAGATAGTAATTGCACAAAATGATATTTTACTCAATAATGGAGGGAGCTAAGAAACTCCTTGTTACAATTATTTTGTTCAACATAATTATTGTGACACAATAATTACAACTGCTAGGGTTCTCTGAAACCCTAGCTACCAAAAATGAGTGTCTTCAATGTGCTTTTCTCCCAACAGAGTGAGTGGGATTTGTTGATATCCAATTCCGGGTCACTTTAACTTCAACAGTTGTCCAATGATGAATAAATTTGTAGATCTACATACATACCAATAAAAACAAGGGATTAGAAATACATGTGAGGGCTCCACAGCGTGAGACCCTCAGTTATCAATAAAACCCTAGTTATTAATGAATAAAATAGCATGTAAAATCTACATATAAGGAAATGAAATAACAAACAATGATTTACTTTGCTATTGTTGTTGATGATCTTTTACGTCATTGTAGATTTTATGGCAGGATGTTTCGACGACACTTGGTGATCTTATGCAGTGAATTTTGGTGTATGGTTGAGGTAACAACAGGTGTTGAGCTATGCCTACAAGACATGGTAAGCACGCGACTGTGCCTGTGGGATGAGGCAGGTGCATGACTGCACCTATGATATGAGGTAGGCGCTCGACTGCACCTGGGGATTAGGGTTTGATCTGTAAAAGTAGATCATGGTAATGCAGAGGATGCGGTAGATGGGATATGGTGGTGGTGATGGAAGATGGCTGGGGAAATTGTTGGAATGGGGAAATCCTAAGGAAAACTAGGGTTCTTAAGTAGAATATGCTAGGGCACAATCCACTCAACTCTAACAATGGTATTCAGAATGCATGGACCTCAGACTTCTTCAAGATTTCAAGACTCGGATTTTCTAGGGGTTGAGCATTGAGAATGCTCCTATTTATAATCAAGCCTAGGGTTTTCTTAGGGTTTTAGGCTAACACTTTTTGATTGTGTGGCTAATATAAAATCAAATCCAAATGCTGAGATTATACTGTAAGTGTGACACAAATTAAGGAATATGGATGGCTGAGATTAGATTAGATCTAATGGTTGAGGTTAATTGGGCTTATAAATATATATTTTATAATAAATATATTAAAATATAATATAAAATATTATATTAAAATGTAAATAATATAAAATAAATATAAATAATTCAAATATGGGTCGAAAAATGGCAAGAAAAGGCTAAAGTGGGCCATTGGATGGTGGGAAAGGCATTGAATGACCAATTGAATGGCAGGAAGGGGTGGTGGTGGATAAGTGGCTAGGATTTGGTGTCTAGAATAAACATTTAAATGAAATAGAAGGTTTTTAATGTGCATGAAACCAAAAATACTTATAGTAGAGCAACTTTACAAAGAACTGTGATAAATGACCTCAAAAATTAATACTTAAATTTTATTTAATTAGGTTCGATATGTAGACCAATTGGTTCAACCAAACCCTGTAATGGGGATGAAGGTCCAAGGTTTAAATCTTGGGCCTCGCCGAATTGAACACTTGTCCATTTCCTAGTGCTTTCAATGACATAAAAGGTTTAAAATAATTGTGGCATGGTGGTTATAGGGGCGGATTGCACGAAGAATTATGTGGTGGCTTCCGGGGTGGACAACGCAGAATACTGTGGCGGACATAAAAACCGAATAGCCTACCTGAATTCGTGGTGGCTACCAATTCCACCATGTAAATTCAAAAAAAAAATTATTATTTTATTTTTCCAATATTGATTATTCTATTCCTCATTTTGATGATGAATTCTCTTACTTTTTTTCCTCCCTCCTTTTAAAACAGATCTTACATTAATTCTATAAATAAAATGTAATGTCTTTTATTTTTTCAAAATAAAATGTTTTTATTGTAAAATAAATTTATATTAAAAGTTTTGTATTTTTTTTGTTGGATAATAAGGGGTTGTACTCGGGTCCCCCAACCTTGACAAATTACAAATCTCTTCTTTAGAACTTAAGAGTTTACAAATATATACACTTCTCATCTCAATTGAGATGCTATAGCTAGAAACCTACATCATTTTACATAAAATGTTTGAATTCTAAAATTTCATTTTTTTTTTATCTTTTCAATTTTTGGTATGAATACAAATATTCCATAATTTAGCATCCTTCTTGAGATTTTCCTATAGCAGTCTTCACAGTACCAAAACTTCATCTCTACTATCTATGCCTTGCATCTTACTAAAGTTATATTTCCAAAACATCGCATTATCATAGTCCGCTTTACCAAATCTGGATTACTAGTTTCCTTCCTAAAACACAAGTGCAACCACAAAAATTATAATAAATAGTCTATTTGAAAACACATTACTATTACAAAATAAAATGAATATTACCAATGGAAAACATTAAAGTAAAACTTAATCTTATTGATTCAGGCAATCAACATTTTCTTGTCAGCTTCAACTAAACTTACTAATTCCTCTAACCATGGAAAGGTCACGATCCTCAATTAAAACCCCTCTATTGGCTAGCCTATCCGCACATTTTTTACCTTCCCTTAATGCATTTATAAACCCGATTTATTCAAAATATTTAGCAAGATATTGAATTTCTATAATTATCTCGTGTATGTTCCATGGAGCATTTTCTTTCCTCAAAATTGTATTTATAACTATGAGATAATCACCTTCCATCCATACTCTGTTCCATTTCATTTGTTTGCATATTTTTAACCCTTCTAAAGTTGCCCAAGCTTCAACTTCATTATTTGTCTTAAATCCACTATTTAAAGTGTAATGAGACAAAATATCCCCTCTATTATTTCTAATTATTTCTCCTCCTCCTCCGGTTGGTCTTGGATTTCCTTTAGAAGCTCCATCAAATTCTATTTAACCCACTCCACATCTAGTGGTTTCCACTTTATATTCTTTACCTTCTTTTTGCTTCTCTTGTACCTAACATTATAATTCCATTTAATGACTTGAATCCATCTATAAAGGCTCTCTGCTTCCATATTAGGGTTTGGGTGAGTTGATAGGGTTGGTTTAGACTCCTCTATGGCTAAACATGTTTTCCTTTCATTACCTCTAAACTGCTTTCTATTCCTTTAAATATTATTCTATTTCTTTCTAGTCATACAGTCCAAAGTATTGTATCTTTTGATATATCCCATATTGATTGTAAAACGTCACTTTTATAAGTGCTCTGTCATTGCTTTAACCATTCTTCAATTCTGCTATTCATCACCATGCATTTATCAGATATTTTAAGAATCCATTGCCATAGATTCTAAACTATTGAGCAATGTCCCAAGAGATGATCTATACTCTTCTCCTTTTTACAAAAAATACATTGAGATGGGCCATGAAAACCCCTTTTCATAAGGTTATCCTAGGATAAGATTCTTCTATGACCTACTAGCCAAACAAACATTTTAACTTTAGGAATGCTTGGGATATCCCAAACATCTCTCCAAATTCTAGTGATATTATTATTTTGTTGGTGTTGTACATTATATCCAATTCTTGTTGTGTATTCTCCTAAGCTATTCAACTCCCAAATCAATTTATCCTTGGCTCCCCTTAGAATAATCACAATTGTATCTTTCGGCTCAAATCTCTCCTAGCATCAATGACTTATATCGTAAAAAATCTTCTTTCCATTCATATCTTCCTTCTTGACTATGGGTGAAATTTTTTTTTCTTTCACCGACTCTTTCTTTTTATCAAGATGATTGCTCTCAGGAATGGCTAAATTTTGGGAGCTAGGCTTTTGAGCATTGGGTGGAGCAAGCCTCATGGATGCGATGGGATATGCTCGAGCAAGTTGCAGTGAGGGCGGTATAAAAGTTGGCATTTCTAAGGAGGATGAAGAAATCAATCTACCTCAAGCATCAAGCAAATCCCAAATCTCCACTTGAAAATATGGAGAATAATTCTAAGGCCTAGACAAATTCAAATTATAAATTCAGTTAAGTAGGATGTCGAGCAAAAAAATGGGTAGGCGAACCCTATCGATGGATATCGTTTACTTGCCCTGATGAAAGGGTAAAGAAATGGGATCCCAGATACCCACCACATGAAAAGGTTGGATAAATGGGGAACAACAGGTTAGGTTCAACACTCGAAAAACCACCCTAATGGCAAGAGGGAAGGTCATCTACATTTAGAAGCTCAACAGAGGTTTGAGCATCTACCAGCTCCCCGAGCGGTCCTAAAATCACACCCAAGATGGAATTTGAGGTGGATGCTTGAAAATTTGTCCTGACATAGCAAATGAGGCTTTGGATTGATAGTAAGCATTGGACGGATCCCAAAGTTCCACCTACCTTGGAATTCATGCTACATTAGAAGACTTCTATAGGAAGGAAGCCATACCCCATTTATGAGAATATTTGGTGCCTAATCGATGGGTAGTAGTAGGTTCATGTCTCAAATCCATTAGAGCTGATGGTTTCAAGGATTTTGACAATATATTTAAATGGCCATCTTCTTTTGAAAGTAAATGGATAAAATTATGATCCATCAGATCATCCAGGTAGAAGTAGAGTTGATCAAGGGTCTAGATTCAAACCAGACTGCCTACTACCTACTGATATCCATTCTCTACCACAATCTGCAATAGATTTAAGGAGATTAGTAGCATGGTCATCCTTGCTAGTGTGCTCCCATTGTCTCATCATCCACCCACCATATTGAATTTTGCATTTGTTGTAAGATCTATATATACTAGAACACAAGTTGTTCTAGCAATGGCTCTTTAGCCATTACAATTCATATGTAAAGCTTATGCTATTCTAGAAATTCAAGCATTTTACTATTTGATCTCCAAATTGACTCTTATGTTTATGCGTGAATGTTGAAGGTTTATTTTTGTTAAAGCTAGTTGAATGGGTATGCAATAATTTTGCTATCTGGATTTCTTGCATTTGATTCAGTAGTTCTAGAATTTGCTTTCATCAAGGTGAATTAAATATTGGATAAGGGTAAGGTTGGTTGATCTGTTAGGTGGTCTGCTTGCATTTTTTATGATGGTGTTAGCTTATTGCACATATCTATTGATGTGGTTGAATCTATCCTTGTGATTTTTGGCTATGGCCTTCTTTCCTCTCTTTCTCCTCCTTTTTTTCCCAAAACATAGTTATCTAGGACTTCTCAAAAAATGGTCTTCTCCAAAGATCGATTGCCCAATCGTCTCGACCCTGCGGTCGTTCAATGTTGGTGTAGGTCCATAGGTGTGCACAACCTCATCCTTCCCGTTAGGCAAAATTTTACACCAACAATTTTTGACATGCCCAGTGGGATCCTAATGTCCCATAATTGATAATCCAAAGTCTGGTGATACTCTGATGTGCAATATCTATGCGTTCACATGATGACTCCCCTGCAAAAGAAATTGGATTACTATGATCAGTTACCTTTGAATTAAAGAAGAGCTTGGCGATTCTAATAGGAATCAACTGAGGTTCATGATTGGTGGTCATTTTATTATATTCTAAATATTACTTTCTTGAAGAACTCAAGGTTTGATGAGTAGCCTTGACCTCATTGGTGGAGAAATTATGCTCATTTGGCAACTCCAACCTGAAGGAAGAACCCAAAATATTTGAAGGATCAATCCCATGATGGTTCAACTGAGCTATCCTTGTTGGAATGATGTAGGCCCCTCGAATATCTTAATTTTGCATATCCCCAAGGCAACTTTGAAGACATTTCCTAGATTTGATGGCACAAATAAGACTACATTTGAGCATTGTTAGGATGTAGCCTCCTTGGCTACGATCCAAAACATTACATATGAATATGTGATGGTCAAGTTGCTGGTATTTAATCTTAAGGTAAGGGTATTGCTTTGGTACAAATATTTGGAGGATAAGAGCATCTGCATGTGTGTTGATCTGGAAAAACCTCTCATTAGCACATTCGATGATTATGGGGATCCCTTCTCTATGCTTAACCAATTCTTGTTCATCAAGCATGGTCCTTGCAAGGATATTGTTGATTTCAATGTTCGATTCAAAAGTATGTAGAGAAGTATTCCCCACGAGTTCCAACCATCATACATGTTGTACACTTGGGCCTTTGAATCCAACATAAGCCTTATTATTCAGCAATCCAAAGAGAAGAGGTTCTCGTAGATTTTCAAGGAGGCCATGTGGGCTAAAAATATATTGATTCAAGTAGGGAAGTTATCTCCTAGAAAGGTTGTCTGCTCACTTCACCCCTTCACATGTGCAATGAATACTACATACACTGAGGGGGTCGGACAACACCAATATCAAGCAATAGACGATCTCCTCATTAATTCTTCAAACGATCAAGAAATGAAGTTCAATATTTAAAATATGGATCAAGAGGTTGGGGAGGTGCAAATCCTAGAGGATGGAAGACCATATTCCAATAGTTGGGTATGAGCTATTTAGTAGCCTCCACCACCCTTCCCTCTCAAGTAGATGTGGATGCCATGGTCAAATGAAAATGAAGAAAGTATGAATGATCTAGTCTGGAATATAGATGGAATTTGTAGTCATCATGAGGAAAGGCCATATCCCTTGTTAAAGAATATGGTTGCTTGCAACATGATGTAGGGGCATGACCATTGGGTTAGCCCAGGTTTGGTGACTTCCCAACCAGAGGGGCATGATGACCTACATATTTTCTCCTCTCATGCATAAATCATAGATATAAGAAGTCAAATATCATTGCAAGACCTACCTTAAAAGGGCCTATCTATAGGTCTAAAGAAGCTAGAGGTATCTAGGGGTATGTACTTTCTAGATGTCAAGGCTGAGAAAAGAATAGAGAGGGTAAAGAAATTTCAAAGATTATTTCAAAGCTCTACGTCGACAGAGGCAGGAAATACTTTATTGGATTCTAAAAGGGTCGACATGATAGATGTCTCCCTAGGAAGAGCTTCAGTGCTTGATAATGAGCACCTATGCACCTAGAGATCCCTCCTCAATTCCCCAAGGGGTCATTCCATTCCTTTCTATTTTTTCCTTTGGCTATAAAAGAAAATACTGCACAATTGCGTGGTGGATCCGAGGGCTAAGGTCTCGATCATGCCTACAAGAATTTACAAAATTTTGGAACTCATTCCCAAAACACAACAATCAAAGGTGTTACTTTTTAGTGGAAAGCACTTAAAAAGGATAGGGACTCTATTCCAGGTCCCTATGTTGATATTTGGGCATCCAAACCTGGCTATCATCCAAGATATAGAGGTGGTAGAGACTCCTCCTCTTTTTGGCTTTTGTTTAGCTCTAGAGTTTCTTAAGTAGATGGGAGGATGTATAACCCAAGAGTATGATCAAATGCTCATCCCATGGGATGGAAAATTTATTTTGATATAGAATCAGGGGTTGCACCCTTTCTGCATCGAAAGCTATGATGAATCAGGTGAGAAATATTCCTAGGGGGCCATAAGCTAATGTAGGGCAGATTCAATATCAATAGTATGGCCACCTTAGCCAAAAATATATTATAAAATATTTTATTGGTTTCATCATGGTAGCCCACTAGTTGGATTTCAAGTCCAGTTGAATCCAAAGGATGGTAGTGTGGGTGGATGGATAATAATTCAAAAGGTGGCAGTGGTAAGGGAGGATAGATCATATCCCGTAAATCAAATGAGTTCAGAAGAAAGATAATATTGGCACTCCTCTTCAATCAATTCAAGCATCAATGTTGATTGGATGGATACCCACCCTGTACTAATTGGTTATGACCTAGGTTCACTGATACCAAGGGAGAATACTGAACCTAGGTGGTGTTTTGTGAGACCTAAAAATGATCATAGGCAGTACTAGGATTAGCATAAAGAACAACTCAGGTTTGGTGTCATTTGGTCTAGACATTGCAAATTCATAGGATGACCCACAGAGGCATTCATTGCCTAGGTGTGTCGGGCACACCATAATTTTGTGTAAATAGTTAGCAAGTAAATAAAAGCGTATGGCCAATTCCTAGTTGTACGGTTGTGCAATCATCTTGTTCAAAGCTTGTAGAGAAAACACTCCAATAATGAATTGTCAGCTAGCCTAGGCACCAAAATTTTTGAAGGAGCATAAGGGGCTTTCCTAAGTGACACCTTAGAGTCATAGCACTTTATCCCTTATCATTTTCTCATTTTTTTCTATTTTTCCTCCCTCTTATTGGTTGTCTGTATTTTTGTTTTCATTATTGTGATTCCATAGCTCAATGGATACGACCAATAGGTGAATAAGACTTCACATGCTATCCTCAAAAACATGATATCACACGAAGCAAAGTTGTTCGAATCGTGTAAGCAATATAACACGCCATGCTTATGTGGACATGAAATTGTTAGCCTAAAAAGGTAGATCTAGACTCATGTGTTGTTACCACTTCTAAACAATCCGCTACATGTAAATTTTTACAAAGTAGAGGTAAACATTCTATAAATAGCCCTCCCATACACGACTGCAGACATTGTCAAGAAACATGAGCCCTAGAGCGTAGCCGAATTTGAGTGATCCCATGGTGAATGGTGATAAGCAAAGAACATCCTTGTTGGACTGCATTAAAAAGAAGGGTTGTAGCAATATGGGAAAATGTCCTTGGCATTTTGTCTAGTCTTGGAATATTGTTGGGCTATGGTGGGGCATGCTTATGGGAATGCAATCTATGGGGGTGTCTCATGGATTGGGTGATTCATTTTTATATAATAATGGGATAGTCCCAAGATTGCCTTCCCTTTAATTTTTTTACTTTTCTACATGCTTCTCTTTTCTTAGTTCTCCCTCGGTGCTTGTTATTACTAACTCCGTCAGTTAGTGGTATTTAATGTCTTCCTACTACTACCTCTTTTCTTCTTTCTTCCTCCTTTGTGTTTTCTTGTTCTTATTTCTAGGTCTTCTCCCTTCTTCTCTCATTTTTTCTCCCTTTCTATCCGCCTTATTTTATTTTTCTCCATATCATTCTTTTTTATTGTTTGTGTAGTTCCCATTGCATCGCTTGCCACCCTCCTTTGTCTTGTAGTCTCATTTGGCTATAATTTTTTGTGCCTTTTCTATCTTCTTCTTCTTCATCATCTCTTCCTTGTTTGAAAATGTTTTATGCTTAAGGTATCTACCTGGGATTCCTTTTCCACAAGGTGGAAATTCCCTATGAGGCGCCAAGAGTGTGGGTGAAATTTTTCTTCCTTTTACCCACTCTTTCTTTTTATCTATATGATTGCTCTTAGAAATGACTAAATTTTGGGAGTCAGACTTTTGAGCATTGGGTGGAGCAAGCCTCAATGATGTAGTAGGAGATGCTCAAGCAAGTCGTAGTGAGGGTAGCATAAAAGTTGGATATTCCAAGGAGGGTGGAGGAATTAGTCTACCTCGAACATCAAACGAATCCCAAAGCTCCACTAAAAAAGATAGAGCATAATTCTAAGGCCTCTACTGATTTAAAATACTAAATTAGGCTAAGTAGAGCATCGATCGAACAAATGAGTAGGTGAATCCTATCGATGGACCCAATTTTCTTGTTGTTGGACATTTTGAGTCCATGAAGTTGTCATTGATGTCAAGGAATGAAGTTGTCATTGATGTCAAGGAATGAGCTACCGTTGATGTCAAAAGGTCAAAAGGAGCAATGCAAAAGGTTGATGGCAAAAGAGCTTCATAATATTTATTTTTAATATTATGTAAAGCATAAATAAAAGGTTTTTATTAAAACCATGGTTAGACAAAATAAAAGGTTTTTATTAAAACCATGGTTGGACAAAATAAAAGGTTTTTATTAAAAACCATAGTGGGAAAAATAAAAGGTTTTATTAAAAACCATAATGGGCAAAGTAAAAGGTTTTTATTAAAACCTAAGGAGGCTTTAATCCTTAATAAAGCCAAAATATTTAAATATTAATTTATAATATTTAAATTCTAATGAATTTAAATAAATTATAAATTAAATATTTGAAGCCAAAACATTAGCGTCGACCCCCAATGAATTCATCTCCATCGACGTGCATGAAATCAAGGGCAAAGGTATTTATACCTTAAGCCAAACCTTATGTTTGGCATTCAAAAATTATCCGTGATATTCGGTGAGAAAGAGCTCATGCAAAATCGAACGAAAGGCACCTTCAAAGTGCGTGTGGAGCAGGCACCATGTTGGAAGAAGAGCCAAAGGCTCTAGGGGAGAGTGAAGAGGATAAAGCGCACATTGCGCTTTAGAGCAGCAAGGTGAGCGCGTGGCTCACACGACGTGGAAGCCGTGACCAAGGCGTTGCTGAAGCATTTGGTGCAAGTTCGAATCCCGTCGATTGCGGAGTGGGTAATAAAGGTTTTATTTTGATTTTTATTATTGCACATGCTAAGGTTGTTGGAGGTATAAGGTGTAAGTAATTTCTGATTTTCACCTAAGTGGTGAAAGGTTAATTTGGCTAGGGTAATTATTGTTTTTACCTTAGGAAAATGGAAATTGATTTATTGCATTAAGTTATAAAGAGAGTTATTTAAATTAAATGCAATATTGAGTAGGGAGTTATAAGTAGAAGTTGAGTTATATTTTTATAGGGGATTTTGATGAAATTTATGATGTTGAATGTTATTATTGAGATGGAGCAATAAGGTGTATTTGAGATTTAATTTATCTTTGTGATTAAGGTAAATTGTGAAAAGTGTTAGAGTGATAATTCTTGTCATCTAACTCTTTGTACTTGGCAAAGAAGTGTTTATGATTGTGGCAGATTTGTGTGGTCTACTTCTACATCAAATAAAAGGTATGGGTACATTCTTCCTTGGTTGAGTTGATTGGTTGGTTTTCTGGAAAACAACTTTGGAGTGAAAAGGACTTGATTAGGTTTCCTTATTGAGTTGTTGAGCTATTGAGAAGTGAATGCTATGCACCTTGTTTTATAAGCATTGTTGTTGAAGTGAGTAATTGAGTGAAGAACTTGAACTAGGGTTTGGAAAGAACATGAGTATCATTGTTATGTGAGATTGGTTGATAAGCATTGTTGGAAACATTTTGAGTGAGTGTTCATATGCTTGGACTAGGGTTTGTGAGCAAGGATTATTTCATTGAGTGATTGGTTGAGTAGAGTTGGTTGAGCCTAGTCAAGTGGATGTGTGAAGTGATAGTTCAAGTTCTATGAAACAAATTATTCTATATTCTAAATTGAGTTGAGAAGGTGATTGAAAGTGATTGAGCATTGAGGTGAATGTGAAGCATATTGAGTCTCTAACAATTATCTATATGTTTCTAAAAGAGTGATTAAAAGTGATTGAGTATTGAGGTGAATGTGAAGCATATTGAGTCTCTAACAATTCTCTTTATGTTTCTATGAGATTGAACAAGTTCTATATAGAGGACTTGTGGACATATTAGTGTGAGATTTTATGGAAGCTTACAAGGTAGATTTGAGACAAGTATTTGAGTAGACTTATGAGCAGAGTTGATTGATTGATTTGTTCAAACCTTGGGTTAAGGTTTGGGGTAGATCTAGTAGAGTTGATTTGAGATTAAGTCAAGCTTTGTGTTAAGGCTTGAGGACAGAGATTGAGGATAGATTTGTGCTAGACGAAGGACTGTGTTTAGTGCAGATCAGATATTGAGGATAAATTTGTGCTAGATCGAAGGAATATGTTTAGTATAGATTAGAGGATAGAGTTTGGTGCAGATTTGAGGATAGGTTTGTGCCAGACCAGAGATAGAGATTGAGCAGATTTATGCTAAATCGAAGGATTATGTTTAGTGTAGATTTGAGATAGAGCTTTGAAGGTGATAGAGTATAGAGGATGATAGTCTCTAGTGGATAGAGATCCATTAGCTAGGGTAGTGAGGATAGGAGTCTTCAGTGGATAGAGATCCATTAGCCAAAGTAGTGGGGGCAATAGTTCTTCTAGAAGATCACCAGTCAGAGCTAAGGAGAAAGGAGTTCTCCTATGGATAGAGATCCATGAACTTGATTAGGGGATTGGTGTCTCCTTTGGATAGAGGTCCATAAACATTGTAATAGGGAAAGGATTCCCAAGAGATTGATTGAGAAAATTTTAGTGAAATATTTTCTCCGTGGAGTAGCCCACATTGGGTGAACCACATTAAATTGGTGTCTCTATTGTGTGTGGTGATTTGTGCATTACTTTGATTATTGTTATTGATATTGCTATCTTTACATTGCATAATATTGATTGGGAAAGAAAAGTAAAAAGTGGTCTTATACTGTTCACCCCCCTCTCAGTATAAGCTTGTGTTCTTCAATTGGTATCAGAGTGGGTTCCTTCGGAAGAGTTTAACAGCTTGAAGGAAAAGCTTTCAAGAACACAATGGATTCTAAGAATGTGTCCTCAGATAATTCAACACCAATATTTTATGGAAGTGATTATATATTTTGGAGTATGAGAATGAAGATTCACCTGATGGCACTTGGCAATGAAATTTGGGAAGCAGTTGAAAATGGATACATACCACCAGTTGATCCACCTACAGATAAGGAAGGTAAGCTTCTACAACATTACAATTCAAAAGCAATGAATGCAATTTTGAGAGGTTTGCATAGAACAGAGTCCATAAAAGTTATGCATTGTAAAGATGCAAAAGGAATTTGGGATAAGTTGCAAAGCATATATGAAGGAGATAAAAGTGTCAAAAAGGCAAAGATACGAAATCTCAAAGGGCAATTTGAAGAATTAAGAATGAAGGATGAGGAAAAAATTAGTACTTATCTACTTCGGGTAGATGAGGTTGTTAATGCCATGCAAGGACTTGGACTTAATGTTGAAGAATCAGATGTTTGTGATAAGGTCTTAAGATCTCTTCCAAAAATATTTAGTGAAAATATTTCTTCTATAGAAGAATCAAAAGATGGTGATTCTTTGACAAGAGATATGTTACTTGGTATTCTTATAACTTTTGAGTTAAGAACAAAAGAGGAACCTAATCACTGGAAGGAAGCAACCTTCAAAGCAATTAATAAGACAAAGGGTAAGAAGTCAGAATCGAGCAATGAGTCATCTAGTGATGAAGAAGCAAATTATGGTAGAAGGAATAAAGATTCAAGAAGATTTAAAGATGTAAAATCTATTAGATGTTTCAATTGTGGAAAGTATGGTCACTATGCAACTGATTGTCAAGAAGCTAAAAATAACAATGATGAAGAAAAATAGGATCATAAGAATAGGGAATAAAAAAAATATAGGTACCAAAAGAAAGGCAAGGATGGACAAGGTAGACAAGGAAAGAAGTTCTTTCAAAGACAAAAGAGGAGCTACTATGTAGACAAGGCAAGTAAGTACTCAAGTGATAGTGATAATAGCTTTTCAGATAATGATAAAGATGAAGTCCTATTTTTGATTGAAGAAAAAGAAGAAGTCAAGAAAAGGTCACCAATAATTCTCAAGTGTTTTAGATGTGGTAATTTTGGACATCTTGAAGATAGTTGTACAAGGAATGGTTTTAGTTTCAGTGATGATGAATATGAGGATGCACTTGAAGGACCAGAAGAGAATCTTCTAATGGCACTAGAAGAAGAAGAAGGTGATCCTATAGAAGACAAGTCAAAAAATAATGAAGATGTTGACAAAGGCAAACAAATAGAGGAAGAATCAAAAAAATGAGGAGTTGATCTTGAGGGAGAGCTTATTTATGCTCTTAAAACTTTAAAGAAGGTAAGAAAGCAAAACTCCCAACTTGAATTTCAGTTTCAAGAATGTGATGAAGAAAGAGGAAAGCTTATAGAGGATCTAAACAAGTCAATGGCTAAGACAAAGAAGTTCAAGGATAAGCTAGAAGCAAAGGTCTTAGAATGTGAAAAGTTAGAACAAGAAGTAGCTCTACTAAGGGAAGATTTAGAAAAATCCAAGGATAAGCTACACAAGTTTGGAAAGAGTTCAAATATTGTGGATAAAATGATCAAGGTACAAAGAAGGTCAACAAACAAAATAGGTCTTGGTTTTGAACAAGCTCAAAAGAAACAAGAAGAAGAGTCAACCTCAAGTTCTGAAGAAGAAGAAACTTCAGAAGAAGACAATGTAAGAGAAAGTGAGACTTCCGAGGATGAGTTGGACAATAGAAAGTTCAACAAGGAAAGGAACAATGCACAAAGAAGAAACAGATGGAACAACAATCAGAATAGGTTAAGAGAGACTAAGAGACCAATGAGGTCAAGACAAGGAAATTTCAATGGAAGATGTTTCTCATGTCACAGATTTGGGCACATGGCTTCACAGTGCAGGACACATGAAAGACAAGAATATGGGAATTTCAGGAACAAACAACTTTTCCATGGGTATTGCTACTCATGTAATCAGTTTGGTCACAAGGCAATGAATTGCAGGGTTCATGACAGAAAAGGATATGGCTTCACCAGGAGAAATCCCAAGACATTTGCACCTCCAAGGAATAATAACATTAAGTGTTATAAGTGCAATAATGATGGACATACAACAAAGTGGTGTAGAGCAGACATTCCAGAACCAAGCATGAACATGAAAAGGAACAAGAATAGGAACAAGAACAAGAATATGGATATGACATGAATAGGAACAAGAGCGAGAATAGGAACATGGACATAGAGAGGAACAATCAAAGGAATCAGAAGGATCAGATGATAAGGAAAGAGGACAAAGGTAAAGACCAGTGCTTGCTGGGAGTAGAAATACTCCCACCCTAGAATTAACCACCTCAAGAGGAGGTGGGGGAGGGGCTAAGCTAAGAGACTCATTCTTAGCCCCGAGCCCCAAAGGTGACCCTTTGCCATTGATGTCAAAGGGGGAGAGATTTGAGTAAGGGGGGAGATTTGGTTTAAGGAGAGAGCATTGAGATAGGGGAGCAATGTCCCAAGGGGAGCAGAACAAGAAAAAGGTCAAGTGTTTGGTAAAAATAATTTGGGTTGCCATCAATGACAAAGGGGGAGATTGTTGGACATTTTGAGTCCATGAAGTTGTCATTGATGTCAAGGAATGAAGTTGTCATTGATGTCAAGGAATGAGCTACCGTTGATGTCAAAAGGTCAAAAGGAGCAATGCAAAAGGTTGATGGCAAAAGAGCTTCATAATATTTATTTTTAATATTATGTAAAGCATAAATAAAAAGTTTTTATTAAAACCATGGTTAGACAAAATAAAAGATTTTTATTAAAACCATGGTTGGACAAAATAAAAGGGTTTTATTAAAAACCATAGTGGGAAAAATAAAAGGTTTTATTAAAAACCATAATGGGCAAAGTAAAAGGTTTTTATTAAAACCTAAGGAGGCTTTAATCCTTAATAAAGCCAAAATATTTAAATATTAATTTATAATATTTAAATTCTAATGAATTTAAATAAATTATAAATTAAATATTTGAAGCCAAAACATTAGCGTCGACCCCCAACGAATTCATCTCCATCGACGTGCATGAAATCAAGGGCAAAGGTATTTATACCTTAAGCCAAACCTTATGTTTGGCATTCAAAAAATATCCATGATATTCGGTGAGAAAGAGCTCATGCGAAATCGAACGAAAGGCACCTTCGAAGTGCGTGTGGAGCAGGCATCATGTTGGAAGAAGAGCCAAAGGCTCTAGGGGAGAGTGAAGAGGATAAAGTGCACATTGTGCTTTAGAGCAGCAAGGTGAGCACGTGGCTCACATGACGTGGAAGCCACGGCCAAGGCGTTGCTGAAGCATTTGGTGCAAGTTCGAATCCCATCAATTGCGGAGTGGGTAATAAAGGTTTTATTTTTATTTTTATTATTGCACATGCTAAGGTTGTTGGAGGTATAAGGTGTAAGTAATTTCTTATTTTCACCTAAGTGGTGAAAGGTTAATTTGGCTAGGGTAATTATTGTTTTTACCTTAGGAAAATGGAAATTGATTTATTGCATTAAGTTATAAAGAGAGTTATTTAAATTAAATGCAATATTGAGTAGGGAGTTATAAGTAGAAGTTGAGTTATATTTTTATAGGGTATTTTGATGAAATTTATGATGTTGAATGTTATTATTGAGATGGAGCAATAAGGTGTATTTGAGATTTAATTTATCTTTGTGATTAAGGTAAATTGTGAAAAGTGTTAGAGTGATAATTCTTGTCATCTAACTCTTTGTACTTGGCAAAGAAGTGTTTATGATTGTGGCAGATTTGTGTGGTCTACTTCTACATCAAATAAAAGGTATGGGTACATTCTTCCTTGGTTGAGTTGATTGGTTGGTTTTCTGGAAAACAACTTTGGAGTGAAAAGGACTTGATTAGGTTTCCTTATTGAGTTGTTGAGCTATTGAGAAGTGAATGCTATGCACCTTGTTTTATAAGCATTGTTGTTGAAGTGAGTAATTGAGTGAAGAACTTGAACTAGGGTTTGGAAAGAACATGAGTATCATTGTTATGTGAGATTGGTTGATAAGCATTGTTGGAAACATTTTGAGTGAGTGTTCATATACTTGGACTAGGGTTTGTGAGCAAGGATTATTTCATTGAGTGATTGGTTGAGTAGAGTTGGTTGAGCCTAGTCAAGTGGATGTGTGAAGTGATAGTTCAAGTTCTATGAAACAAATTATTCTATATTCTAAATTGAGTTGAGAAGGTGATTGAAAGTGATTGAGCATTGAGGTGAATGTGAAGCATATTGAGTCTCTAACAATTCTCTATATGTTTATAAAAGAGTGATTGAAAGTGATTGAGTATTGAGGTGAATGTGAAGCATATTGAGTCTCTAACAATTCTCTTTATGTTTCTATGATATTGAACAAGTTCTAGAGAGGACTTGTGGATAGATTAGTGTGAGATTTTGTGGAAGCTTACAAGGTAGATTTGAGACAAGTCTTTGAGTAGACTTGTGAGCAGAGTTGATTGATTGATTTGTTCAAACCTTGGGTTAAGGTTTGGGGTAGATCTAGTAGAGTTGATTTGAGATTAAGTCAAGATTTGTGTTAAGGCTTGAAGACAGATATTGAGGATAAATTTGTGCTAGACTATGTGTTTATTGCAGATCATAGAATAAAGATTGAGGATAGATTTGTGCTAGACTCAAGGACTATGTTTAGTGCATATTAGAGGATAGAGTTTGGTGTAGATTTGAGGATAGGTTTGTGCTAGACCAGAGATAGAGATTGAGCAGATTTGTGCTAGATTGAAGGACTATGTTTAGTGTAGATTTGAGATAGAGCTTTGAAGGTGATAGAGTATAGAGGATGATAGTCTCTAGTGGATAGAGATCCATTAGCTAGGGCAGTGAGGATAGGAGTCTTCAGTGGATAGAGATCCATTAGCCAGAGTAGTGGGGGCAATAGTTCTTCTAGAAGATCACTAGTCAGAGCTAAGGAGAAAGGAGTTCTCCTATGGATAGAGATCCATGAACTTGATTAGGGGATTGGTGTCTCCTTTGGACAGAGGTCCATAAATATTGTAATAGGGAAAGGATTCCCAAGAGATTGATTGAGAAAATTTTAGTGAAATATTTTCTTCGTGGAGTAGCCCACATTGGGTGAACCACGTTAAATTGGTGTCTCTATTGTGTGTGGTGATTTGTGCATTACTTTGATTACTGTTGTTGATATTGCTATCTTTACATTGCATAATATTTATTGGGAAAGAAAAGTAAAAAGTGGTCTTATACTGTTCACCCCCCTCTCAATATAAGCTTGTGTTCTTCAATTGGTATCAGAGTGGGTTCCTTCGAAAGAGTTTAACAACTTGAAGGAAAAGCTTTCAAGAACATAATGGATTCTAAGAATGTGTCCTCAGATAATTCAACACCAATATTTTATGGAAGTGATTATATATTTTGGAGTATGAGAATGAAGATTCACCTGATGGCACTTGGCAATGAAATTTGGGAAGTAGTTGAAAATGGATACATACCACCAGTTGATCCACCTACAGATAAGGAAGGTAAGCTTCTACAACATTACAATTCAAAAGCAATGAATGCAATTTTGAGAGGTTTGCATAGAACATAGTCCATAAAAGTTATGCATTGTAAAGATGCAAAAGGAATTTGGGATAAGTTGCAAAGCATATATGAAGGAGATAAAAGTGTCAAAAAGGTAAAGATACGAAATCTCAAAGGGCAATTTGAAGAATTAAGAATGAAGGATGAGGAAAACATTAGTACTTATCTACTTTGGGTAGATGAGGTTGTTAATGCCATGCAAGGACTTGGACTTAATGTTGAAGAATCAGATGTTTGTGATAAGGTCTTAAGATCTCTTCCAAAAATATTTAGTGAAAATATTTCTGCTATAGAAGAATCAAAAGATGGTGATTCTTTGACAAGAGATATGTTACTTGGTATTCTTACAACTTTTGAGTTAAGAACAAAAGAGGAACCTAATCACCAGAAGGAAGCAACCTTCAAAGCAATTAAGAAGACAAAGGGTAAGAAGTCAAAATCGAGCAATGAGTCATCCAGTGATGAAGAAGCAAATTATGGTAGAAGGAATAAAGATTCAAGAATATTTAAAGATGCAAAATCTGTTAGATGTTTCAATTGTGGAAAGTATGGTCACTATGCAACTGATTGTCAAGAAGCTAAAAATAACAATGATGAAGAAAAATAGGATCACAGGAATAGGGAATCAAAAAAATACAGGTACCAAAAGAAAGGTAAGGATGGACAAGGTAGACAAGGAAAGAAGTTCTTTCAAAGACAAAAGAGGAGCTACTATGCAAACAAGGCAAGTAAGTACTCAAGTGATAGTGATAATAGTTTTTCAGATAATGATAAAGATGAAGTCCTATTTATGATTGAAGAAAAAAGAAGTCAAGAAAAGGTCACCAATAATTCTCAAGTGTTTTAGATGTGGTAATTTTGGACATCTTGAAGATAGTTGTACAAGGAATGGTTTCAGTTTTAGTGATGATGAATATGAGGATGCACTTGAAGGACCAGAAGAGAATCTTCTAATGGCACTAGAAGAAGAAGAAGAAGGTGATCCTATAGAAGACAAGTCAAAAAAGAATGAAGATGTTGACAAAGGCAAACAAATAGAGGAAGAATCAGAAAAAGGAGGAGTTGATCTTGAGGGAGAGCTTATCTATGCTCTTAAAACTTTAAATAAGGTAAGAAAGCAAAACTCCCAACTTGAATTTCAGTTTCAAGAATGTGATGAAGAGAGAGGAAAGCTTATAGAGGATCTAAACAAGTCAATGGCTAAGACAAAGAAGTTCAAGGATAAGCTAGAAGCAAAGGTCTTAGAATGTGAAAAGTTAGAACAAGAAGTAGCTCTACTAAGGGAATATTTAGAAAAATCCAAGGATAAGCTACACAAGTTTGGAAAGAGTTCAAATATTGTGGATAAAATGATCAAGGTACAAAGAAGGTCAACAAACAAAATAGGTCTTGGTTTTGAACAAGCTCAAAAGAAACAAGAAGAAGAGTCAACCTCAAGTTCTGAAGAAGAAGAAACTTCATAGAAGATAATGTAAGAGAAAGTGAGACTTCGAGGATGAGTTGGACAATAGAAAGTTCAACAAGGAAAGGAATAATGCACAAAGAAGAAACAGATGGAACAACAATCAGAATAGGTTAAGAGAGACTAAGAGACCAATGAGGTCAAGACAAGGAAATTTCAATGGAAGATGTTTCTCATGTCATAGATTTGGGCACATGGCTTCACAGTGCAGGACACATGAAAGATAAGAATATGGGAATTTCAAGAACATACAACTTTTCCATGGGTATTTCTACTCATGTAATTAGTTTGGTCACAAGGCAATGAATTGCAGGGTTCATGACAGAAAAGGATATGGCTTCACCAGGAGAAATCCTAAGACATTTGCACCTCCAAGGAATAATAACATTAAGTGTTATAAGTGCAATAATGATGGACATACAACAAAGTGGTGTAGAGCAGACATTCCAGAACCAAGCATGAACAAGAACAAGAATAGGAACATGAACAAGAATATGGATATGAACATGAACAAGAACAAGAACAGGAATAGGAACATGGACATGGAGAGGAACAATCAAAGGAATCAGAAGGATCAGATAAGAAGGAAAGAGGACAAAGGTAAAGACCAATGCTTGTTGGGAGTAGAAATACTCCCACCCCAGAATTAACCACCTCAAAAGGAGGTGGGGGAGGGGCTAAGCTAAGAGACTCATTCTTAGTCCCGAGCCCCAAAGGTGACCCTTTGCCATTGATGTCAAAGGGGGAGATATTTGAGTAAGGGGAGAGATTTGGTTTAAGGAGAGAGCATTGAGACAGGGGGAGCAATGTCCAGGGGGAGCAGAACAAGAAAAAGGTCAAGTGTTTGGTAAAAATAATTTGGGTTGCCATCAATGACAAAGGGGGAGATTGTTGGACATTTTGAGTCCATGAAGTTGTCATTGATGTCAAGGAATGAAGTTGTCATTGATGTCAAGGAATGAGCTACCGTTGATGTCAAAAGGTCAAAAGGAGCAATGCAAAAGGTTGATGGCAAAAGAGCTTCATAATATTTATTTTTAATATTATGTAAAGCATAAATAAAAGGTTTTTATTAAAACCATGGTTAGACAAAATAAAAGGTTTTTATTAAAAACCATGGTTGGACAAAATAAAAGGTTTTTATTAAAAACCATAGTGGGCAAAATAAAAGGTTTTATTAAAAACCATAATGGGTAAAGTAAAAGGTTTTTATTAAAACCTAAGGAGGCTTTAATCCTTAATAAAGCCAAAATATTTAAATATTAATTTATAATATTTAAATTCTAATGAATTTAAATAAATTATAAATTAAATATTTGAAGCCAAAACATTAGCGTCGACCCCCAACGAATTCATCTCCGTCGACGTGCATGAAATCAAGGGCAAAGGTATTTATACCTTAAGCCAAACCTTATGTTTGGCATTCAAAAAATATCCATGATATTCGGTGAGAAAGAGCTCATGTGAAATCGAATGAAAGGTGCCTCCGAAGTGCGTGTGGAGCAGGCACCATGTTGGAAGAAGAGCCAAAGGCTCTAGGGGAGAGTGAAGAGGATAAAGCGCACATTGTGCTTTAGAGAAGCAAGGTGAGCACGTGGCTCACATGGCGTGGAAGCCATGGCCAAGGCGTTGCTAAAGCATTTGGTGCAAGTTCGAATCACGTCGATTGCGGAGCGGGTAATAAAGGTTTTATTTTGATTTTTATTATTGCACATGCTAAGGTTGTTGGAGGTATAAGGTGTAAGTAATTTCTTATTTTCACCTAAGTGGTGAAAGGTTAATTTGGCTAGGGTAATTATTGTTTTTACCTTAGGAAAATGGAAATTGATTTATTGCATTAAGTTATAAAGAGAGTTATTTAAATTAAATGCAATATTGAGTAGGGAGTTATAAGTAGAAGTTGAGTTATATTTTTATAGGGGATTTTGATGAAATTTATGATGTTGAATGTTATTATTGAGATGGAGCAATAAGGTGTATTTGAGATTTAATTTATCTTTGTGATTAAGGTAAATTGTGAAAAGTGTTAGAGTGATAATTCTTGTCATCTAACTCTTTGTACTTGGCAAAGAAGTGTTTATGATTGTGGTAGATTTGTGTGGTCTACTTCTACATCAAATAAAAGGTATGGGTACATTCTTCCTTGGTTGAGTTGATTGGTTGGTTTTTTGGAAAACAACTTTGGAGTGAAAAGGACTTGATTAGGTTTCCTTATTGAGTTGTTGAGCTATTGAGAAGTGAATGCTATGCACCTTGTTTTATAAGCATTGTTTTTGAAGTGAGTAATTGAGTGAAGAACTTGAACTAGGGTTTGGAAAGAACATGAGTATCATTGTTATGTGAGATTGGTTGATAAGCATTGTTGGAAACATTTTGAGTGAGTGTTCATATGCTTGGACTAGGGTTTGTGAGCAAGGATTATTTCATTAAGTGATTGGTTGAGTAGAGTTGGTTGAGCCTAGTCAAGTGGATGTGTGAAGTGATAGTTCAAGTTCTATAAAAAAAATTATTCTATATTCTAAATTGAGTTGAGAAGGTGATTGAAAGTGATTGAGTATTGAGGTGAATGTGAAGCATATTGAGTCTCTAACAATTCTCTATATGTTTCTAAAAGAGTGATTGAAAGTGATTGAGTGTGAATGTGAAGCATATTGAGTCTCTAACAATTCTCTTTATGTTTCTATGATATTGGACAAGTTCTAGAGAGGACTTGTGGACAGATTAGTGTGAGCTTTTGTGGAAGCTTACAAGGCATATTTGAGACAAGTCTTTGAGTAGACTTGTGAGCAGAGTTGATTGATTGATTTGTTCAAACCTTGGGTTAAGGTTTGGGGCAGATCTAGCAGAGTTGATTTGAGATTAAGTCAAGCTTTGTGTTAAGGCTTGAAGATAGAGATTGAGGATAGATTTGTGCTAGACCGAAGGACTATGTTTAGTGTAGATCAAAGGACAGATATTGAGGATAGATTTGTGCTAGATCGAAGGACTATGTTTAGTGCAGATTAGAGGATAGATTTTGGTGCAGATTTGAGGATAGGTTTGTGCCAGACCAGAGACAGAGATTGAGCATATTTGTGCTAAACCGAAGGACTATGTTTAGTGCAGATTTGAGACAGAGCTTTGAAGGTGATAGAGTATAGAGGATGACAGTCTCTAGTGGATAGAGATCCATTAGCTAGGGAAGTGAGGATAGGAGTCTTTAGTGGATAGAGATCCATTAGCCAGAGTAGTGGGGGCAATAGTTCTTCTAGAAGATCACCAATCAGAGCTAAGGAGAAAGGAGTTCTCCTATGGATAGAGATCCATGAACTTGATTAGGGGATTGGTGTCTCCTTTGGACAAAGGTCCATAAACATTGTAATAGGGAAAGGATTCCCAAGAGATTGATTGAGAAAATTTTAGTGAAATATTTTCTCCGTGGAGTAGCCCACATTGGGTGAACCATGTTAAATTGGTGTCTCTATTGTGTGTGGTGATTTGTGCATTGCTTTGATTACTGCTATTGATATTGCTATATTTACATTGCATAATATTTATTGGGAAAGAAAAGTAAAAAGTGGTCTTATACTGTTCACCCCCCTCTCAGTATAAGCTTGTGTTCTTCACCTGCCCCAATGAAAGGGCAGAGAAACGAGATCCTAGATCCTCACCACATGTAAAGGATAGATAAATGGGTAACAAGAGGTCAGGATCAACACTTGAAACACCAAATTGATGGTAAGAGGGAAGGTCATCCATATTTATAAGCCCAACAGAGGTTTGGGCATCTACAAACTCCTTGAGCGGTCCTAAAATAGCACCCATGATGGAAATTGAGGTGGATGCTTGAAAACCCATCCTAGCATAGTGGGTGAGGTTTTGGGTCGATAGTAAGCGTTGGATAGATCCCAAAGTTTTTTCCACCTTGTAATTCATGCCACATCAGAAGACTTCTTCAAGAAGGAAGTCGTACCCCATTTATGAAAATGCACATCAATTAGCTGGCAATTAAGAGATTTGGTACCTGACTGGCAGGCGGTAGCAGGTTCATGTCTCAAATACATTAAAGTTGATGACTTTGGGGAGACTAAAAATGCATTTAAATGGTTGCCTTATTTTGAAAGTATGTGGATAAATTTATAATCCATCAGATCATCTAAGTAGAAGTAGAGTTGATCAAGGGTCTAGATTCAAACCAGACTACTTATTGCCTACTGACATCCATCCTCTACCATAGTCTGTAGTAGATTTGAGGAGATTAGTAGCATGACCGCACTTGATGGTATGTTACCATTGTCTCATCCACCACCCACCATATTGAATGTTGCATTTATTATAAGATCTATATATACTAGAACACAAGTCGTTCTAGCGATGACTCTTTATCCATTACAATTCATATGTAAAGATTTGCTATTCTAGAAATACAAGAATTTTATTGGTTGGTCTCCAAATTGACTCTTATGTGTATGTGTGAGTGTTGAAGGTTTATTTCTGTTAAATATAGTTGAATGAGCATGCAATAATTTTGCTATATGGATTTATTTCATTTTATTTAGTAATTCTAAAATTTGCTTTCAACAAGGTGCATTAAATGTTGGATAAGGGTAAGGTTGGTTGATCTGTTAGGTGGTTTGCTTGCATTTACAGTGATGGTGTTAGCTTATTGTGCATATCTATTAATGTAGCTGAATCTATCCTTGTGAGTTTTGGCTGTGACCTTCTTTCCTCTCTTTCTCCCCCATTTTTTCCCTAGGCATAGTTATCTAGGACATCTTAGGAACCGACCTTCTCCGAAGATCGACCACCTGACCATCTTGACCCCACGATCGTTTAATATTGTTACAGGTCCATGGGAACGCACAACCTCAACCTTCCTGTTAGGCCAAATTTTGCACCAACACTGATCTTTGTATAAAATGTTTGAAATCCTATCACCATATTTGTCTTGAAGTAATCTCGTCCAAGGTTTCAAAATTGGATCTAAATTGAGTGGTTCTTTATCCCACCAAGTATCCATCCAAATATAATTTTTTCTCCAATTCCCACCACCCAAATTAAACCTTTAATCATAACATCAATAGATTTTTTTAAACCATTCTAAAGAGTAGAACCATTTGGTAGAGAGAAAGCAATAAATATTAAACTTGGGTCATTGAGATCAACATACTTAGAAGAATTCTTGCCCATTGTCTTTGACTCTCTTTGTACAATATCCAAATAAATTTTCCCCTTAGAGCTAACTTTACATCTGTAAGAAATATTTAACTAAAACCTCCCCTAGTTTTATCATCACACACCTTGCTCCATTTCACTAAAGGATATTTCCTTTTATCATGTAAACCTGACCATAAAAATGATCGCATAATATAGATTAGACTTATTTCAACTGATTTTGGCATAAAATACAATGACATATAATATGTTGGGATATCCTGAAGATTGACTTAATTAACTGCACTCTTTCTACTAATGATAACCATCTACCTTTCCAATTTGGAAGTTTATTATGAAAGTTACTAATAAATGGATTCCATAATTCTCTCCTCATTCCCCCCTCAAATAAAATCATCCCTAGATAATTTGCAGGTAAATTTTCCTCCTCCATTTGAAGCAACCTGGAAATTCTTGCTTTGATATTAGTAGGAATGTTTAGGAAGTAAAACTTAGATTTTTTCCTATTAACTTTTTACCCTGATGCTATTTCATATTCCTTTAAAAAGTTATTCAAAGCCCCGACCTCATTAATCCTTGCTCTTCCAAAAAGGGTTGTATCATCTACAAACTATTGATGGGTGATGTTGTCGATGTTATTACTAACCTTAAGTCCACATATAAGCTCATATTTTTAAGTCTTCCCTAAGTTCTTACTCAAAGCCTTTGCCATAATAATGATCAATTAAGGATGTAGAGGATCTACTTGTCTAAGGCCTCTCTTGGCTTTAAAAGATTTTGTTACTAACCCATTGACCAACACTGAATAAGAAATTGTAGAGACACAAGCTTTAATCCATCCAATCCATTTTTTCATGAATCCAAACTTTTCTAATACTGCAAAAAGAAAATCCCCTTTAACCTTATCATTGGATTTACTCATATCAAGTTTTAAGATCATTGCTTTCTCTTTTATTGAAGCTGTTGAATGTATAACTTCAAGAGGTACTATGATCTCATCCAAAATTTATCTTCCTTTCATAATCCTCCTTGCTCTTCTGAAATTATTTTGTCTAACAATGGCCTTAATTGATTTACCATCACTTTGGAGATTATATTATATGCCATATTACATAGGCTTATGGGTCTAAAAGAATAAAACAATTCAACATCCTTCATTTTTGGAATTATGGTAAGATATGTTGCATTTATTTTATAAAGTATGTGTTGTTTTACCTTACAATGTTCAACTAAAACCAATAAATAATCCTTCACAATATCCCAATTATGTTGGTAAAAAGCTGTAGAGAGCCCATCTGGACCTGGGGATTTATCTTTTTTAAAAGAGAAAAGATCTAAATGAACGTATTTTAGAGTAATAGGTTCCATAAGTTTCCTATTGTCTTCATTCATTATAACTGAAGGAACACATTGAAGAAGATTATCATTAAGAACTTTAGTCTCCTCTGATCCTAGAATATTCTGATAAAAAGATTAGCGTCCTTTCTAATTTCACTCTGGTCTTCAATACAAACCCATTGTATTGATTTAATTCCACTAATTTTGGATGTTGATCTCTATACAATAACCATCCTATGAAAAAAATTTATATTTTTATATCCTTTTAACCAATTCTATCTTGATTCTAATCTCTAAAATTTCTCTTCCGTACTCAAAATATTATGATATTCACTAAGAAACTCCCTTTCCTCCGAGCTTGGGTTATTATGTTCACTTTTTTGGAATTTTTTAATTTATCTTTTAGTTCTTCTTTCTTCTAAAAAATATTTCCAAAAGTGTTCTTGTTCCATTCTTTTAATATAGAAATCATAGATTCAATTTGATTTGGAAGAGCATACAACCAACCATTACTTGAAGAATTCTATATTTGAGCTATCATATTAGCAAATTGAGGATGGCCTTCCCACATATGCTCATATTAAAAATATGATCCTTTTTTGAATTTACTAACCACCATTTTAACTCTTATTGGCTAGTGATCTGAACCAATACTTATTAAGGTATTAATATTAGTACAAGTTCCTTCATCTAGCGAATGATCTGAGAGAATGCATCTGTCTAATTTTTTCACTATTAGGTTTTGGCCTCTCTTGGTGTTGGTACAATTATAATTGTCTTCTATAAACTCAACCTCTCATAGATTATTATTTTGAATAAAAGTTGAGAAATCTTTCATACTTCCCCCAATTTTTTATCCAACTTGGTTATGGCATTAAAATCTTCTATGATCATGAATTGAGTTTCTTGATCTTTACTTCTCATAATGGATTCAACCCTACTTTAGAATTCTAATCTACCTAACTGAGTTGTAGGTCCATAGACATTGATAAGGATAAAATGAAAATCTGCAAAGTAGCAAGTCACTAAAGAGGCTAACAAATACCTAGTTTTATGAATGGTTACACAAGAGGTTCTAGAAGTATTCCAACAAGTTAGAATTCTCCCCGCTGCTTCTTCAAAATCCATAGCATCCCATTCACATATTTCCCATACTACTTTCATAGTTTTTGAAACTTCTTCTTTTGTCATTTTAGTTTCTTGGATACAAAGAATATCAGGCTTATTACTTAAACATAGGTCCCTAATACACCTCTACTTTGAGGGGGCATTAGCACCCCTTATATTCCATGGGATAGTAATAATGTCTCATTAAGGGCTTTTGGCCTTGCTTGTGTATTACTAATATCATTTTATTTTTTGGTAAAGAGAAGTTCAACCAACTTAGTTTGTGTTCCTTTCTCTATGTTTGCTCTTGCTTTCCTAGATATTGCTTGATAATTTGAGGGTTTTCCTCTTTTTGCCTTGCCTATATTATGAGTAGGTATTATTATTCTGTTCCTCAATATTCTTTCACAATTATTGTTTTTCATCATATTTATCCTCTCCTGGCTCTATTATAGAAGCTTTTGACTTGTCTTGATCATTTTATAGTATTTCCTTATTAATGGTAGAGGTATTATCATCTAAAACTACATTTTCTTTACCAATTTATTTTTTTGAATGGTGCATGGTACTTCAAGAGAGTCTTAAAAATTTGATGAGACACATTCCTTAGGTTCATAAAGAATGTTCTTCATTAGATCAAGATCATACTAAATAGATGATTCCTTGTTAATATGTTGAAACTATTGTATTGCATCCTCTTAGATTTGATCTACTTTTTCTTCATAGGCTAAAGCCTCAAAAGAGTTGGTATTTCTTCCAATATCCTTCCTTACTGGTCTCCATTGTTTATTTTCTTTCATTTTTCTAGATCTATTTTTTGAAAGTTGAAAACCATCTTCATCCATAACCATTTGTAAGTTTCTCTTGCGATTTTCTACATATGATTTTGCTTGGGCTCTTCTTAGGGCATGATCTCTAAAATACCCCATCTCATGACATATTCTACATCTAAAAGATATGTTTTCACAATCTATGGTTTAGATCCACATATTATCCCCACACTTAAGAATGATTTATTCTGGTAAAGCTTTACTTATATCAATCATGACCAATATCTGAGCATAAGTAGCCAAGAATCCATCTTTTATTGTATCTAAAATCTCAAAGAATTCTCCTAGAATGTTATCTATTTCCTTGAAGGTATATATTTACCATAATTTAATAGATAACCCAAACATCCTAACCCATATTGGTACTAGGGATAGATTTACTGAAAAGCCTTCATACCAATGAGTAAGGAAGAGTCTTGCTCTTCCCATAAACCAAGGATCCCCTTTTAGGATTTTTTCTCTTTCTTCCCTATAACAAAAAATGGCTATAAATAAACCTTTGGTAAGAAAGGATAGAATCACTTATAGAGACTTCCAAATCCTATCAATCCATTTTCTCAAGGCTGAAGCCCATGTCCAATACCCATTAAATTTACCAAAAACTGCCCTATCTTGGAGCAACGAGGATCTCTCTAAGGTGCGCTCACTAAAATCTACCACTAGAGATGATTCTAAGGATTTAACTATAAATCTATCCATGGAAAGGAAAAAAAAACTCAAAATATATTGAAATTTATCTAAATACCCTATAACAAATATAATATTTGATAAAAACTTTATAAAAATTTGCATGCACAATTTCTAAGATAAAGAAAGGGAAAAAAAATTAGCTGAAAAGTTCTTTATCTAGATAGAATATCTTGCCTCATTGAAGTCCTAGCCCTTCATTGCTCTTCTCATCATCCGAACCCTAGCTGACAAATATTTGCAATTTCAATTTTCATGACTTGAAAAATCATCACTACCCTTGTTTCGTATGGTTGACTTCACAGGGTCGTATCTTCCTCAATATTGCTCGGATTCTTTCATATGACCACACATTTTAAAGTTATTCAATTTTTGCACAAGTTGGTCTAAGAATAAACTGAATCAGATAATCCTTTATGAAGATATGACTCCTAAAATATGAGATGTTTTTTAAGAAAAAACCCTAATGCTTTTCAAAGTTTTGTATGTTGTGATAGTTGTTAAATATATTTAAATATTTACTAACCTTAAGGTGTTTGTTGCGAAGAATGTAATTTTTTTTTGAATTTACATGGTGGAATCGGTAGCCGCCACGAATTTGGGCAAGTTGTCCAAATTTTTATGGCCACCACAGTATTTTGCGCTGTCCACCCCAGAAGCCGCCACACAGATCTTCGCGCAGTCCGCCCCTATAACCACCATGCCACAATCATTTTAAACTTTTTATGTCGCTGAAAGCACCAAGAAAGGGACAAGTGTTCAATCCGACGAGGCCCGAGATTTGAACCTTGGACCTCCGCCCCCTTATGGGGTTTGGATGAACCAATTGGTCTACACCTCGAACCTAAAGAATGTAAATTTAAAACTTAGAAAAAATATATATTTATATTTTACATGTTTTAAAAATTACAAATAACTTTCATCCTTAATTAATTACGTATAAATGGGTTTATTTTGCAAATAATTTTATTTAATTACCAACAACTCTTACATGAATATGAAAATAATTTTACTTCAAGTAAATAAAATAGTTTTAACCGTATACAAGGTCATATGGAGGATGTGATTACTCACCTATACCTGAATATGGTGTACAACCCTATCCCTTTATATGAGATGTTAACCTAAAGTTCTAAGTTCTAAAATCTTAATTGTTAGACCTATTGCAGTTGTACCATTAAGACCTTCCATTCTAAAATGAAATGTTTCTCTAACAATAAAATAACTTTATAAGATTTTGTATGTTATGATAAGTGGTTATGTTATTTGTTATTTTAAAAATTTATTAACCTTAAGGTGTTGGTTGCATGAAAAAAATGAATTTTAAATTTAAAAGAATTTTATATATATATATATATATATATATATATATATATATATATATATATATATATATATATATATATATATATATATATATATATATATATATATATATATAGTTCTAAGTTCTAAATCTTAATTGTTAGACCTATTGCAGTTGTACCATTAAGACCTTCCATTCTAAAATGAAATACTTCTCTAAATATAAAAAAATTATAAGATTTTGTATGCTATGATAATTGGTTAAGTTATTTGTTATTTTAAAAATATTTTAAATGTGTTCATTGCATTAAAAAAATGAATTTTATATTTTAAATAATTCTATATATAGTTGAGAGTGACTTTATCTTATTAAAAAGAATAAGAGTACAAATTCACAAAAAAAATGTGGGTGGTATGAAAGCACACCCCAAAGCCTATGCAAGAAACTAAAACAAATCCAAAAGGGACTAACAAAATGAAAAAATAACGAATAAATCACTAAGAGATCTATTTTTTACATTATAGAACTCAGAAAATGAAAATAAACTAGAGCAAAAAAGCCTTAAAGTGGAAAACTGTAATTTTGAAGACATCTAACTCACAAAGTGGTTGGTTATTTCAGGTGCCCATGTAAGTAAATCTTTCAAAATAGACTTATGATCCCAGTATCAAATGTAAATATTGATAGCTTCGTTGAGACTCCATTGTCTTGCTTCTATTCAAGCAATGTCAATGCCTCAAAGATATTGGAATTGCTAGGTTTGGAACTTGTCCACCTAAGTATGAATGGGTGAAACTATTTTTTAGGTACACTATCCCCATATTCTTTCCCTTGTTGAGGACTGTGAGAATGCTAAAAATTCACAAAAGGGGAGGGATCCTCAAATTTTGCTTCCTCCATAGGAACTACCAATTCCATCAATGAGGATTCTACATCTAGTGTTGTGCCCTTCATGGGTGAGGATTTTGGAACAGGAAAAATAATTGTCAATGGAAGTGAAGGCATCAAGTTTATGATGACTACTAGTTGTGGATAAAAAAATTCTTCGACTATGGAATTGAAGGCTGTGAGCATGTGATAATTATCATCTATGAATTAAAAAAATCATCTATGGAGTGGGGAATAATATGAGAATGCATATTTTTGTGGAGGTCCACAATGGTCCAACCATCCACCTTAGGTTGAGTGGTTTCCCTAATGGTGGGCACAAAAGTTGACTTTGTCTTGGAATGCAGTGTAGGCGAATAGCCCTTCACCTTATGATTGGGTGCTTGACAATGAAAATAGGTGTTTGAGAGATTAATGTAAAACACGTGTTGTGAAATGGTAGACTCCCCTACTTGAATGGTGATGAAATTAGGTAAATCCTTTGAAAAATTTACCTCTACACACGCTTGGTTGGACGAGCATTAATTTTTTTTAGATCCAATGAGAACCACATGCCCAAGCACATCGACGATTTGGTCTAAACCAACCCACAAAGGGAGGGGAAGATTGGAAAACTCCACCTAAACTAAAACCTTGAGGAGTTTGTCTATAGAGATAGTAAAGTCACATGTCCATGGTGAGAGAATGAGCAAAGAGCTTCGTAAATGTCAGGGACCATACTGATAAAGAGTTGTGACATGTGTAGGGTCAACAAAACAAAATAGAAAAAGCCACTGATAAGACTTTGTACTAGTTGAATAGTAACACCATGGGGGACCCATGTTGAAGAGATCCAAGCCCTTAGTAATGACTCAGGAGGGATACGTTTGAAAAAATACCCGACTAGGGTGTGCGACTCCATGTTGTAGGGGAGACAATTCCATTTATATTTTATATGTGAATATTCCAAGGGGACAATGCAACGGTTTAGGGTTTGACTCTTCTTCGGGAGGTCCAAGGTTCAAATCGTAATATGTGTGTGTGTTTGTGTGTGTTAATCCTTTATTGACAATTTTAGCTCTCGACCTTAGTAGGGGTCATGGTTGGGATGGGAATGCTCAACCCTAAGCATCGGTCGTAGGTGGGTTTTTCACACTAACTTATATATATATATATAATGTGAACGGAATAAGATTTTTTAAAATATATTTAAATTTTATAATAAATTTTGTATTAAATGGCATTAGTTGTGGTTTAAATCTTACCAAATGATACATAATTATCAAAATGTTGTAATATAACCCATTAAAATATATAAAGTTTTAATTAAAAACTAATGTTAATAATTATAATATTTACATATTTTTATGCATTGTTTTAGATTTGTGGGTATTTTTAAAAATATATTTTATTAGGTAGGAAAACATAGGATTTTGAAAGGATCCTTAACCTTTTACAATGAGAGACACAATAGAAACAATAACAATAAGTAGATCAAGAGGAGAACAACCCCAAGGTCCAGGGGGATACAACAAAATATCTATAAATAGGTAAAAGGAAGAAAATAACTTCAATAAAAAGCAAGAGGGATCACCTTATCAACCAGGGACTACAAGAGACTAGAATTCGAAACCACAACACACTAAGTTAAAAAGGTAGGAAAATCATTCATCCAGATTTGAAGAGCATTCTGATTGACCCCTTGGTTGGCGAACATGTTAGATTCCTTATTTCCTTCTCTAAAGATGTGCCTAAATTCAACACCTTCCAAATTCTTAGTGTGATGGTAAACATCTTCTTTTAAATATACAATGGACCAATTGGAGGAATGCTTTTATTTAGCAATATTAATGATAGAAAGAGAGTCACCTTTGATCACCACCTTCTTTGCATTCAGCTTTTCTAGGAGCATGACCCCTTGATAAAGCACCCAAGCTTAAAAAAAATTGGACTGAACACCTAAGAAGTCAACAAAGGCCAAAAGAATAACCTCTTTGTCATTCCTGATGATTCCTCCAACCCCTACGGTGCTTGGGTTGCCCTTAGCCACCCCATCAAAGTTCAATTTTATCAAAACTTAAGGCAAAGACTACCATTTGACAAGATATCTAGGATTGGGGATGGGCAAACTGCAAATACCTTCCAGATTCAAGATACCCAAAAAAGAGATTATTTTTAATCATAAGAAAAAGTCATATTAAGTTTTTTTTTTGTAGTGTAACTATATACAGAAAACAACAGTGGAAATACCAATAAAAACTTGGTAAAATAATATCAATGTAATTACAAATTTTTAATGTAATGTTTTAGATTTTGTGTTTTTTTTAGAAAAGAAAGAAATTATTTTTAATCTTAAGAAAGTTATATTAAATATTTTATATTGGAATTATATATAAAAAAATCGAAATACATATAACAAATACCCAAGTTCAAACCTCATTATAAGTGGTCCAATATCCCTCATAAAAACTTGTTTTTAATAAAAAAAGACCTATCAAGGATATTGTAGTGGTATGTATTTATGTTTTCATTCAGGAGATCCAAGTTCAAACCTCGGTACAAGGTGACTAGGACCTCTCATAAAAAGCCATATTTTAACTCAATATTTTAGTCTCATGAGGGATACTGTAGTGGTATGTCTTTGTGATTTCATTCAAAAGATCCAAGTTCAAACCTTGGTACAAGGGGATTGAGATCACTCATAAAAACTCGTATTTTTAATTCAAAATTTGAGTCTCATGAGGGATACCATAGTGTTATGTCTTTGGGTTTTAATTCAGGATACCCAAATTCAAACCCAAGATGAGGGGACCACAATCCCTTATAAAAGCCACGTTTTTGAATTTAAAGTCCTGTGAAAGATACTGTAATAGTATATCTTTGGGTTTTCATTTAGGAGATCCAAGTTCAAACCCTAGTATAAGGGGACTATTGGTATTTTAGCTATATTTAATCACAGGTCCCAATGTCTAGGATATTTAATAGTCTCAAATATTAGAGCAATAAATATAATGTCCAATACCAATGAACATAACATTGATGATAATAGATTAACTTGTTAGAAATATAATGAGAGCAATGTAATGTTTTATTTTCATAATGGGAGTGGCCTCCAATAGAAGCCACACATATATTATTAAAAAAAAACATTGATGAAGATAACAATAATATGAAATAAATGACCAATATCATTCATGCAATAACATGAAGAAAATTTACAATAATATTGCTCAAATATGTATACAAGCTCAATATGCAATTATACTTGATTCTTCTATTACAATAAGATATCTCATATTACTTGCATTGAGCTTTGTCTCTATAATATAACCTAAGCAAGGTTACTCTTGGAATTTTTACTATTACTCTCCTCACATATTTGAGAGATGAAACCTTTCCTATTCCACACATAAGACATTCACATCTTGCCACTAGTATACTGAATCTTGACTCTTTATTTACTTGAACACTTTACTCTATGATACTTGCACACTCCTACTGCACACTTTATTACATAATACTTGTGCACTTTCTCACTCTACACATTTGTACACATTGTTACATGATACTTGTGCACATCCTACACATAGACATATACATAAGGGAAAATATAAATCACACTCCTAAACTATAGACTCAAACCCTATTCTAATATTTACATATTTACAATTGTACCATAAGGTACCATGGGGGTACATTAGCATGTACCAAATAATATAATATTCTCCAACACCCCTTTGTATTACATTATTTGGTTACTAAAGAATTTAGTCTTCAATCTCTAATTCTTGCATTTATTTTTTTGCTCTAACTCTGGCATTGCTGGAAACTCTAATGCTAATTTGTAGACTTGTTTCCTATAGTATTCATTAGACTTTTTTGTAACCATAAAAATATTTTAACATATCCATAATTTTATTCTAATCCGATTTATTGATCCATCCATAGTGAACCTCTATTTTCTTTTCATAATTTATCTTTGGTTTAGTCTTCTCACAAAGTTTGCAACTCTAAGATGTTCTGAATTTCATATTAGACTCTTCATATGTTTCTATAGTTTTATCTATTACTTTTATTTTTTTACTTGTAACATTAGTGCCATTATAAAATTTTGGAAGAGCTTCCTCTTCATTCTTTTCATGATTATCTTTTATTTTTATCTTCAACTATAATCCTTGTTGTAAGGGCTCTAATTTCATTTCCTTTTATAGCTTCTTCTATCTCTTGAATTTCTTGAACTAAATTGCCCTTTTGAATTTATTATTTTTATTGTAGTTGATGTTATTGTCCATATTGATATTGAGGTTGATATTGCCTTGGATGAACATTTTGAAATGGTCTATTCATTTGATTTTTTTGATTCAAAGAATTATATCTACAAAAGTTTGTTGAATGACCATTTTTCTTGCATTTGGGACAATATCTTTGTTTTCATCTAGGCTAATATTGTGATGATGTTGTAGTGTTACTTGGTGTATTTTCCTTATATTTCAAAGCATTATTAGTTATTTCATATTTGACTAAATTACCCACCTCATACTCTTGAAGAATATTAACTAATTCATCAAAGGTTGTTTCCTTATTTAGCACTTGAAGTGAAGTGACTAAATGTTTGTAATTTTTTGGAAGTGCTCTTAATGTAACTTGGACAAGAAACTTATCTTCTACTTTTTCTCCCAAATTCAATATCTTAGCTTTTAAATCCACTATTATTTGAAGAGTTCTATACTCTTTCCACTATTAACCTTTAATGAATATAACTGAGATTGCAAATGCAATATAGTGGCTTTGTTCTTTCCTTCAAATATATCACATAACTTTTTCCAAGCAACTTTAGAAGTCTTTGCATCACTTATATATGGCTGAATTTCATCAATTATCCCAAATGTAATCAACATAAGGGCTTTTGCATCATCTTCTTCAAATTTTCATTTTTTATTTTCATCTTCTAGCTTATCCTTTGTTCCATTCACTATTTTCCAAAGTTTTTTTACAATGAGAATTGATTTTATTTTATATTTCCATGATGCAAAATTAGGTTCTTTCAAAAGTTGTGATTCAAAAATAAAAGTTTTGCTATCGGACATAATGGAACTCTTCTAAATTTCAAAAACAAATTCTTTTGAAGTCGAATTCCTTTTCCCTCAAAGTCTAAATTTGTAATTAACCAATTAAAAAATTTTAAATTTTTAAATTTCCTTTTTGGAGTAGACTTCCTTATCTCTTCAAAATATAAATTTAAATTCAATAAAGCTCTAAGATTTTAAATTAATCCAAATTACACTTTCAAAATTATTATGCACCAAAAATAAATATTCCTTATTACTTTGAAAAATTGGAAAACACTTAAAATAATTCACTTGCACAACTATAATTTCTAGCCAAAATTAAAGTTTCAACTCCTTTCCTTGATACACACTTGGTTTTTAATGTATGATATTTTACTTCACCTTGTGAAGACATATGTCAAGTCATAGGTTAGAGTAATGCAACATCTCAGGCAAATATTATTTACACAATACTCAAGAATGTTTCACCTTCCTTTGCTCAACGACTTTCTTAGGTGCATGGGTTGTGATTTTGTCTTGTCCTCCTTGGCACTTTAGACCTCTATTCTCAATAATTCATAGGTGCTTTCTTACCCTTTACTTTTCTCAGGTTTGAATATTTCATTGAACGTTATCCTGAGCTACGGTGCTTCTAAGGCTTTAAGTTTCTTATCAAGTCCAAACTTTTCTCAGAACCAGCTATTTATTTTGAGCAATGGTAATTCTATCTCTTATCAAACTTAAATGTCCCTTAGGTCTAAATATTCCTCCTAAGGAATGGAACTTAATAATACTTCCTATGTCTTTGCAGGTTCAAACATCCCTCAAGTCTAAACATTCCTTCTGAATAATGATGCTAATCACTGAATTTGATTGCTTCTTTTAGCCACTGATGAGTGCCAAATTGACACATATTTTATGCAAATATTATCTATTTTCTATTTGTAAAATTATGAAAGTAAATGTGTTTTAATAATTATTTTTACCTCATTTATGTGATTTATCAGTAAATTTGATAAATGAGGTTAAAATGATAAATGATCATATTTTACACAAATTGTGTGAAGTTTTTGTATGTTTTTGGCAGGTAATATTACAGCAAAATACAGGTCATATATTGAAGAAAGGATGAACCAATATCGTGAAAATATATTGGAGACATGTGGACGCGCGCTACGGAAGGGTGCTACGGAAGGATGCTATGGAAGGGTGTTACGAAAACCTAGAAAAATCTATGGAAAGACCTGTTCCGCATAATAAAAATGCCACATAAGCTATGACTTGGTCAAACACCACGTGGGCAATTGAAACACAAAATATTTCAAATTCCACATAGGCATTTAGAAGAATCAACGTGGGTGACTCATCATTTATTTGGGGTATGAATTTGTTATGAGATTTTCTATAACAATACGTGAATATTTGTAATAAATGCATCCTTCCCTAAAATAAATGATCAAAGCTGTAGAAAAAGTCTAAATCAAGGGTTGTATTGTTACGTAGCTATCCCACCAAGTCAAAGTTAGCATTATGTTATAATTAGTTGCCACTTGGACCAATTAGAATATTTATTGAGTCCAAGTATTTTAGGAGATGTGTTAATTTAGATTATTCTTGTTAGAATAAAGTTGTTGCATGATCAAGTCCAAACCATATGGGAGAAATATAGGGAGTTATGTTTGGAATTGTCTGAGTGACAATATATATTTGTATACGAGGCCTTTGAAAAGGTCTGGTTTGATGGCGAGCGAAAAAGAAATATCTGTAATCTATGATTATTCCTGATGTAATATTCTGTATGCAATTCTAAAAGTTGGATGCGCAACCATGTACGTTTTATTTTCAATAATAAAGCAGTAGCAATATTTTCTTCAGGATATGGTAACTGTGTTTTATAATTATTTTATATTTTGCTTGCTTTGGTAATTTTTATTTCTTTTATTCTCTTGTAATTATGAAATAATTAAGAATTAGATTAATTAAATGAGAGTCGATTATTGAATAGAAAATAGGGGAAGGGATTCACACTAACCTTCCGGAGTCAGGGCCCACTCCGAAAGGTTAGTCCCTAATCTCTTCCCCTCGGTAAATAGAGTTAGAATGTAGAATAAATTTTAAAGCATAAACTTAATTAAATTGCATAAAAAAATAATTATAAATTATATTATGCATCATTAAATCATTCATGGATCCACATATACTCATATAGAATAATTCATAAATTGCATATTTTATTTTATTTTTCGTAAACTTTAATTTCTGCAACACATGAAACTAGAAAGAGATCTAAACTAAGCTTAGTATTAATTACTACGGTACAATCTATACTGAATTGCTACTCTTTAAATCTAACATGGATTAACCTGGATTGACAAAATTAAATGTAAGCTACTACAGCCGATCAACCACTACTTTTCTTCATCTTTCCAAATGATGTAAATCAGATTTTCAATAGTCACCTAATTTTGGATTCTCAAAAGCTCATAGCTTTGTATTCATTAAAGGGCTCTTACCTTCACTTTCTAATTTGCCCTTATTCCAAATTTCAACTCTTTTCAAGCATCTAGTAAATCATAGACTCTTTTGACTCTAACTTTTTATACAATTTTTTTTCTTTTTTTTATCTTTATTGATTCCTGACTAGTGATTTGACTCAACTTTCTCTAATATTTTTACTTAGGATCTCCAATATCAAATATATAATCTATATGTTCGCTCAAGACCTCTTCCTTTTGCTTGTCAACTTGTTCTTCCTAACAACAACCTCTATATTTCTTTCTCAAAGCTAAATATTTCTCTTTATGTATTTTAACCTATATTCTTTTCAATGGACTCACAATTTTACCTATTAATATCAATCTTCATAATATATATTAATGTAATAAATAAACCAAAATCAATCTTGACCTACATTTTGTTCACATGGCTATTTCTCCAAATTTCTTTTTCTAAACCCACACCAGAGTTCTTCTCTAATGCTAGGTGTTGATCAATATGAAATTAATCTTACCAAATTTAAAATTTTCTTCTGGTGCTAGTTTTTAACCTACAACTTATCTATCCAAATTATTCAAAAAATATTCACACCAAAATCAAGTTTGGTGCTAGATTTTAGAAACTACTCATAATATATCTAAAACTTATCTCTCTAGATTCTTCAAATATTCACACCAATGTTTTTTTTAGATACTAGCAATACAAACTACTTAAAGTAGCTCTGATAGAGTCTACACAATATAGCTCTAATACCACTATTGAATTTTTAGGTATATTTAATCATATGTCCCAATATCCAGGATCTTGAGTAGTCTCAAATATTAGAGCAATAAATATAAATTACCAATATCAATGAACATAACATTGATGAAAAAACAATAATATGAAATAAATGATCAATATCATTCATGCAATAACATGAATATAACTTACAATAATATTGCTCAAATATGTATACAAGCTCAATATGCAATTGTACTCGATTTTTCTATTACAATCAAATATCTCAAATTACTTTCATGGAGCTTTGTCTCTAGAATATAACCTTAGCAAGGTCACTCTTGCACTTTTTGACTATTGCACTCCTCACATATCCGAGAGATGCAACCTTTCCTATTCCACATATAAGAAAAACCTCTCATGCTTCTTGGCTTCACATATTTCCACTTGTATACATGACTCTTGACTATCTATTTACTTGCACAATTTACTCTATGACACTTGCAAACTCCTACTTGCATACTTACACACTTTATTACATAACACGTGCACTTTCTGACTCTATACATTTGCATACATTGGTACATGACACTTGTGCACACCCTACACATAGACACATTAATAAGGGAAAATATAAATCACACACCCTAAACTATAGACTCAAAAGCTATTCTAATATTTATATATTTACAATTGTACCATAAGGTGCCATGGGGTACATTAGCATGTACTAAATAATTTAATATTCTCCAACAAGGACTAGGACACCTCATAAAACCCATATTTTAAACTTCAAATTTAAGTCTTGTGAGGGATACTGTAGTGGTATGTCTTTGGATTTTCATTTAAAATAACCAAGTTCAAACCCCGATACAAGGGAATCAAGATCCCTCATAAAAAACCCATGTATTTATCTCAATATCGTGAGGGATACCATACTGGTATGTCTTTGGGTTTTCATTTAGGAGACCCATGTTCAAACCCTGGTACAATGGGACTAAGATCCCTCATAAAAACATGTATTTTTAACTCAAAATTTATCCCATGAGAGATACTATAGTGGTATATCTTTGGGTTTTCATTTAGGAGATCCAAGTTCAAACCCTAGTACAAGAGGACTAGGACCCCTCATAATAACCTAGGTTTTTAACTCAATTTTGTCTTGTGAGGGATACCATATTGGTATGTCTTGAGGTTTTCATTCAAGACACCCAAGTTCAAACCCCATTATAAGGGGATTGGGATACCTTATAAAAACCTATGTTTTTAACTTATTAAAAGTCCCATGAGGGTATTTTATCCATATGTCTTTGGGTTTTTATTCAGGAGGTCTACGTTCAAACCTTGATATGAGGGGAGTAGGACCCTTCATAAAACTAATATTTTTTACTAAAAAATTTAAACCTTGGTACAAGGGACCTGAGATCCTTATAAGAACTTGTGTTTTTAATTGAACATTTTAAAGTCCTATGAGGGATACCATAGTGGTATATCTTTGGGTTTTCATTAAGGAGATCCAAGTTTAAAATTTGATATAAGGGGACCATGACCCCTTATAAAAACTCATGTTTTTAACTTAGCATTATAGTCTTATGAGGGATACCATAGTGGTGTGTCTTTGGGTTTTTATTCAAGATACCTTAGTTCAAACTCTAGTATGAGGAGCTTGGGACCTCATAAAAACCAATATTTTTTAACTCAACATTTTAGTCTCATGAAGGATACCAAAATGGTATATATTTAGGTTTTCATTTAGGAGACCCTAGTTCAAACTTGGTATAAGGGGACCAAGACCTCTCATAAAAACCCACATTTGTAACTCAACATTTAAAGTCCCATGAGGATATCATAATGGTATATATTTAGGTTTTCATTTAGGAAACCCAAGTTCAAACCCTAATATGAGGGGACTGGAACCCCTCATCAAGACCCACATTTTAAACTCAATATTTAAGTCCTATGAGGCATATCGTAGAGGTATATATTTGGGTTATAATTATGGAGATCCAAGTTCAAACCCTGGTAATTGAGACCCTCATAAAAACCAATGTTTTAAGTCAAAAGTTTTGTAAAGGATATCCTAGTGATATATCTTTAGGATTTCATTTATGAGATAAAAGTTCAAACCCTAGTACAAGGGGACCATGACCCTTCATAAAAACCCATAGTTTTTACTCAAATTTTTTGTGTTGTGAGTGCTACCATAGTGGTATGTCTTTGGATTTTCATTTAGGATACCCAAGTTCAAAATCCAATACAAGGGGCCTAGGACCCCTTATAAAAAACCTATATTTTTAACTCAATATTTTGAGTCCAGCGAGGGATACACAGTGGTATATCTTTGGGTTTTCATCTAAGAGGTCCAAGTTCAAACCTTGGTATGAGGGGAGTGGGATCCCTTATAAAAAACTATATTTTTTAATTAAAATTTTATCCCATGAGGGATACCATAGTGGTATGTCTTTGGGCTTTCATTTAGGAGATCTAAGTTCAAACCTCGATATGAGGGGACTAGGACCCCTCATAAAAACTTACATTTTAAATTCAAAATTTAGAGTCTTATGAGGGATACTGTAGTGGTATATATTTGGGTTTTCATTCAAGATACCCAAGTTCAAACCTTGGTATAAGGGGACCTGGAACCCTCATAAAAATCCATGTTTATTAAATCAAAATTTATCTCATGAGGGATACCATAGTGGTATTTCTTTCAGTTTTCATCCAAGATATCTAAGCTCAAACTCTGATAGGAGGGTATCGAGACTCCTCATAATAACCCATGTTTTAAACTCAAAATTTAATTCCCATGAGGGATATCATAGCAGTATATCTTTAGTTTTTCATTCAGGAGATCCAAGTTCAAACTCTGGTATGAGGAGACTAAAAACCCTCATAAAAATTAATATATTAATTTTTTTAAGTCCCATGATAAATACAATAGTGGTATGTATTTAGACCCAAGTTAAACCTCGGTACGAGGGGACCAGGACCCCTCATAAAAATCCATGTTTTTAACTATAATGTAGACCCATGAGGGATATCGTAGTGTTATATCTTTGGGTTTTCATCCAAGAGATACGAGTCCAAATCCTAGTACAAGGGAACCAAGACACCTTATAAAACCTATGTTTTAAACTCAAAATAATGTCATGAGGGATACTGTAGTGGTATGACTTTGGGTTTTCTAGGAGATCCAAGCTCAAATGCCAATACGAGGGGACTAGGACCCCTCATAAAAACCCATGTTTTAAAATCAAAATTTAATTGTGTTTTTAAAAGAAAAGTCCCATGAGGGATACTATTATGGTATGTCTTTGGGTTTTCATTTAGGAGATCCAAGTTCAAGCCCTAGTATGAGGGGACCGAGACCCCTCATAAAATGACTTTTGGTTTTCATCTAGGAGACCCAAGTTCAAACTTCATTATGAGGGGACTGAGATCTCTCATAACACATGTTTTTAACTAAAAAAAGTACCATGAGGGATACCATAGTGGTATGTTTATGGGTTTTCATTTAGAATATCCAAGCTCAAACCTCGATATGAGGGGATTGAGACCCCTTATAAAAATCTATATTTTTAACTCAAAAAAGTCTCGTGAAGAATACTATAGTGGTATATATTTGGGTTTTCATCCAAGAGATGTTCAAAACCTAGTTTGAGGGGATCAAGATCCCTCATAAAAACCCATGTTTTAAATAAAAATCTATCCCATAAGGGATACTATAGTGGTATATCTTTGGGTTTTCATCCAAGAGATTCAAGTTCAAACCCCGGTATAGGGGGACCCAGACTCATAAAAACCTATGTTTTTAACTCAAAATTTAAGTCCTATGAGGGATATCATACTGGTATATCTTTGGGTTTTCATCCAAGAGACCCAAGTTCAAACCTCGGTATGAGGGGACTGGGACCTCTCATAAAACTCATGTCTTTAACTTTTCTTAAATCCCATGAAGGATACCATATGGTATATCTTTGGATTTTCATTCAGGAGATCCAAGTTCAAACCCAAATACAAGGGGATTGGGACCCCTCATAAAAACCTATATTTTTAACTATAATGTAGACCCATGAAGGATACGATAGTGGTATATCTCTGGGTTTTCATCCAAGAGATCCAAGTTCAAACCTTTATATGAGGAGACTGGGATCCCCCATAAAAACCCATATTTTAAACTCAAAATAGTCTTATGAGGGATAACATAGTGGTATGACTTTGGGTTTTTATCTAGGAGACCCAAGTTGAAACCCTAGTATGAGGGGGATAGGATCCCTCATTAAAAATCATGTTTTTAACTCAATTCTAACCACGTTTTTAAAATAAGTTTCATAAGGAATACTGTTGTGGTATATCTTTGGGTTTTCATTTAGGAGACCCAAGTTCAAACTTCGGTATGAGGGGATTGAGACCCCTCATAAAATAACTTTGGGTTTTCATCTAGCAGATCCAAGTTCAAACCCTGATATAAGGGAATCGAGATACCTCATAAAAACCTGTATTTTTAACTCAAAAAAGTATCATGATGGATACCATTGTGGTATGTCTTTATGTTTTCATTCAGGAGATCCAAACTCAAACCTCGATATGAGGGGACTAGGACCCCTCATAAAAACCCATGTTTTTAACTTAAAAAATACCCATGAGAGATACCATAGTGGTAATTTTTTTAGTTTTCATCTAGAAGACCTAAGTTCAAACTTTGGTATGATGGGACTAAGACCCCTCATAAAAACCCATATTTTAAACTCAAAATTTGTCTCATGAGGGATATCGTAGTGGTATATCTTTGGGTTTTCATCTAGGAGATCCAAGTTCAAACCTCGGTATGAGGGGACTGTGATCCCTCATAAAAAATTAAGTTTCTAACTCAAAATTTTAGTCCTATGAGGGATATCATAGTGGTATATTTTTTGGTTTTCATTGAGGAGACCCAAGTTCAAACCCCAATATGAGGGGAGCAGGACCCCTCAAAAAATCCTAAATTTTTAACTCAAATTTTAAGAAATCCCATGTTTTAAACTTAAAATTTAAGTCACATAAGGGATACAATAGTGGTATATCTTTGGGTTTTCATTTAGGAGACCCAAGTTCAAACCCCAGTACAAAAAAGAAAAACCCCGTATAAAAACCAATGTTTAATTTTAGTCCTGTGAAGGATATTGTAGTGCTATATCCTTAGGTTTTCGTTTAGGAGATCCAAAGTCAAACCCTGGTACAAGGGGATTGGGACCCCTCATAAATACCCATGTTTTAACTCAAAATTTAGTCTTGTGAGGGATACCATAGTGGTCTGACTTTGGTTTTTTATCTAGGAGATCAAGTTCAAACCCTGGTATGAGATGATACCCACATTTTTAACTCGAAATTTAGTCTCGTAAGGGATACCATAGTGATACATCTTTGGGTTTTCATTAAGGAGATCCAAGTTCAAAATTCAGTATGAGGGGACCAAGACCCCTCATAAAAACCCACATTTTAAACTCAAAATTTAATCCAATAGAATTAGCTCAACCAGTTAGATTCTTTGACTTTAATGGAGGAGAATGAGATTCAAATATTCCCTAAGGATACATGATTAAATAGTCAACCTATTGTAATACCACTTTGTAGTGATAATGCAATACGGCTGGGGCTTGTTTCAATCCCAATATTAGAAAAAAAAAATTGATATCAATTGAAAATAGATTAATCACTTAAAATTTCTTAACTTATAGGGAGAAGACTCAAGTTTGAATCTTATCAAATTATAGATGCATAATTTCCAAACCAATGTAATACTACTATGTGATCACACTATACTACAAGTGAGACTCGTTTCAATCCAACATAACCAATTTATAAAAATATATCAAAGTTATAATTTAATATTTTAGAATTTATATCAAATTATATTAGTCCAACTAGTTATACTCTTCAACTTTCAATGAGGATACCTTGGTTTGAATCTTGCCAAACAATACATGCATAGTTTCCAAACTATTGTAATACCACTATTTTTTCATGATATAATACAAGTAGGGACCATTTCAATCCTATAGTAACAAACTCAAATGCCAACATAACCTTTGTGTTTGTTGAGAGAAATGAACAAAGGCAATATAGGTGAATGTGTAGGTAGTTCAAGCCTCAGGCCCAATGAATGAGGAAATAATGCAACAAATTAACATCTAGAATAAGAAAGTTGAGACACAAAATATGAGGTTTCAATTAGTACACCTGAAATATGAGGTGGAAATTAAAATATTCTATATAGAAAAGAAACAAAATTCTATTAAGAAATAGAAATAGAGACATTTAGGGATCTTACTAAAGATTGTAAAAATTGAATGGATGCCTAATCAACACACTAAATGGGCAAAGGAGATGCAATAGAAGGTGCAGGTAGTTTAGGCCTTAGGCCCAATGAATGTAGAAATAGTACAACAACATGACATCTTGGTTGAGGAAGTTGGGACAAAAAGTATGATGTTTAAGTTAGTGCACATGAGGGTTGACATAGACACTAAGTCTTCTATATAAAAAAGTAGTCTTCTATAAAAATAAAACTAAAATAAAATAGATACATTTGGAGATCTTGTTAAGTATTGCAAAGATGCAGCAAGTGCCTACTTGACATACTAAATGTTGAGGTTCTAAACAATTTTGGAGTTATAGAATATTTTAGGATCTTGCTTTTTCAAGAAATCAATTCTCTAGCTAGATTTTTTCTTGGTCAAACATGATATCAAAAAACATGTATATATTGATTTTCAAGTAGAGAATGCATTAGGAAAGAAGTAGTTGAGAAGCTATAAGAACAAGTATACTAAGATCTGGGTGCCATAATTCTCATTCAATATGGTAAAGGGGTTTATCTAGTCCCATTGAAATACAACACAATCATTACAAGAGTTTATTCAATTTGTAGTAGATCTATGAATCAAGGTAGTGAGATTTTCAAACTTGTCGATCTTAAGAAATCTTGATTGTAGGTAGTGGATGAAGGAAGTTAGGGACTTATAATGTATATAATTTTTTATCCTTTGATAATTTTTTGGTAATTGTTAAGATAGTCTAGATAGTAGTGAAGTGTATTATTCAAAAAATGGATTTGGTTATATTAATATGATGTACCATGCTTTATGATGTTCTATTAGGTTTAGGTTTGAGGTGCAGACCAATTGGTTTGACAAAACCCCATAAGGGGATAGATGTCCAAGGTTCAAATATTGGACCTCGTTGGACTAAATTTTTATCTGTATTCTTGGTGCTTTAAGCGGTGTAAAAGGTTTAAAATGATGTGGCATGGTGGTTATAGGGATGGTTAGCATGGATAACCGTGGTAGCTTCTAATTACACCATGATTAAAAAAACAAAAAAAATATGTTCATCTAGTTTTAATGTAATTTATTCCTTATCGTGAACTCATATTTTATACTTTAATATATGATATCAACATATTAGAGTTTAATATGATGATTTTATGGAATATATTTACTATTGAAAAAATCAAATGTTCTTGTGTTTTGAAGGTGACAAAGGCCATAATTGAGACATGATAAAACAACTCAAAAATCTATAGTGCTTTTGTGTTACCACCATCTTGTCCTATTGTTGTTTTCATACCAAAAACCAAAATGTAGTGTGAAACTTGTTTTGTGTTAAAGGTCAATTTAGGGTGTATGAATTATCATGGAAATGAGAGAATGTCACTAAGATAATTAAATGAAAAAACTTAAATATTACTTTTTCTAAACAATGACCCTAATATCTTCAGTTATTTTATTAGTTATGGAGGCTAGATGAATCCCAAAGTCGTTAAAGAGAATATATCTTAAATTTAGTGCCACCCAACATATTTACTCCCATTTTTAATTCAACATAAAAAGTAAATGTAAGAATAAATTATCATTTCCCCACTAATTCCACCTTCTTGACATAAGATCAGATCTACACAATTGTAATGAGGAGGGTGGTGTGTCTACTCATAGAATAGAGTAATAGAAAGAGGGTGAAATGGATAATGAATCCCACACCTAATGGTTCGATGGAAGGATAATATAGCAAAACCAGAGGAAAAAGATAGAGGAAAAACAATGAGGGGATACCAAAAGGGAGACACTACTACAAAATGGAGTACTATGTCAAATATAGAAGGTGAACCATATTAGGACCTTTATAGTAAGAGAAATTTGTGCAACTCAATAAAAATAGTAGTTAAGGTAAATTATCATAGAAATAGAATAACCTCTTGCATATAACAAGAAAATAAGAGAAATAAATTCAATGAGTAAAATTTATAAACCGTTCCTTGACCAAGATTCTAGGTAGAGTATGAATAAGTTGAGTTAGGTAATTAATATTGTCAACAAAACCTTGAAATGTGTATTGTTTGAAAGGTCCCATTGGTGTATATATGTTAGTAAAATCTAATAATATGTGCATGTGGGGAGGTCCCTTATGTTCGAGAAAATGTTTTATCATTTCATAACCTAAAGAGTTTTGGATAATGACCAATGGATAACAAATGCAATTGAGTTTTAAACATGGGATCAAGTTAAAGGGCATTTTGAGGTTACCAAATTTTGGCATGGGGCCAAGTGATAGCTTCTTCATGATTTCATAGGAGAGTGGAAAGAGCCTCCTATAAATATATTCTAAAGCATGTGCAACATCTTTGAGGTGAGATAAGGAAGGACTTATATAGAGCAAGTTTTCCAAATATGGATATGATCCATTTATACTAACTTGACTTAGTGAGGATATTAAGAACTCAATTGTAGTAACATTAGTATTGGTATGCATCCTTGTTCTACTCAATATTCTTTTTGTGATTATGTCAACATAGGTGTGACTTTGAATATGGCTATATTCTATACAAGCAAATCCAATAACAAGGATGGTCAAAACTTAATGTGGATTTATGTATTTACATGTGCTTATGTTATGGCTACTTTGTGGTTTCCATGTTATTTTGTTGTTGTGCTACAACCTTCATGTGTTTTTGTTTTGGCCTAATAAGATGGTGGTTCACTTATGCTAATGAGAATGGTTAAATATGGGTCTTTATGTTTATGAATGCTTATATTGTTGCATTATGGTTTTCATGTGCTTACATTGTTGTGCTATGGCCTTCTTGTGATTGTGTTATGGTCTATCAAGATGGTAAATAAAATCCTTATACTATTTTTTTTTGTAGTGCTTGTGGGACTTAGATGAAGGTAGGGTGGTAAAGCCTTACCTCAATTATGGTTTTTCCAAGATATTTGTAGGTTCTAGTGCTACCAAATCATCTTGTTAAATATTTTGGAGGCATCAAATATCTATGCTAGAATAATGATGACTATACATGTTCACTATATTGGTTTTATAATTGTAAGATCTACCTCCTTTAAGAAATTATTGTTTGTTCATTCAACTATGAAATATGTGTACACAAAGTCTCTATAGTGGCTAGCTTATGAGTTGGGTATCATTTTATGTTCGTATAATGTGCACAAGAGAAAAACATGCATGGTTTTAATGGCTAGATATGCAACCAAAAAACATAGTGTGCATATATTGATTGGTAGCAGATCCATTCAATTATTATATAAATATAATATTATAATGATTAAAACATATATATGAGATTTAGTTTACTGTAACAAGGGAAATACATGTTGTCTCTTTATGCATTATGTAACTTGACCTGTGAATGAAGAAAATGAAAATGTACACCCTACATCACATATACTTGAGATCCTATATAATCTCATTGTTTGACCATATTGAAATGGAAATTCTTGAATTGGTTGATCACCATAAAAAACTTAAAATGTGGCACCACGCTAAAATAATTTGACATCAACTTCATTCTATGGCACCAAGCTGAATGATAATACTTATTAAGGGGATAATAGCGGGTGGCACCAACTAAACTTAAGCCCTTTCCATCACTCCTGCACTACATTGAAAAGAGTTAAGCCATGGTTGTTAAAATTTTATTAAAGGGGTTATTGTTTTATAATTTACTTAATTTATTCATATATTAATTGGAACACAATAAAAATCCTTAAACTAAGAATACAAACTTATATTGGTCCCAAATTTGAGACTCTAAGAACTTGTCAATTTTTTTTTGGGTGCATAATAACTACAACATTAAAAAACTTATTTCATAACCATTTTTATCTCCTTGGTGCTAATGCTAACATTGTGTAATGACCCAAAATTTAACTATAAGAAAAACACATAGAAAAGAAAAGTTTTTTTTTTCATTTAGGAGAGGGATTCATAAACCCCTAACCAACCTTTAATTGATCTATTGTTTAAATCCCCTAAGTTTCCCAAAGAGCTACATCTCACTAAATACCCTAACACAAGTCCATCTATGTAGGCGTATTATGTGTTACCGCAAATAAGTTTATCCCTCTCATCATTCTCAATGAGCTAAACTTATCACCTTCAATCCATTGAAGGTATACGCCCATATCCATACCATACACAAGTCAGTATCTATAGGTATGCTACACGTATTACGAGTTAAGCTATCCATCTCGTCTACACGATGATCTATCTTAACTCAGATGTAGTCTTTCCATAACTTAGTTATCATTCTCCCTAAGGGGTCTTAATCCCTTAGGTCACCTATGTTCACCCTAAGGGGATCTCAATTACCTTAGGTCATCCTCTAAGTTCACCCTAGAACTCAATACTTAAGTTTCTATTGTTTTAGCAAGAAAACAAGAATAGATACTAAATCTAACAAAAAACATAATTCATAAAGCATACAAAGATACTAGAAAGGAAGCAACATTTAAATAAGATAAACATTAATTGAAAGGAATTTAAATACAAAACATAGATAATTCAAGCAATAATTTAAAGGTACATCTTCCAATAGTTAAATAATTATTTCATATAAGGAAGCATGGTAAATCTTCCATGCTCTTAAATAATAACATATTACATCAATTTCATCAGGGAAATCTCCCCACAAATGCTAGTCTATTTGAGCATAAGTAAATCATTACAAGTAGAGAATAAACTAGTGCAATGGTTCCATATGCCTCTTTGGTCCTTCTTCTCTTTCCATCAATCATTTGAGGATAGTAGGGGATCAGGGCACTCATGGTTCAAGATAGGCATGATTCTAGATGCATCTACCATTTACTTTACCAAATTGCAACTATACAAATTAAATCAAAGTATCTAACCATCTACTACATAGTTGATATCAATAAAAATCTCTATTTTCATTTTTCCCTCTCATTACCCAATGAGAGTCCTTCAACAAATGCAACTAGATTATAGGTTTTACTTTAATTAATTATTTTCCAATATTTATTAAATAAATTAAAGTCCCATACCTTTAATATTTAAATAAGCTAGGTTCCTTTATTTCATAAATCAAGTCCCATTACTTAATTCATAAAATAATAATTCCCTTCATTTCATAAATCAAAGTCCCATACCTTTAATCTATAAAATGAACTATTTTTTCCTTTACTTAATAAATCAAAGTTCCATCTCTTCAATTTAATAAATAAATTATTCTTTTCCTTTACTTAATAAATCAAAGTTCCATCTCTTCAATTTAATAAATAAACTATTCTTTTCCTTTACTTAATAAATCAAAGTTCCATCTCTTCAATTTAATAAATAAAATATTCTTTTCCTTTACTTAATAAATCAAAGTTCCATCTCTTCAATTTAATAAATAAACTATTCTTTTCCTTTACTTAATAAATCAAAGTTCCATCTCTTCAATTTAATAAATAATCTATTCTTTTAATTCCCTTAGTTAGAAAGTTACTATGCAATTTACAAGGATCCTTCCTTTATACATTGAAATAACTACGCAACCAAGGTAATAGGTTTAATTAATTAAATCTCCCCACTTTGAATTAATTAAAAAAATAAACTTCCCCAAATAAATTTATCTTCTATGTTCAATTTCTTTCCACTACAATAGGATCAAGTGGTCTCACGAGGATCCATGGTGCATCCTTAAAATACCCGTTAGCTAATATCAACCCCAAACCAAGCTAAGGTTAAAACCCAACAATGATGCTAAAGTAGAGGTGCACCAAACTAAAATGGTGAACTCTAGGGAATACTAACTTAGCACACAGACGATGGACTACCAGGATAGAGAAGTTTAGAACAGTGGTTACAATGGTGAATTCAAACCAAGATTTAATCCACTCAAGGTGATGCCTACGCATCTCTTGATTCAAACCAAGGTTCTGGAAGCATCAACAAAGGAAAGGGTCAATGAAGCCACTATCATAACAACGTGAGGTGACTTATAGGGGTGACTACCAAACTATCCAAACATCCCATGAAAGGCTACGGTGCTAGACACTAGCTATTTTATTTCCAGCATGAAAGCTACAATGACCAACAAAACACCCACATGAAAGGGGTTCCCAAACCATAAGAATAACATCACAACAACTGGTGCATTAGGAAGTCAAACATGGTTTAATGAAACCTAGCAAAGAAGCCAAGAGCTATACTGCTCATAAAGGAAGAATGACTCATGAAAGCAAAGCAAAACAACAACCTAGTTTGGAAATAACCAGTAGAGATGATGCATAATAGTTATTTTTTAAATTACTTTAAGCAAAGATATGTCTCTATAAACCCAACCTGCTTTGGTAGTCTCGGTCACTTCTTCAACGTCTTCACCAAGATAGTCCTAGTTTGATTTTTGAAATATCCTCCATTTCCTTTTCGATTTCGCTTTGGTTTTCAAGATTTTTGCATCCTCCAAACAACAATAATAATACCCTTTCACTTTCTCCTTCGACACATAGGATGAAGAATTCCCTCTTTTCGAGCCAACCATCTTGTCTCACCTTCAGATCCAACTACATGCCATTACTCTTCCATACCCATATGTCAGGCAAAAACGAAGATATTTCCCCCTCTTCGGTGATAGAGAAGATATTTTCCCCTCTCCTTGACTTCCATACTTCATTATAAATGAATCCTATCCTTGCAATGTCGGCCAAAAGCTTCAACTTGCAGGCGCAATATAAATTCCTTGAGAGGGTGGTTCCCTCAAATCGAATATTGCAAGCCTTCTTTTAATTAAAAGAAATTCTATTATCTCTTTCATAAAAGTTTACCAACTATTAAATGAATTTTTCCATTATCATTTAAATAAAATCTTATCTATTTATTAAATGAATTTCCATTATCATTTAAATAAAATCTTATGTATTTTTTAAATATTTCATTCTTAAAATATTTAATTATCCTTAAATGAATTTTCACTATCATTTAAAACTAAGACATTTAAATGAAGTTCTTTCACCATTTAATATAATAAGGTATTTATTTTCTTATTTAAATGAAATTCCCTTATCATTTAAATTAATAAATTACTATATATATTCTCAAAACATAAAAAGATTCTTTGGTCAAATACTAACATCATGCTACATGTATTCAAGTAATACTAGTAGTTTTAAAGGCAGTCAACTTATGCATGCTTCTTTTCAACCCATTGATGCAGCAAGTGATGAAGTAAAAGATAAATCAATAATATGCAATAGACAAGGAGGGAGTCTTTTCGTCAACTCAGTCACCTATCTCAGCCTGAGAAATTACGATAGCTACTAGGCTATCAACTTGAGGCTCAAGGTGACTAGTTATTGATGATTATCCCAAATTGATAATGCATGCCTATATGAAGGTATCCATCAATGTTACCCTCGAGTTGCCTTAATCATAATTTCCCCAACCTCAAGTACCCCTACTTTTGGTGGAGGATTCTACTTCTTCCACCTATGAGTGTACTTGATCCTGCACATTGGGAAATATGTCAATAGTACCATGCTCTTCTAAATAAACTAAACATCACATAGTTGGTTCAATTGCTCAAATTAGGTATTAAAGCATCATAAATTAATACATTATTTTTTTGTGCTAAAAAGCCCACTAGGGAGGGTCATGACATCCTACCCCCTAGGACTAAACACCGTCCCAAGTGTTTTCAATTTTACAAAAATAAAAATTATTACATTATATATTTTCAAACAAAAAGGGAAAATATTTTTGCATATCATCCACTTTCTCCCAAGTGGTATTTATTTCATAAAACTGGTCCCACTGGACCTTACATTGCTCAAGAGTCTGATTCCACATAGACTTAGAATGAAACTCAAGAATCTTTATCGACATCACTTAAATAGCCTTCGGATTTTCCATCTACAATTTAGAAACATCCCACACATGTTCAGGGTCAGCAACATATTTCCTAAGCAAGGATATGTGGAAGGTGTCATGGATATTTGACAAGTTAGGTGGTAAGGCAAGTCAATACGCAACTAGATTGATCTTTTTAGTGATCTCAAAGGGTCCCACAAACCTAGGATCCAACTTTGTGGATTTGATAGCACTCTTCATCGGTTTAACCCTTAAGAATATTTTATCTCCAACTGAGTACTCTCTTGGAGTCCTCTTTAGATCAACATAACTTTTATACCTATCGACAACTTCTTTAAGTCTTTGCCTAATTACATTTAGATGATCTTCCATTTATTTGACCATATTTGGTCCAATCACAATTCGATATTCTAGGTTGTTCTAAGATAATGGTGTTCTACACTTTTGCCCATACAAGGCATCAAAAGGAGCCATTCCTAAAAGAGGAGTGATATCCATTATTGTAGGCAAACTCTACAAGATGTATGTAGTCTTCCCAATGAGACTTGTGATCCATGTAGTACATACGAAGCATGTCCTCTAGTACTTAATTTACTTGTTAAGTTTGACCATCTATCTTAGGGTGCTATGCCGTACTCATATTTAGTTTTGTTCCCACTGCATGATGTAGGGATTTACAAAATTCAAAAGTGAACTTTGAATCCTTATCTAAAATAATCACCTCAAGAAATCCATGTAATTGAAATACCTCTCTGGAAAATCTATTAGCCACTACTTAAGCATCATCCTTGATGTTTTTAGGTATAAAATGTGTAACCTTAGTCAATATATCGACTATCACAAGGATTACATCATGTTGATACCTGGTCTTGGGTAATCCTACTATAAAATCCATAGATATGACCTACCATTTTTGAGTAGGTACATTATGTGGATATAGTTGTCCTATAGGATGCTTGAATTCTACCTTAACTTTTTGACATTCGAAGCATCGAGCAATAAAATTGATGATATCATTCCTCATTCCTATCTAGAAAAAGGTTCTTTTAATGTTTTCCCATATTTTGGCCCCTTCAGGATAAGAAGAATAAGGGTATCAATGGGCTTGTTGCATTATTAGCTTCCTTAAATCACTCATTTTTGATATGATGATGCTACATTTGTAGCACAAAAGGTCATATTTCATGCCCAATTCTAGATCAAATTTCCTCGCAATACTAATCTTGATATTGCTCCTGCCTCACTTGATCCATCAAATCCATGTGACTTTAGCTATGGCTTCTATGTGTTTCCCTCTACTCAAAACATCAACAACCTTATTCTCCTTTCCTTTTATGTACTCAATTTCAAATTCATACCTAGTGAGAAACTCAACCCATCTTCTCTATCTCACATTGAGTATAGGTTGGGTAAATATATACCTTAAAATTTTATGGTCAAATTTCAATTCAAAGGTCCTTCCCACCAAGTAGTGGCTCCAGGCCTTTAGAGCATGCACCGGTGCAACTAGCTCTAAATCATGTGTAGCATAATTAATTCATTCTTCTTGAGCTTCCTCGAAGTATATGCTACTACTAAATATTCTTGAGAGAGTACTCCTCCTAACCCTTCTAGTGATGCATCCGTCCATACTAAAAAGTCCCCTTGAGGATTAGGAATATTTAGTATTGGTGTGGTAGTGATTTTATGTTTTAGAAATACAAAAGCTGCTTCACACTGTTTTGACCACTTGAATTCCTTTTCCTTTTTCTGAAGGTTATATATTGCTGCAACAATATTGGAGTAATCCTTTATGTAACATCTATAGTAGTCTGTTAACCCAATGAAGCTTCACACTTAAGTCACATTAGTAGAGGTGGTAAGTTTAGGATGGCCTCTATTTTCTCTAGGTCCACAACAATTCCTTCTGCTGATATGATATGACCAAGATATTGTACCTTTGAAACATAGAAATCACTTTTGGCTAGATTTTCATAGAGTTGGTTCTCTCTCAACAACTCTAACATGATCTTGAGATGTTTATCATGCTCTTCCTTGTTTCGAGAGTATATTAAGATATCATTTAGGAATACAAGGACAAACTAGTCCAGGTGCCTTCTAAATATACTATTCATTAGATTCATGAATGTAGCTGGGGCGTTAGTTAGTCCAAAGGGTAGGATTGTAAACTCATAATTCCTGTACCTAGTCTTAAATGTCATTTTGTAAGTATCCTCCTCACATATTTTTAACTAATTATACCTTGATACTAGGTCAATCTTGGTGAATACCATGGCATCTCTTAGTTGATCGAATAAATATTCAATCCTAGGTAGGGGATATCGGTTCTTTATTGTAGCCTTATTAAGCATTATGTAATCAATACATAATATTAAGGAATCATATTTCTTTTTCATAAATAAGACCAGTGCACCCCAAGGTGACACACTTGGTTTTATCAATCCCTTTTCCAATAACCCTTACAGTTGAACCTTTAGTTCCTGCATCTCAATAGGATTCATCCTATATAAAAATATATGAATAGGTTCTATTTTTGGCATAAGATCAATTGTGAAGTCAAATTCCCGTATAGGAGGGAGTCCAGGTAAATCTTATGGGAACACATCCTTAAAATTGGATGCTTCCCTAGCACGTCTCTCTTCTGATCATATTCTACTTCATTAAGTTTTACAACATACACTATCCCTCCTTTCTTGAGGGCTTTCTTCAATTGCATAGTCGATAGCATCTGAGGTTTGAATACCCCCTACTCACTATGAATTCTTAGGCCTTCCTATCCTTTCTACGAATACTCATTCCTTCTATCTTGGAAATTGATCAAGGCTTTATGGGCCTGTAACCTATCCACCCCTAGGATCACATCAAAGGCATGAAGTGGAGCTACATACAAACAATCTTGAATGGTACCACCAGCTAAAGTAATTTCTACCATAGGAAAACACTAGTTTACCGAGTAGGTTTACCTGAAATGATACTCAACCTTCCATCTATGGGCCAAATATCATGGCCTTTCTAGCATATTCCATGTTAAACTAGAAGGAATAAAACTATTAGTGGCCCCATTGTCTATTAAAATATTTACTTGCTTATTAAAAATATTACCTTTTACAAGCAATAGGGTAGCTTGTAGATCCAACACTCAGGTTTCTTTCCTTTGGCATTGGATGAACTCGACCTTGGTTGGTGCAGACACTGATTAGCACAATGTGGACCTCTACAATGGTAACACCCATCCTTGGATCCTTGCTTATTTTCTATTTTTTGTCCCCCTATCTTACTTACTGGGGCTAAGGTTTGTGACTTCTACAATTAAGATTTAGCATTATTAGGGTTTTTTTTGTTCTTCTTATGGAATTTTTTCTTGAACTTACTCTGATTTTTGTTGCAAGTGTGAATGGGGTTTTTTCATAAGAGGCTTAGAAAAATCTCTTTCCTAAGTCTAAGTGTGAAAGCTCCCTCATTTTGTCGGCACACTTTGTCGACGAAATTCTTCTTCCTAACTCCCCTCCTATCTTTCTTCTATATTCCCTCCTTATCCCTCCATTTCCTCCTTATCCCTCTGTTATTCCTTCTTCCCCCCCTTATCCCTCCAACTTCCTTCGCCAACGTCTTCCCTCTATCTCTCCAACCACCCACCTTATCCCTCCGTCCTTTTCTTTCCCACCGACTTCTCTATATATTTCCATATGCATGTAATGTGTATCGCTCCAAATTTTTCGCACCCCTACCTTCAGGCTATTGGATCCGTTCCCGGAAGGAGGATGAGAAAAGGATGGTGCGGTACCTCGGATGAGAGGACTTTGTGAAGGTCCCGCCTCTCAAGGGAGGTGCATTTTGGTGATTTTTCGACGGATGGTGGGTTCACCAAGAAACATTTGATGGCAGTTTCCACGCCTAGGTTTTGGGAATGAGTTTTGATGAGTTCGTTTTATTTTTAAACATTCATCCTAGGTTTGGCCGAATGATTCTAACTTAAACTACATGAAAATGCAATTTAAATGCATACAACAAACATAAAGGAAAACAGAAACAGAGAATTTGTAGGAGGCCAATGAAGATTACCTGATCCGAAAGTTTGATGGAGTTTCTGAAGCTTGAAGCAGTCTGGATCATCCGCAATTCAACAGAATCGCCTTCAATTTGATAAAATCATCTAAACTGACAAGATCGTCTGAAATCTGACGAATTCGTCAAACGAATTCATCAGAGACCTGCAAAATAGCAAACAGATGCGAAATACAAGAAATTCTATTTTGCAAACAGGGGCAAACTATGTGAAACAATAATATGAGTGTTGAACAATATACAAGAATAGAAGTAAATGCAAATAACTGTGTTTAGATAGCAGAATATGATCTTAATATGCAAACGAGACAAAATGGGTGAACTCCAAATGCAATATAGTATAAAAACTGAATAAACAATCTAATTTATAGCATAAAATGACAAAAAAAAGAGACAGAAGAGCAAACTCCAAGCACTGATTGCCTCGATGTGTGTTGCAGCCAAAATCGTCTCGCATCAGTACGAGATCGTCTCGAATTTGACGAGATCGCCTCCGATCTTGACAGGTTCGTCGACTGCGATAGGTGCTGGCTCCAGCTGAAAACCAGATGGTGTACCTGCAATGAAATGACTATAGGACTAATGCAAAATATGAATTACGATGTTTTAGAGCATAAGGGTTCAATTTGCATAAAAATTCAGCTAGGGGTTGGGGAGGGAAAAGTCTTAGAGTTAAATAGGCATAGGATAGTTGTTGGGAGGTTGGAGATCATCCCAATTTGGGAGATCTCCAATGGGGGAAGGGTCCCAATGGCGCAGACATGCTTCTGCCCGGATTGGAGACCCGTTGGAACGGATTCCAACTATGCAAATTCAGTTTTGCGACGAAATCGTCCGGACGTTCTAGTCCAGACGAAATCGTCAAATCTGGGGCGATATCGTCTGATCGGAGACGATATCGTCAAACGGTCAAAACTACTAAAAATGGCGTGAAAAAGGAGGAAACGGGTTTCTCGACGGTTAACGGGCGGTTTGGGAGGTTAAATTTGAATTTAAATTTATTTACTAAGGTGAATGTAATTATTCCAATTTTACTGCGCCAATTTTAGGGTGCTACATTTTGCCCCCTCTTTAGCAAAATTTTTGAAGAAAATGCGTTAAAGATGAGTTCTTCTCGATCTACGAGAAAGCAAAAAATTATTCCCATTTTTAGGCAACGATTCTTGGTTGAATCGTACGACAGCTTACTATGGTGCCCCCTCCGTGTTTTTACCCAAATCGAACGTTTGAGGTAAAAACACGGAAAGGCAAAAATTATTGTTGAATTATTTTGAATAAAATTAAGAAAAATAGGGTAAAACCCTAATTCATTGTTACTGTTCATTTTACTATTTTTAAAGCTCTGGAGCAAAGATGGTAGAGATAGCACACAGATCTGCAGAGGTCCGCCGCGGTCTACGGGTAAGGGTTTAAACTTTGTTTAGATTGATTTAATTTGAATTTACATTCTTTGTAAATGAATTTTAGGATGAATTTTGAGCATCGCGGCCGTTTTTGGCCATCGACGTCGTCCGGACGAAATCGTCCCTAGTTGGACGAAATCGTCTCCAGTTCGTCAATTTCGCCCAAGGGCGAAATCGGCGAAAAAGGGACGATTTCGTCAAATTAGAGATGATTTCGACACGCGAAATCGAAGACGATTTTGCTCAAATTTCGGACGATATCGGCCAATAGTGGGCGATATCATCAATTGCAAAAATTTGATCTTTAAGTGGCATTATTGATTGCTAAAATTGTTATTAATGATTGTTTGTTGTTTTGGTTGTTTATGCTTGCAGAGAGGATTACTAAAGAGCAAAGAGTGGAAATATAGAGGATTGAGAGATGACTTGGCCGCTCTGACACAGGCAGAGAGAGATCAGCTGGCACAGGCCGACTTACTACATGTGGTAGAGGTGCCACAAGTTTCTACTGACATGGGGCTACTGACGGCCCTAGCAGAGAGGTGGTACCCGGGCTCTTCATGCTTTCGGTTATCGACAGGGGAGATGACTCCCACACTAGAGGATGTATGGAGGATTCTTAGAATCCCCATACAAGGGAGGATGATCACATCTACGACAAATCAGGGCCACACGATGGGACGACTCTACGGTGACCCGAGCTTCGCCCTGGAGAAGGGCGAAGTGAACATCGAGGCACTGCGCCAGATGCCTGGGGCATCTACACTGACACGAGTTTTGGCTAGGGTGGTTGGTGGACTTCTGCTGTGCCACCAGAGCGGATGCAGGGTACCATGGATGCTGGCAGATGTGATCTGCGACATGCGCGACCATGGCTATAGATTTGCTTGGGGCAGCTTTGTTCTATGCCGATTGTATAGGATCCTGCATGGGGTCGTATACAAGGGCGGCCGATGTCTGGTTATGACATCGCTCCTACAAGTTTGGTGCTGGGAGCACATTACGGTGCGGAGGCCGATAGGGCTTCCACTGACAGGGGTTGATGAGGAGAGGCCCTGAGTCTTCTACTGGTGGCTTCGGAGAGGGGCACAGCGACGGATCGACCTGCCAGTGTCCCGGAGACTCATCGGATGACTTGGTCCTAGACCGGATCACCCGGAGGCCATGGAGAGAGCATCCGGGGTGGCCGAGAGGACGGACAGAGCTGGCTCGCATCAGGCGAGTCTGCTGGCTATGGATGGAGAGGGGAGAGGTGGAGCTCCACCGCTATGACCGAGTTTTGTGACAGTTCGGTCTACGACAGGGGATCCCATCTCTCAAGGATTATGATTTTTCTCGGACTATCCGGGATAACACCACAGTTAGTGGGGCTCCAGATATGCAACGATTTTGGAGTTAGGACACGGACGATGCCCCCATTCAGCCAGTGGATGGGGACGACGCAGAGGTAGCCGATGGCTATGATGCCTGGTACGCAGGCATCCGCCCTCCTCGGATGACGAGGGCACAGGGACCGATCCACATAGTTGTGCGTCGAATAGGGAGGCGACGCCAGGCGATGGTAGAGGTAGCCCGGGGTCACGGAAGAGGAGAGCAGAGGAGGCCACAGGCACAGGAGAGGCCACGACAGAGGGAGAAGGAGAGGAGGGAGGCGAGACCCTCATCTCCACAGAGGCCACCATCACCCGATAAGGGCAAGGGTGTGGACATTGGAGAGAGTAGCGAGATGGCTACTCTCTGGGCAGAGAGAGATCGTCTACGAGCTCAGGTGCAGACGTTACAGGATGCAATTGCATAGCACCAGGCTGAGGTGTCATAGCTACGAGACGAGAATGCTCGTCTCAGGGCATGAGGCAGAGGGGTAAGCACTCAGGAGCTGCTGTGGTCGATTTCTCAGACCGCATTCTATTAGGCGCTATACTACCAGGCGGTGCCAGAGGGCCAGAGGGTACAGCTGCTACCTGCCATAGCAGATCCTATCAGGACAGGGTCGACGAGGAGCTCATCCCGGTCGATGACGAGGACTCGCAGTACCACACATACTGTGATGGGACCACCTCGTCCTCCGCAGGGCGGGATACTACCATTGATATTGTATTATACTTGTATTGATAGAGGATTGAGTATGCCGAGGTACAGATTGTGGCATACCAATCTAGTTTTGATGATGTATATATTCTGTTGATATATATAGATGAGATATTTTTGATCATATGACTTGTATTATGTGATGCTTATGATGCTTTTTATGTTTGATTGATTGATTGAGTTGATTGATGTAATGATTTTATTGATGAGTCATGTAATTATGTCGTTTTGGAAAAAATTATAACTTGGATGTCATGCTTTAAATATTTTAAATGAAATAATCTGATGTAACAAATTGATTTGTTGGGATGAAATATGATAAAAATAAAAAGAGATTTCTAACAATAATTTCAAAGGACATTGTCGCTATTATAGACCATTTCATGGAGTCGCTGCTCACTCGGTCGTCAAGCTAGTCCCAGGATAAAAATATTGTTAAAAGAAAAGAGTGCTTAAGAGACTGTCTTAAGACTTTGTTGTGATGATGCAAATGATGATGATGATGATGGTTTGTTTTCAGATTTCCATGAAAATATTATGCATGAAATATTGTAAAATAATTTTTGCTAGGCATAAATTCCTAAGTGTGATAAAGTTTGTTGAATAATTCCTTAAGAATTATACCATCATTGCAAAATGCAAAGGTTGACATAATGATATGAAATAATAAAAATGTGTTTGCTTTTGAAAAGCATAATTGGTGTAATAAAATGAAGTCATATGGTTTTTATGAATTTTGATAAATTGGGAAAAAATATTGTTACAATGGTTTTCGCTAGGCATAGAATATGTAGGTATAGACTTATACCATCATCGCGAAGATCAAAGAAAGGATAGTTTTATTACATGATTGATTTTTTAATGAACAGAAAAGATGAAAATGAGGACTTGCGCTAAGCATAAAATTCCAATTTTGGTTTTGGAATTATACCATCGTTGCGAAAGTCGATAAGATATATATGATATGTTGTTAAATAATTGTACTTGATTATTCCAAACAAGTTGCAAAATAATATTTCAAAGTATTTTAAAGACAAAAATTAGATTTATAAGGAGTCCCATGTGCATAAGTGAATTCATTGCCAATCTTGATTTATCATAATGATAGACAAAATCTCTCAAATACAAATGTGTGTGCAATTGTATGGTTCAGTTACCGGTTTTGAGCAAGATACTATGATACAAGTGATTTGAATAAACCAACTAAGTGTTCATTAACCATGATGTAGATGCATATAACCATACTAGGCTATCGTGTAGGTCGGATTATCAAGAGCTAGCTAATCCATAAGCAGACAAAGGTCTCGTACAAAAGAAGGTCGCTAATGTGACGGACATATCGCCATGCTAGGAGTTACCCAAGGCCAAGCAGGGTGGGCACAAACCACCTGTTATGGGGCTTACCTCACGCTTTCGAATAATTGAGAATTCCGGGATTCAAGCTCATTCACCCTTCTTTTCTTTTCAAAGGGTAGGGAAAGGGATTTTATTGCTTTTCTTGCTTTCTTTTGAACTTTGCTTATTTTTCTTTTTGTATTTCTTTTGCTTGATAATGCTTGGAACATTGCTGACATAACATTGTTCTTTTCTCTTTTTCTTGAATTTTTCTTTTCTTTTTCTTTGCTAGGGATACTTGCTCGGATTAGCTGTAGAGCAAGGGATTTTTATTCTGGGTAGGGGTGAGCTTGTCCTTTTGCCAATTCTCAAAGATTCTAGACCATGTGCATGATCGGATAGCAGGGGAAACTTTTCACCCAAGAAATCAGTTCTACTATGTAGCAAAACATGGAAATTACAAATATAATCATTTTATTGTGAAAAGATGTGCTTGGTTTAAGTAAATACCAAGATCAATTCTCTATGCTCAAACTTTATTTAATGGAATTTTGTGAACTTTGATATAAGAGAGATTAGTAATCATGCCAGATAAAATCAAGATATTTATTGTGTGAGTGTGCAAGTGAGGGATGCCAAATAAATGCTAGTTTTATTCAAAATAAGTTGAAACATATAACTGCAATAATTGTAAGAAAATAATGATTTTGAGAAAGTTTTGACTCTCTCTTTATTCTGTATATTGTTTTGGTTTCGAAAGAGTCAAGCATATAGCTGTTTTTGGATTTTTATATTGATTTTTGTTTTAAAGCAAAAGGAACTTTACAAAATAAATGCAATAAATATTTTTGAAGATTTTTGAAGATTTTATGAATGTTTTTGAGGTTTTTGAATAAATTGAAAGAAATACAAGATAATGATTTTGAACAAATATATACATGGATGAAATAATCAAATTTATGCATAATAACGTTTGAGATGTAAAATATTCATGGGTTCTTTAAGTTCTTTACCATCTAAGGTAGACAATTTATATGCTCCTGATTCAAATTTTGCAGTAATGATGTATGGTCCGAGCCAGTTGGGCTCAAATTTACCTTTCAGTTCTTTGGTTGCATTTGTATTTTTTTGATTTTATTTTAGAACAAGATCGCCAATCTCAAAGGATCGATGACGAACTTTCTTATTATATGCTCTTTTAAGCTTGTTTTGGTATGCACGGAGATGCTCTAAAGCATTGATGCGTTTTTCGTCTAGGAGTTCCAGCTGACTGAGTCTGCCAGCACGATATTCATCTCCTACTTCGGTGTCTTGAAGTAGCAGAGCCAAAGAAGGAACTTCTAATTCAAATGGAAAAATTGCTTCGACACCATATACCAAAACAAATGGTGAAGTGCCCGTGGGGGTTCGAACACTAGTTCGATAAGCCCACAGGGGTCGGATATAATTGAATATGCCGATCACGGCGCTTTATTGACTAGTCTTTTGAGAATTTTGATTAGAGTTTTGTTAGAAGCTCGCTGACCATTACCCCGAGGATAATAGGGAGTAGACCAGATGATGTTGAATCTTATATTTTTGACATAATTTTTTAACATCTTTATTTTTGAATGGAGTTCCATTTTCAGAGATGAGATTTGCAGAATTCCGAACTCGAGATGATTTGATTAAAAATGAATTTAGAGACTTGTGAACCGATGCGAGAAGCTAAAGGCATAGCTTCAACCCACTTCGTGAAATACTCGATGGCGGTTATGATGAACTTATGTCCATCGGAAGACACAGGATTAATTTTACCAATAATATCCAAGCCCCATTTAGAAAAGGGCCAAGGAGAAGAAATAGCCTCGCAGCTCTTGTGCGAGCGCATGGACAAGGTCAGCATGTTTTTGACACTTTTCGCAATGGCGCATATATTCATGTGCATCCGTTTCCATGGTAGGCCAAAAGTATCCTATCCGAAGGAGCTTTTTAGCAATGACGCTACCACTAAAGTGTCCTCCACAAGATCCATCGTGGGCTTCACTTAAGGCTGATTTAGACTCTTCTAAATTTAGACATCTTAATAGGATACCTTCAAAATATCTCCTATATAAAGTATTGCCAATGATTACAAATCGACTTGCTCATCGACGTAATAACCGACGCTGGTTGCGATTAGAATTAGCGAGGAAAGTCCCATTTTGGAGGAAATCAAATATGTCCAGTATACCAGAGTTCAGGAGTGGTTTCCTTGATTAGAAACAAATCCAAAGGCTCTAAGCATGACTTATGTGAAGCGGGTTCCTGGAGTCGACGAATGATGATAGTAGCATATTCATCGTCTAACTCCAAGGGCAAGAGAGATGCAGCGGCGTCCATAGCATCCGCTGCACGGTTGCTAGTTCGAGGAATGGCTTCCAAGGTAACTTGATCAAACAAGGCCATTAGTTGTGAAACATAGGCCTTATATGGGCGAAGTTTATCATCTCTGGTATGATAAACTTCATTAATTTGGTTTATAACCAATTGGGAATCCCCAAAAACTAAGAAGTTTTTAATTTTAAGTGCTAAAGCAGCTCGTAATCCAAGGATTAGAGCTTCATACTCAACGATATTGTTGGTGCAAGCAAAGGTTAGTTTGAAGGACAGAGGAATAAGATGTTTTTGCGGAGATATTAAAATAATACCCGCACCAGCCCCACTCATGCATCGGGCTCCATCAAAGTATAAGGACCATTGTTCAACAAGGTCTGCCTCTAATTGAAGGCATTCATCGGAAACTCGATAATGAGGGGATGAGTAGACTCTAAGGGTGCAACGACTAATTGATCCGCTATGATTTGACCCTTAACGGACTTCGTCCTATGAAGGTGAGATCAAACTCGCTTAGAGCAAGAACCCACTTGGCTGTGTGACCCGATAAATAAGGTCGACTCATGAGATATCTTAAAGGATCATATTTGGCAATGACATACGTTTTTTGGCTAAGCATGTAATGTCGTAATTTTTGCGTAGCAAACACAACTGCTAGACATAACTTCTCTAACGCTGTATAGTGGGTTTCATAACTGATGAAGGTGCGGCTAATGTAATAATTAGCACGTTCTCGTTTTTCATCATCAAGCTGAGCTAACATAGCTCCTAAGGCAAAATCTGAGGCAGAAATATATAGAAGAAATGGGCGATCAGATTTAGGCGGTGAAAGCACCGGAGGGTTAAGGAGATATTGCTTGAGAAGTTCAAAAGCTTTTATACATTCTGTGTCCCAATTAAAGGCGATGTCCTTCTTAAGGAGTTTAAGAAAGGGACCAGTTTTGTCCGCCAACTTATCAATGAAGCGACGGATAGCTTGAAGTTTACCTTGTAAACTTCGTAATTCAGATATATTAGTGGGTGCGGGCATATCAGTGATAGCCATAATTTTGAGAGGGTCAATTTTGATACCACGTAAAGAAACTAAAACCCCTAATAAATTGCCGGATTTAACTCCGAATATACATTTTGTTGGATTTAATCGAATGAGATATTCTCGTAATCGATTAAAAACTTTTCTTAAATCGTCTAAATGATGATCTTCAATAAGAGAGCGTGCTATAATATCATCTACATAATCATGTAGGATATCATGCATCATATCATGAAAGATGTAGGTCATAGCCCATTGATAAGTTGCCCCGACATTCTTTAGGCCAAAGGGCATCACTTTCCAGCAAAAGGTACCCCAGGGGGTAATGAAGGTTGTTTTAGCCTGGTCTTCAGGAGCTATCCTAATCTGATTATAGCCGGAGAATCCGTCCATTAAGGACATCATCCCACTTTCGACAGTAAAATCAATAATTTGATCCATATTTGGAAGAGGAAAGTCGTCTTTAGGGCATGCAACGTTAATATCTCTGAAATCTGTGCAAACCCTAACTTTGGTGGCTTCTTTCTTGGTGACTGGAACTACATTGGAGATCCATTCAACATAATCAATAGCTTGTATGAAGATAACATTTAGGAGTTTTTCTAACTCCCCTTTGACTAGCAGAGCCACTTTGGGATGCATTTTTCTAAGTTTTTTTTTAACAGGTTTAGCATCCGGATGGACCACTAGATGGTGCATGATTACAGAAGGGTCTAGACCTGGCATATCTTCATATGTCCAAGCGAAGACATCTTCATACTCTTTAAGAAATGCAATGTATTGTTCTTGTTTTTCTTGACTTAGTTCTCGCTCCAATGTTGATTATGTGAGGGTTGTCCTCAGTTCCAATATTAATTTTAATGACATTTTCTACCTCCATGTGTAGATCTCTTTCAAAATTAGGTGGGGCGGGTGAAATGCCCAACTCTTGTAACTCTTGTAAAGTTAATTTAGATAATTCATTCTGAGGGTCAGCGACCTCAAGTTGAGCTATGGTTGGTATAGAACCATAAAAATAAAACCCGTTGTACAACATCTCTTCAACAGAGACATCATGGAAGATATCTCCTTCCAAATCTTCATCGGGGTCAGCAATCATTTCAGGGTATGCTATGGATAGCATGTTGCATGAAAATGACGGATTTTTAAGAGGTAAATCAGCATGTCTATCCAAATAGTCTTGATAGCATATGAGATGATCATCATCCTCAAAAGGAAAGGGTTGACCCTTACTAGGTAATAGGCCCACACCACATTGGGCAGGCCATGATTCTACCTCGAAAGGTTCTTTCATGCCATTTTGGAAAGGTCCTAAGCCTTTCCCTTTATATCCCATTTTAAGCATCATGGGTTTAGCTTTAATATAATCGTTGGTAAAATAGCACCGAGCATATCCATCATGATGGGTTTTGGTATTCTGAGGGATTCTTCCCTAGTCATATCCTTTGTACATGAAGGTGCAACTCCCGACTTGGTAAGTACTTCCCATAGGTTGTGGGAGGCCCAAAGTACGAGGAGATGGCAGCAATTGATTTAAAAGGTCTGAATCTTGCATGAAAGCATTCATTTTTTTTGATATTAAGGTTGTAGATAAATCTGGTAAAAGATCATCAGAAAGGGCATAAGATGTAGAAGGCTTATTACCTATGTCTTGAGATGTGGAAGGTATGATAGATGTGTCTGAAGGTTTTGAATTTATGGGATTAGAACTTGAAGAATTGGTTGTAGTTTTAAGAGCCTTTTGAAGTTCTACAGTAATTTGTTTAGAAGGTGGTTGATCTATATGGGAAGATGAAGTTAATGGAGGGGGAATAGATGAAATGATGGGTTTATATTTCACAGTTTTAGATGAAGAAGAACTAGGATATGTGGATGACAGAGCAAGGCAAAATTGCACTCCAACTGGTTCTGCCAATGCGCACATATCAAAAGGTCTAGGGTCACCATGAATAGTGACCAACCGATTTTTAAACTCAAACTTAACACATTGGTGTAAAGTTGATGGGACTGCTCGCATGGCGTTAATCCAAGGGCGACCCAAAAGCATATTGTACGATGCTGGGCAATGTACAATAAACACAGTTGTCTCAAGGGTTATAGGACCAACTTGCAATGGGAGGGTAATGACTCCACATGTTCCTTGTGTTTCGTCATTAAAGGCTTTGATAATCATATCAGTCTTCTTCATTTCATCACTTCTAAAACCAAATCGTTGGTAGAAGTCAAAGGTGCAGATGTTTAGAGATGAGCCATTATCAATCAGGACTCGTTTGACGACTACATCCCCAATTAAAGCTGTAATATACAAGGGATTATCCTTGTGTAAACCGTGTTGTGGGATATCTTTATCCCGAAAGTCAATACAATCAATCTCTCGCGTGATGATAGTATTGGCCATAGCTTCGGGTTGGATGTTTTGAGGTACCATCATCTGGCTCAAAGTAAGCATCAATTCATCCCTATGGGTGGGGGAGGATCTTAATAAATCTAAAAGGGAGATTCTAGCGGTGGTATTAGACAATTGCTCATTAATGTTGTAAGGGGGTTTAGTTTGAACAATAGGAGCATGATTTCCTTTATTAGGATTTTTCAAAACAAATGGAGCTGATCCATCGTTCTAGTTTGGTTCTTGTTGGGGATTTTGAGCTTGTTGTCGGGTGACGACTCCGATGGTACCTACAATGTTATAGTGACGACGTTGAAACGGTCTCGATTGAGAGTTTATGGCTTGTTCATAAGGAAGGACTTCATTAGAAGAAGGTCGAGTAGTGACTCTTCTAGGAAATGGTTCTTCTGGAACATTAGCATCTGTGATAGGTTGAATAGGATCTGATTTGTTTTCAGAACTATTTGATTGAATGGTGTCTACTTCACTCTCACTATCTGACTCTATATCGCTAGAATCAGAAGTTTGAAAATTATGTAAGGGCCTGGTTGTAACCAGGGATAAGGTTGTGTCGAATGTGTGAGAGTCCTGAACAGGTAATTGCTCGCTAATGGTTCCTACATATCGGGTAGGAGGGGGAACATTGTGATGTTCAATTTGATTGGCTACCTCTTTACCATGTCTTGGTAAAGGGTGTTGAAATATGTCTAAAGTTTGATTGGCATTCTGATTTTGATTTTGGGGAACGATATTTTGGGTATTATTAGGAGGGTTTTGTTTAGGTTGGAAGGCTTGCACTTCCATTTCATTATTGTCAATCAAATTTTGTATTTTATGTTTCAATCTCTTACAAGCGTTGGTAGAATGTCCAGGACCTCTATGAAAATCACAGTGCAAATCAGCTCTATATCCGGGTATGCTTGGGTCAGGTTCCTGGATAGCTGGTAGTTGGATTAAACCTCTTTCAAGAAGTTGAGGTAAAATAGTTGATAAAGGTTGGTTTAATCTAGTGAACTCTCGAGGAGGCTTATCAGGAGGTTTCAAGATGAATTTTTTTGTTGTTTTTGTTGCATTGACATTAGCAACATTTTTGCTGTCAGTGACTCCATCACCGACAATGTTTGTTTTTATATTGATTTCTAGATGTTTTCTCATCATCCTTCTTTCTAAGTTGGCCTCTCCTAATGAGGGCATCTTCTACTCTTCGAGCTAAGTCTATAGCTTGATCGAAGGTATTCAAAGTAGCTATTGATAGCTCATAAGAAAGTTGTTCTTGTAAATTGTTAATGAAAATGTCTAACATTTCCCTATAGGGTAGCACAAAGTGCAGTTTTCCTATCAATTGTCTCCATCTTGCTAAGAAATCAGCAAAACATTCGTCTTTATCTTGTTTTAAATTGTATAGGTCTTTAATAGTTACATGCCTCTCGATGTAGGCACTAAATTGATGAACAAATGACTCAAATTGTTTCTTCAAAGTTTCTTAAGGAATGAGTGGGCAATTGATAATACCACTCTAACGCCATTCCACCTAAAATTTTGGGGAACATTTTTAGTAATAGCAAGTCGTTATGCGATATGTCGTGACATGCTATCCTAAACATGCAAAGATGTTCTATGGGATCTTTGGTTCCTTTATAGATAGGCAGGACGGGCATGGGAAAATGTTTAGGGTATGGTTGAGCTACCACTATGGGATCCAATGGTTGGCTACAAATCTCTCGATAATTATACGAGGGACGGTAGGGATCTATCTGGTCCATACGTGAAGCCAATTGTTTCACCATAGCTTCCAAACTACTAGTTTGCCCCCCATATTGATTCGGTGGGGCATTGACATAAGTGTTATGGGCGTAGGATGGAGGAACATGCAGATTAGATGCCATGCTACTATTGTGTAAAACATTGGTAGGAAAAATATTATGGAGGAGTTTTGAAGATGGATTGTGTTGTATTGTAGATTGTTGAAAGTTTGTATTTGGCTTTGTTTTAGATTTTTGTCTATTTAAAGCATTTTGCTCAACTGTTTGGAGGAAGGAAGTAGTGAAGGGAATTTTATTTTGTGCGGGAGTGATTTTAGGTTGAGTAACAAAGTTGCTTAGGAGGTTGGGTGACATGTTGTTTGGTGGCTTGGGCTATAGTGACCATATTCGCATTAGATGGTCCACCCTTATCACTTTCTTGATCAATGAAAGACAAGGGATTAGTTTGCATATCAAGTGCCCGTTCTAAGGCTGTTTGAGCATCACTAATTTCCCCTTTATCAATACGGACTACCACATTAAGGACGTCGATATGTTGATTAAGAAATTTTTGAAAATGTTTCGCGTTGTCAAAAGTGATGCCTCCATTTGGAGCTATTCTAGGGGACGAAGATTCTTTAACACTTCCTTCTTGTTCCTTATCTTCACCTAAGTCTTCATCTGATTGACCTAGAGTTTCACCTTCCGGATTTGTATCTCCAAGAAGGACATTTGGGTTTTCAGTTGTATTTTGTAGCCAATCTTCTCCTTCTCCTAAAATTTCTTTACCATTCCTAAGTTTAGTCATGGTGCTAAGTTTTGATTTTAGCAAATATATATATATATATATATATATATATATATATATATATATATATATATATATATGCAACAAATTAAAAGGTATATATTTATATATACCTAATGCAATATTGTAAATGAAATGTTTAAGTTTTTTTTTTTTTTTACTATGTTTTTTGATTTTTTGATTTTGATTTTTAGTTTTTTAGTTTTTCTTTGAAACAATATAATAAAGACAGCAAATGAAACAATAAATGCACACAATAATAATAAGGCTGAAAGTAGATGAACTAATCTTCTATGAATAATTTATGAATATCATTAATAGGTTCAAGTTGTTCAGGGGTCATGAAATGTTCTTCTTCAAATTGAAAGTTTTCTTTTAAGAATTTGATGAAAAGAGCTATGGTGATATTGTCTGTTTCAGATGCTGGTTGATAAAAGTAAAGCTCATGGCAATACTCTCGATATAGCACAGCTCACGGAACTCTATTCCATATTTCCCTATCTGTGAGAACAACTTCTTGGTCCTCTACAAGGCCTAGGAATCGGTGTACAATGTCTACATTCTCGAGGTATTCCTCGAAGCTGAACAACTCTGAAGATACTAAAGCTCTCCTATAGGCTAACCACCTATGGCAAGCTCTCTGAAGTTCATGATAGAACACTAATTGATGAGGATCCAGGATTCTATCCAAGACTAGCCTCTTAATCTGTTTAAGTTGTGTGGACCTAGATGAAATGATACTAAGTCTCCTGATAAGCTCGTCCCACAAGGATTGATTTCTACTTGCTTCAGGGACACTAAGGACAGAATTAACTTCTATGGCCGCTAATTGGTTTACTACGTTTATAGTAACTGCTAACCTCTTTTTAGGAGCTACCATCTAAACATGATTTTGAACCTTAAATGTTTTTTTTTAAAATGCATCTAAGTTTTAGTTCTAATTTTTTTTTTTTTTTGTCTTTGTTTGTTTTTGTTCAAAATGTTATGATGCATTCACGTCGGGTTCACCAAAATGTATCGCTCCAAATTTTTCGCACCCCTACCTTCAGGCTATTGGATCCATGCCTGGAAGGAGGATGGGAAAAGGATGGTGCGGTACCTCGGACGAGAGGACTTTGTGAAGGTCCCGCCTCTCAAGGGAGGTGCATTTTGGTGATTTTTCGATGGATGGTGGGTTCACCAGGAAACATTTGACGGTAGTTTCCATGACTAGGTTTTGGGAATGAGTTTTGATGAGTTCATTTTATTTGTAAACATTCATCCTAGGTTTGGCTGAATGATTCTAACTTAAACTACATGAAAATGCAATTTAAATGCATACAGCAAACAGAAAGGAAAACAGAAACAAAGAATTTACAGGAGGCCAATGAAGATTACCTGATCTGGAAGTCTGATGGAGTTTCTAAAGCTTGAAGTAGTCTGGATCGTCTACAATTCAACAGAATCGCCTTCAATTTGATAAAATCGTCTAAACTGACAGGATCGTCTGCAATCTGACGAATTCGTCGGACAAATTCATCGGAGACCCGCAAAACAAGAAACGGATGCGAAATACAAGAAATTCTATTTTGCAAACGAGGGCAAACTATGTGAAACAGTAATATGAGTGTTGAAAAATATACAAGAACAGAAGTAAATGCAAATAACTATGTTTAGATAGCAGAATATGATCTTAATATGCAAACGAGACAAAATGGGTGAACTCCAAATGCAATATAGTATAAAAACTGAATAAACAATTTAATTTATAGCATAAAATGACAAAAAAAAGAGACAGAAGAGCAAACTCCAGGAACTGATTGCCTCGATGTGTGTCGGTACGAAATCGTCTCGCATCAGTACGAGATCATCCCAAATTTGACGAGATCGCCTCCGATCTTGACAGGTTCGTCGACTGCAATAGGTGCTTGCTCCGGCTGAAAACCAGTGGTGTACCTGCAATGAAATGACTATAGGACTAATGCAAAATATGAATTACGATGTTTTAGAGCATAAGGGTTCAATTTGCATAAAAATTCAGCCAGGGGTTGGGGAGGGAAAAGTCTTAGAGTTAAATAGGCATAGGATAGTTGTTGGGAGGTTGGAGATCATCCCAATTTGGGAGATCTCCAACGGGGGAAGGGTCCCAATGGCGCAGACACGCTTCTGCCCGGATTGGAGACCCGTTGGAATGGATTCCAACTATGCAAATTTAGTTTTGCGACGAAATCGTCTAGACATTCTAGTCCAGACGAAATCGTCAAATCTGGGGCGATATCGTCTGATCGGAGATGATATCGTCAAACGGTCAAAACAACTACTAAAAATGGCACGAAAAAGGAGGAAACGGGTTTCTCGACGGTTAACGGGCGGTTTGGGAGGTTAAATTTGAATTTAAATTTATTTACTAAGGTGAATGTAATTATTCCAATTTTACTGCGCCAATTTTAGGGTGCTACATAATGTAATGTTAGGTGGTGAAATTTTAAATAATATTTTTTGCTTCATATTTTAATTATTTTTTTGCTGTGATTATACAGTTAGCCACCTGTACTTGGTCCACATCTGGTATCAAAGTGGGCACGGTTCCCAAGGCGAGGTGAGGTCAGAGCGGGCATGATTCTCGAGGCGAGCACGTATCCAGAAGCAGGTCGCTAGTAGGGCACGGATCCCTAAGCAGATCGCGAGCAAGCTCGAGCATGGATCCCGAGGTAGTTCGGGCATGGATCTCGAGGTGACTAGACTTGACACGTGGTGGCACGAGGACACGACATGTGGCAGCAGCAGACGTGGCAGTGACATAGATTTTGAGGTGTTGACTGAGCGGCACGCGAATCGAGGCTGACATGGCAAAGTGTGATTGGCTGACAAGACGGCACGTGGTTCGAGACAAGGTGACGTGGCGGCGTCCGATTAGTCAAAAAATTTGCCACGTGGCAAGTGTGCATTGGTCAACGTGTGCAGACGTGGCAGATTGCAGTTCATAGAAATTGGCGGCAAAATACGACGTGTGACTGCCCGAAGGCAGTCAATGTTTAGAGTGTGCCTTCGGGTTTAAAAACCCTTGTGCACCTCCCACACGGTGAATGTGGGATAAAACCCATGATTTAAAAAAGAAAAACAAAACTTGGCCGACATCATAATAAATATAACAGCACTCCTTTCCATACTCGTCCGAGCGCTTGGCGTGGCAGATAGTGTCGTTGGTTTGCTCGATGGAGGTTCGGGGGTCGAATCCCGCCGGGAAATAAAAGAATTTTTTTTTTAAAAAAATTTGCCGTCGAGGAAGTTAAAAGGGCGGAAGCCCTGTTTTGTTTCAGCCGACCGCCGTGGTGCAGCGGCAAAGCGTCCGCGTGCTAGTGGGGAGGTCGCGGGGTCAAGTCGCGGCAAAGGTAAAATTAAAAAAATAAAAATAAAATTTTTATAAGGTTTTAATTTTTTATTTAAAGTTTTAAAATTATTTAATAAATTTAAATTATATATTTATTTAACATTATCTTTTTAATAATTAATTTAAAAGATAATTTAAATAAAATATAAAAATTTATTAAATTTTTTTTAAAAACTTTAGAAAAATTTTAAAACCTTGTTTGAAGAGATTTTTTGAAAAAAGAGAATTAATCTGCCCGTGAAATGTTAGATGTTCCGATCTGAGGGGTGCTATAATGCACTGCTCTCGATTTTGAGACGAGAGACACCGTAATCCTTTGATGAAAGGGTTCGACGAACAAGTCTTCGTACAATGTTTTGTCAACTTGAAAATCAGGTGATTGCTCACCTAAGAAAGCCGGATTCAGGGTACGAGGCAGATTCAGAAGACAATATCTTCGAAAAGAGGATTGAAGAGTCCGAGACTGAGCAATTTGTTTCGGATGTACGATCAAGTGCCAGTTACACACCAGGTGTACCGGTAGCTGAATCGAGTGAGAGCTATACTCCACGCTCTCCTGAACCTGAACCAGAAGAAGAAGAGGAAGCAGAAGAGGAAGAGGAAGAAGAAGAAGAAGAAGAAGAAGAAGAAGAAGAAGATCCAGAGGAAGTGGAACCTGAGATCATCGTCATCAGCAGTAGTTCTGAAGCAGAACTTGAATGTACTAAAAAGGCGAGATTTGATTTGAATAATTAATCTCTTTGTACTGCTTTAAAGTACTTGTTTGCTTCGAATAAAGTTTGTTTTTTATTCTGCAATGGCATCCAATACTAGTCTTCCGATTCCTGAGTTTAATGGAGGAGACTATGAATATTGGTCTATTAAAATGAAAACCCTTTTGATAGGAAAAGGTCTTTGGGATGTAGTCGAAGAAGGCTATACAGAACCAACTCGTCGCTGAATGGGCAGCTTTCTCTAATGCTGATAAAAAGGCGAGAAAAGAAGCACAAAAGAATAATGCTTTTGCCCTTTATCACATTCATGTTGCCTTAGATAAAAGTATCTTCCCTAGGGTTGCATCTTATGTAATTGCACAAGATGCCTGGAATGCCCTAAAAGAAAGCTATAGAGGTAGTGACCAAGTGAAGCAGGTAAAACTGCAAACTTTGAAACGAGATTTTGAGAATCTCAAGATGCAAGAGAATGAAAGAGTCGGAGATTACTGCGTGCGAGTGAAAGCCGTAGTCGACAAGATGGTCACACTAGGGGAGGATATTAAGCCAGAGATGATGGTGAAGAAAGTGTTGAGAACACTTCTTCCTAAATGGAATTCTGTTGCAATAATTATTGAAGAATCCAAAGACTTAACCACATTGTCTTTTGATGCATTAACTGGTTCACTTCTCTCACATGAAGAGAGGTTACAGGAAACTCCTACCACCAGTTATGGAGGAGATGACAAAGCTTTTGCCACACATGAAGGAAGAGGTAGAGGCCGATGCAGAGGACAACAAAGAGGCAGAGGCAAGAATAATCAAAGAGGGGGAACTCCTAACAGAGGAGGATCATCCAACAGAGGTGGAAATCAGAATAGAGGAGGACAGCAGCAATATAGAGGGAAACAATCTGGCAAAGGAAAAGGAGGAGATAAATCAAAACAAGTTTGCTACAATTGTGGCAAACCCGGCCATTATGCTCGAGATTGTTGGTCAAAGACTTCGCAAGGAAGCAAAGAAGAACTGAGAGCAATCAGCTTTGGGAATTTTGGAGAAGAGGAAGAGTCCTCAAATCTCTTTCTTTCTTATGGCCGGACAGAGCAAAATATGAATGATACATGGATTTTGGACACCGGGTGTTCAAATCACATGAGTGGCAAAGAAGAACTCTTTGCTACTTTAGACTCCTCATACAAATCCAAACATCCGATTGGGAGATGACAAGTCATTGGCAGTTGAAGGCATTGGAGCCATGGAGGTTCCAACGAAAGAAGGCATCAAGCAAGTAAGTGATATCTATTACACACCTCATCTTCAACACAATCTTCTAAGTGTTGGTCAAATGCTTGAAAAGAATTATAAGTTGATTTTTGATGAGGGTAAATGCACCATTTTTGACAAGAACAATAGTAATAGAATCATTACACAAGTGCCAATGTCGAAGAATAGATTATTCCCTTTGAAGTTTGGCCAGCCAGGAGGAAATAAGTTAGCAAATGTTGCAATTACCAATCCAAGTGTCCTATGGCACTTGAGATATGGTCATTTGAATTCAGCAAGTTTGAAAATGCTAACTTCACAAGCAATGGTGACTGGACTTCCCAAAATTCAAGATAGTAAGGAAGTCTGTGAAGGGTGTGCCTTGGGCAAGCATGCCAGATCGAAATTTCCTCATGGACAAGCATGGAGGGCCAGCTATCCTCTTCAGTTAGTACATTCAGACATCTGTGGTCCGATGCAGACCAAGAGTCTAGGTAATCACTCTTACTTCCTACTTTTCATTGATGATTGCACAAGAATGTGTTGGATATATTTTTTGAAGCATAAGGATGAAGCATTTGCATGCTTTGTTGATTTTAAAGCAAAAGTTGAAAGTGAGAGTGGATATTCTATAAAATGTCTTAGATCATATAGAGGAGGAGAATACTCCTCTAATCAGTTTTTGAATTTTTGTAAACATCATGGCATCAAGAGGCAGTTCACAACCGCCTACACTCCACAAAGAAAATGGTGTAGCAGAAAGGAAGAATCGCACCATTGTGGAGATGGCAAGATCAATGCTTCTGACAAAGCATTTGAGTAATGCATATTGGGGAGATGCAACAAGGACTAGTGTTCACATCTTGAACAGAAGTCTTACTTCAAGTTTGAAAGGGAAGACACCTTGCCAAGCCTCGGTATGGTAAGAAACCAAATGTGAAGTATTTCGTAGTATTTGGTTCATTGGCATATGCTCACATTCCTGATGAGCTGAGAAAGAAGTCTGGATCCAAAGAGTCAAGCATGCATTTTTGTAGGATACTGTGAAAACACAAAGGGTTATAGACTCTACAATCCTACGACTCGAAAGATAGTGGTTTCAAGGGATGTGATTTTTGATGAAGGGGGAGAGTGGGGTAAGCCCCAAATATACAGTGATGTTGAGTCACATGATACAAGTTCTCAGCAAGTGCAGCAGCAGATACCACAGAAAGGCAAGAAATCTCCACCTTCAAGCCCAAGTTCTTCTAGTTCATCTTCCTCACCAAGTCCTTCTCCACAGAGACCAGCAAGTTCCTCACCAATGGACATTGATGTTCCATCCAAAGGTAAGAGAACTTTACAGTATCATCCATCATCTCAGATGTTGGATAAAATTTTTTCAAGAAGATATACTAGGAGTCAAGCTAGTGAAATGGAATCTGCTTTTACATAGATTAGAAAGTATGCACTTGTATGGTGATGATGAATCCCAATAGGAACCTAGGGGAGATCAAGTTAACTATGCTTTGTTAACTAGTGCACAGCTTGAACCTTCTAGTTATGAGAAGGCATGTACTCATAAGATTTGGCAAGATGCCATGAAAGAGGAGATAACCTCTATAAAAAACAACGACACTTGGGAGCTCGTGAAGCTTCCTAAAGGAAAGAAATGTGTTGGCTGTAAATGGATCTTCAAGACCAAGTTTAATGCCGATGGAAGCATTGAGAAGCATAAGGCAAGATTAGTGGCAAAGGGTTTTACTCATAAATATGGAATAGATTATGAAGAGACTTTTGCTCCTGTAGCCATACAGGAGACAATCGTAACAGTTCTTGCCTTAGCTGCACACAAAGGATGGAAAGTCCAACACATGGATGTCAAGAGTGCATTTCTCAATGGTTACTTGACAGAAGAAGTGTATGTTGAGCAACCACAGGGATTTGAAGTGCAAGGTAAGGAACACCTTGTTTACAGATTGAAGAAGGCACTCTATGGCCTTAAACAGGCACCAAGAGCTTGGTACTCACGCATTGATGGGTACTTCAAAGATTATGGGTTCACCAGGAGCAAAAATGAACCCACACTCTACTACCTAAAGCAAGGTAAAGACATCCTCATAGTTTGTTTGTATGTGGATGATCTCATTTTTATGGGTAGTAATGAAAAAATGAATATGGAGTTCAAACACTCCATGATGACGCAGTTTGAGATGAAGGATCTTGGCTTAATGCACTACTACCTTGGAATGGAGGTTCATCAGCCAGATACAGGGATCTTCATCTCTCAACATAAGTATGCTCAGGATATGATCAAGAAGTTTGCTATGGAGCATTGCAAACCAGCTTGCAACTCCAATTGGACATGGGATTCAATTAAGCAAAGATGATGGAGCACCAAAAGTTAACGTGACCACTTTCAGAAGCATGGTTGGGAGTTTGATGTTTCTCGCCAACACTAGACCAGATATTCAAGATGTTGTATCTCTTGTTTCTAGATTTATGTCTAACCCCTCTGAGCTGCATTTGCAGGCAGCTAAAAGAATTTTGAGATATGTGAAAGGTACATTGGATTTTGGAATCCAATACCATAAATGTAACACTATCAAGCTTGTAGGCTTCAATGATAGTGATTGGGGTAGCAATATTGATGACAGGAAGTCAACATCAGGAAACTGTTTTAGTCTTGGATCAGGACTAATAACTTGGAGTTCAAAAAGCAGCATAGTAGTAGCACTATCTTCAACAGAAGCTGAATATATAGCAGTTACTTATGCCAGTACTCAAGCTTTGTGGCTAAGGAAAGTACTAGAAGAGATTGGAGAACAAAAAAGTGGTCCGACCATAATCTATCACGACAACATCGGTGCCATTCAGCTTGGCATATAATCCTGTCCACCATAGCAGTAACGAAGCATTTTGATATGAAGTATCACTTCATCAGAGATATGGTGGAACATGAAATTGTTGAGCTTCAATACTGTCACACTTTGGAGAACGTTGCGGACATCTTCACCAAGGCGATGACTAAAGCTCAATTTGTAAAGCTGAGAGACTGTGTAGTCAGTCCTCTCAACTTTAAGGGGGAGAATGTTGCAAGTGTGAATAGGGTTTCTCCATAAGTGGCTTAGAAAAATCTCTTTCCTAAGCCCTAAGTGTGAAATCTCCCTCATTTTGTCGGCACACTTTGTCGGCGAAATTCTTCTATCCTAACTCCCCTCCTATCTTCCTCCTATATTCCCTCCTTATCCCTCCATTTCCTCCTTATCCCTCCGTTATTCCTTCTTCCCCCTTATCCCTCCAACTCCCTTCGCCGACTTCTTCCCTCTATCTCTCCAACCACCCACCTTATCCCTCCGTCCTTTTCTTTCCCACCGACTTCTTCTCTATATATTTCCATATGCATGTAATGTAATGTTAGTTGGTGAAATTTTAAATAATATTTTCTGCTTCATATTTTAATTATTTTTCTGCTGCGATTATACAGTTAGCCACCTGCACTTGGTCCACAATTTTTGTTATTTCTCTTTTTAAATTTTAGATAATTCTTGGCCTTCTAGCACTCTTCATCTTTCCACTTCACAAACTTATCGCTATATCTCTTCCTTAGTGCTTGCCTATGTTGCTCAGATAGGGCAACATAGTTAAATTGCAGGCAGGACTCTGCTTTCTTTCCCAATTCATACACTTTTTGTAGTGATTTAGGATCATGCATGTTTACATCATGCTTCACTCTAGATTCTAACCCATGAATAAACTTGTGAACCCTCATCTTCTCATCATAAGCAAGAACATACTTAAGTAGTTGATCCAAATTCTTATAGTATATCTCCACTATTTTAGTCCCTTGCCAAATACTGGAAAATTATTCAAACTTTAGAGTATAGAAGCATTTTGTAAGAAACCTCTTTTTGAATATTTCAATAAAATATTTCTATTTAATATCAACAGGTTCAACCTTATTCTTCTTATAGTAGGTTTTCCACCAATCTAAAGTAGCCCCTTCTAAATTGATCATGGTCCAAACTATTTGGGTTCCTAGGGAATAACCTTTTACTATAAAATAAACTTCTACTTATCTCAGCCAGACTTCAGCTACATCCCCTTAACCTTCTCCATAAAACTTAGAGATACAAATTTTTTTTAGATCCCTAGTTGTTTTTTCTAGAAGGGCTCTAGCTTGCAACTGCTATGTAGTTAGCCCATCATCTTGTCCAACCTCTAAGACTTTAGCTTGCAAGTTCTGATTCATAATTGTTTCCAACACTTGTCTCATATGATCCTGCATGGCAGCAATCGTAGTAGTAAGGTTTTCTACCTCTCTATTGGAATTTTCTAGATCCTCACCCTAGATCCCTTCTTTGACATTATTTTATTGAGTTTGTCTAATTGAATGCATAGGCCTCTCTTTTCTGGCCTTAGATGGAAATTTTAACCTGGTTAAAATTAAAAAGATGATTAGGCTACAACTTCACCTTTAACTATATCACTAATCTAAGCCACAATACAAAGTTTTTTTGCTAAAAATATTAGTAATCTAATTAGGATGATATTCCAAGGTTATGATGTAACATTAATGCCAAAGCCCATACTAAGGTATCTTAACATTAATTCACCCTTGAATTTAATTCCTATTAGATTCTAGCAAGAAAGAGATTTTAGGTCATCCTAGCTTTAACTTATCTCTAAACAAGCCTTCATTGGAGATATCCAAACCCCTCTAGCACACAAGAAGCTCTATATCCTCGTACCTAGAGCTCTAATACCAAATGTAATGACCCAAAATTTAACTACAAGAAAAACACATAGAAAAGAAAGGAATTTTTTTAAGAGAGGGATTCATAAGTCCCTAACCGACCTTTAGTAAGTTTTTCGAAGAGATACATCTCATGAAATACCCTAACACAAGTCCATATATGTAGGTGCATTATGTGTTATCATAAATAAGTTTATCCCTCTCATCATTCCCAATGAGCTAAAATTATCACCTTTAGTCCATCAAAGATATACATCCATCTCCATACTGTACACAAGTCAGTCTATGTAGGTATTCTATGTGTATTGCAAGTTAAGCTATCCATATTGTCTACACGACGCACTATCTTAACTCAAAGGTAGTATTTTCATAACTTAGTTATCATTCTCCCTAAGGGGTATTAATACCTTAGGTCACCTATGTTCACCCTAAGGGGGTCTCAAATTCCTTAGGTCATTCTCTAAGTTCACCCTAGAACTCAATACTTAAGTTTATGTCATTTTAGCAAGAAAGCAAGAATAAATACTAAATCTAAGAAAAAGTATAATTCATAAAGCATACCAAATATACTAGAAAGGAAACAACATTTAAAGAAGGTAAACATTAATTGAAAGAAATTTAAATACAAAACATAGATAATTCAAGTAGTAATTTAAAGGTTCATCTTCCAATAATTATTACATATAAGCAAGCATGGTAAATCTTCCATGCTCTTAAAGAATAACATATTATATCATTTTCATTAAAGAAATCTCCCCACAAATGCTAGTCTATTTGAGCATAAGTATATCATTACAAGTAGAGAACAAAATGGTGCAATGGTTCCATCTAAGTCTTTGGTATTTCTCTTTCCATTGATCATTTGAGGATAGTAGGGTATCAACGCACTCATGGTTCATGATAGGCATGATTCTAGATGCATCTACCATTTACTTTACTAAATTGCAACTATGCAAATTAAATCAAAGTATCTAACCATCTACTGCATATTTGATATCAATAAAAAATCTCTATTTTCATTTCCCCTCTCATTACCTAATGAGAGTCCTTCAACAAATGCAACTAGATTATAGGTTTTACTTTAATTAATTCTTTTCCAACCTCTATTCAACAAATTAAAGTCCCATAGCTTTAATATATAAGCTAGGTTTCTTTATTTCATAAATCATGTCCCATTACTAAAATTTATAAAATAACTATTCCCTTCATTTCATAAATCAAAGTCACATACCTTTAATCTATAAAATTAACTATTGTTTTCCTTTACTTAATAAATCAAAGTTCCATCTCTTTAGTTTAATAAATAAACTATTCTTTTCATTTACTTAATAAATCAAAGTTCCATATCTTCAATTTAATAAATAAACTATTCTTTTCCTTTACTTAATAAATCAAAGTTCCATCTCTTCAATTTAATAAATAAACTATTCTTTCCTTTACTTAATAAATCAAAGTTCCATATCTTCAATTTAATAAATAAACTATTTTTTCCTTTACTTAATAAATCAAAGTTCCATCTCTTCAATTTAATAAATAAACTATTCTTTTAATTCCCTTAGTTAGAAAGTTACTATACAATTTACAAGGCTCCTTCCTTTATACATTGAAAGAACTACACAACCAAGGTAATAGGTTTAATTAATTAAAGCTTCCCACTTTGAATTAATTAAAAAAAAAAGACTTTCCTAAGCAAAATTATCTTCTCTGTTCAATTTCTATCCACTACAATAGGATCGAGCATTCTCACGAGGATCCACGGTGCATCCTTAAAATATCCGCTAGCTAATATCAACCCCAAACCAAGATAAGGTTAAAATTCAATGACGAAACTAAAGTAGAAGTACACCAAACTGAAATGATAAACTCTAGGGAATACTAACTTAGCATAGAGACAACGGTCTGCTATGGTAGAGAAGTTTAGAATAGTGGTTACAACGGTGAATTCAAACCAATATTTAATCCACTCAAGGTGATACCTATGCATCTCTCGATTCAAACCAAGGTTTTGGTGGCATCAACAAAGGAAAGGGTAGGTGAAACCACTATTATAACAACGTGAGTCAACTTACGAAGGTGATTACCCAACTGTTCGGGCATCCTATGGAAGGTTGTAGTGCTAGACACCAACTATTTTTTTCCCCAGTATGAAAGCTACAACGACTAGGGAAACACCCATATGAAAGGGATCCCCAAACCATAAGGATATCATCACATTAGTTAGTGCATTAATAAGTCAAGCATGGTTCAATGAAACCTAGCAAAGAATCCAAGAGCTATACTGCTCATGAAGGAAGAACGACTCATGAAAGCAAAGCAAAACAACCTAGTTTGGAAATAACCAGTAGAGATGACGCAAAATAGTTTTTTTTTTAATTAAACTTTAAGAAAAGAGATATCTCTATAAACCCAATCATTTGCTAGTCTTAATTGATTCTTCAACGTCTTCATCAAGATATCATTCCTACATTGATTTCCAAAATATCCTCTGTTTTCTTTTTGATTCGATCTGGTTTTCAAGCTTTTCGCATCCTCCAAACAACAACAATAATATCCTTTAACTCTCCCCTTTAGCACATAAACTATGACCACCCGTGGACACCCATTTTTGAGCTAGTGATAGATGCTTCTTATCCAGTGCATATTACTTTGGCCATGCCTCATCAATTTTTTTATTCTGCAAAATCTAGTTGGGTCATTAATTTTACACACGATGTTCTTGCCCGGTTTGCATTGAAGTTTCATGTATGCCATCACATCTGCCATTACTCCTGCCACTAGAAAATTTCTTACAAAAATAGAAATAAAAAGGTAAATATTAGATAATTAATAAAACAATATATTAATTTATTTTATTTTCCTAAAGTTTACAACTTTTGATTTTTTCTAATAAATTAATTAACTTTTTAAATATCCTTAAGGTTTGTGCTTTTAATTTTAGAACAAAAAATATATATTTAAAAATCCAATTCTAATCCTTTCTTTTTTTTTTTATCATGGAATGGAGCAATGAGCGTATTAGAGCAAGGAGTGGGAGAGAGCAAGGAGCGGGAGAGAATAATGAGCGGGTGAAAACAAGAAGTAGGAGAGAACAAGGAGCGAGAGAGAACAATGAGTGGGAGAGAAGAAGGGTTTTGATTTACCAAAATGAAAAGAATTAACCCTTTATAAAATATGGTGGAGAGATGACCCTAAGAAAATGGTGGAAATCCAAAGATCATTAAATTGAATAAATTGACAATTAAAATATGAAGTTACCAACAAATTTCTGCTTGCGGCATGGAGCATGCTTTTGGCTGAATTGAAATGAAATTAAATCCTCGCAAAAATCTGCAAATTTGCCTTGGTTTCAAATAATTTAATTTTTTGTTTCTATGCTATGACTTATTTTGGTATTTTGCCATAGTTGACCATTTGGACCGCGGAGTAGAGAGAGGTTGATGAAAATTGTGAGCAAGCTTATTTCCAAGGAAGATGGTTCTAGCCCGCGATTTATTTTTGGACTTTCCCTTTGTTGAACATTTTGACTACAGGATGGAGCAAGGTTGATGAAAATTGTGAGCAAGCTTATTTCCAAGGAACATGGTTCTAGCCTGTGATTTATTTTCGAACATCTCCTTTATTGACCATTTTGACCGTAGGATGGAGCAAGGTTGATGAAAATTTGGTAGCAGGTCAGAGCAAGATTTAGGCAAAGAATTTGATTGTAGCCATGATTTTAATTTTAATTTCACCATGTTGACCAAGTCTGACCGCAGGATAGAGCAAGCTTGTTCCAGATTGTGATTTTACTCCCGAACACTAGTAGTGTAAAATTAGATAAAAAATAAAAGTGCTCATATTTTGATGAAATTTTGCACACTTGTAAAATAGCCAAATGGGTATCCCAATATGTAAATAAAATGCAAAAATTAAGTTTAGGTCAAGAGTTATCACATTAAGAATATCACAAGCTGTAACAAGAAACTACTATTTCTAGATGAAATTCTTGTCTAACTTTTGGAAAATATAGTATTATTAGAAAGAAAATATTGAGATATTTCACCTAGAATTTGAATCACCTCAAACAGATTCCTCAATCAAAAGATATGATGATTTCAAATTTGATGTGAATTTAGGGTAAGATGAAGAATTGTAGAAAACCCTAAAAATTGATTTTAATAATTTAGACCTTAGGAAAACTATTGAAGATTAAATTTTTTGAAATAATACCATTGAGGTGTAAATATCCAAAAAAATCAATTAGGATCAATGTTTTTAGGCAAGCAATTGTGACACCTTGATGTGGGTAAAATTTAAAATCTTGATGAAAGCAAAATTTGGAAATAAAATCAAAATACTTCAAGAGGGTCCCCTTGGAGAAAAAATTATTTATCAAAAAATAAAATTTTTATGAACAGTGGGGCTATCAATGATATCCTTCTTCATTCCTACCAAAAAGAAGGTTCTTTTCATATTTTCTCCCATTTTGACTCCTCTAGGATGAGTAGAATAAGGGGTTCGATGGACTTCTTGCATTATTAGCTTCCTTAAATTGCCATTTTTGGTATGATGATCCTACATTTGTGGCACAAAATATCACATTTCATGTCAAATTCCTTATTGCCATCAAGGTCTCTGCCTATTCTAGCTCAAATTTCCTAACAATAGTCATCCTGAGATTTCTCCTACCTCACTTGATCCATCAGATCCATGTGACTTCTAGTTATGGTTGCTATGTGTTTCCTTCTACTCAAAGCATCAACAACCTTATTCTCCTTCCATTTAATGTACTCAATTTCAAATTCATACTCAATGAGAAACTCAATCCATCTTCTCTATCTCGCATTGAGTATAGGTTGGGTAAATATATACCTCATACTCTTATGGTCAATTTTCAATTCAAAGGGCCTTCCCACCAAGTAGTGGCTCCAGGTATTTAGAGCATGCACCAGTGCAACTAGCTCTAAATCATGTGTAGCATAATTAATTCATGCTTCTTGAGCTTCCTCAAAGTATATGCTACTACTAAATATTCTTCAGAGAGTACTCCTCCTAACCCTTCTAGTGATGCATCCGTGCATACTGAAAAGTTCCCTTGAGGGTTAGGAATATTTAGTATTGGTGTGGTAGTGATTTTATGTTTTAGCAATGCAAAAGTTGCTTCACACTTTTTTGACCACTTGAATTCCTTTCCCTTTTTCTGAAGGTTAGTTATTGCTACAACAATCTTGGAGTAATCCTTTATGTAATGTCTATAGTAGTCTATTAACCCCATGAAGCTTCACACTTCAGTCACATTAGTAGGGGTGACCAATTTAGGATGGCCTCTATTTTCTCTGTGTCCATAGAAATTCCTTCTACTGATATGATATACCTAAGATATCCTACCTCTAAAGCATAGAACTCACTTTTGACTAGATTTCCATAGAGTTGGTTCTCTCTCAACAACTCTAACATGATCCTGAGATGTTTATCGTGCTCTTCCTTGTTATAAGAGTATATTAAGATATCATCTAGGAATAAAAGGATAAACTGGTCTAGGTGCCTTCTAAATACACTATTCATTAGATTCATAAATACAGTTGGGATCTTAGTCATTCCAAAGGGTACAAATGTAAACTCATAATACCCGTACATAGTATTAAATGTCATTTTGTAAGTATCCTCCTCACGTATTCTTAGTTGATCAAATAAATATTTGATCCTAGGTAGGGGATATTGATTCTTGATCATAGCCTTATTAAGCATTTTGTAATAAATACATAATCTTAAGGAACCATTTTTATTTTTCACAAATAAGACCGATGCATCCCAAGGTGACACACTTGGTTTTATCAATCCCTTTTCTAACAACCCTTGCAGTTGAACCTTTAGTTCTTGCATCTTGATAGGATTCATCCTATATGGATATCTATGAATAGGTTCTACTCCTGGTATAATATCAATTGTGAAATCAAATTCCTATATAGGAGGGAGTCCAGGTAAATCCTTTGGGAACACATCCTTAAAATCCTGTAAAATTGGGTGCTTCCCTAACACCTCTCTCTTATGATCATCTTCTACTTCTTTAAGTTTTACAACATACACTATCCTTCCTTTCTTAAGGGATTTCTTCAATTGAATAGTTGATAGAATCTAGGGTTTGAATGCTCCTACTCACTATGAATTTTTAGTCCTTCCTTACCTTTCTCTGAATACTCAATCCATATATCTTGGAAATTGATCAAGGGTATTGGTACTATAACCAATCCATCCCTAGGATCACATAAAAGAAATGAAGTGGTGCTACATACAAAAAACCTTCCATGCTACCACTTGACCTTCCATCCATGGGCCAAATAACCTAGACTTTCTAACATATTCCTTGCTAAACTAGAAGAAATAAAACTATTAGTGGCCCAACTATTTATTAGAATATTTACTTGCTTACTAAAAATCTTACATTTTACAAGAAATGGGGTAGCTTACCCCTCTAACTTCTATTTCTTGGTTGTGATGTAGATTTGATGCTCAAGTTCCTTTTCTTTGGCATTGGATGCAGACACTGATTAGCATAATGTGGACCTCTACAATGGTAACACCCATCCTTGGATCCTTGCTTCCTTTTTAGTTTTTGTTCCCCTGTCTTACATACTGGGGCTGAGGTTTACAGCTTCTGCGGTTGAGATTTAGCATTACTGGGGTTGTTATTTTTCTTTTGGAAGTTTTTTTTAAACTTCTTCTATTTTTCGTTATTTCTATTTTTAGATTTCAAAAAAATCTTGGCCTTTTGGCCCTGCTCATCTTCCCACTTCACAAACTTGTTGCTATTTCTCTTCCTTAGTGCTTGCTGATCTTGCTCAAATAGGGTAACATAGTTAAATTGTAGGTGAAACTCTGCTTTGTTTGATAAGTCATACACTTTTTGCAGTGATTTAGGTTCATGCATCTTTACATCATGCTTCACTCTAGATTCTAACCCATGAATAAACTTGTGAACCCTCATCTTCTCATCATAAGCATGTACATAATTAAGTAATCGAACCAACTTCTTATAGTATTTCTCTACTATTTTAGTCCCTTTCCAAAGGATGGCAAATTATTCAAACTTTAGGGCATAGAAGTGTTTTGTAAGAAACCTCTTTTTGAATATTTCAACAAAATATTTCCATTTAATATCAACAAGTTCAACCTTATTCTTATCATAGTAGGTTTCCCACCAATCTAAAGCAATCCCTTCTAAATTTATTGTGGACCAAACTATTCGAGTTCTTGGGGAATAACCTTAAACTGTAAAATAAAATTCCAATTCTTTTAGCCAAGTTTCAACTGCATCTTCACCTTCTCCATCAAAGTTGGAGATACAAATGTTTTTTAGATCCCTAGCTATTTCTTTTTCTAGAAGGGCTCTAGCATACAACTGCTCTATAGTTAGACCACCATCTTGGCCAACCTCTGAGCCTATAGCTTACGAGTTCTAATTTGTAATTATTTCCAACACTTGTCTCATCTAATTTTGCATGACAAAAACTGTAGCAGTGAAGTCTTTTAACTCTATGTTGGATTTTTTGGATCCTCACCTTGGATCCCTTCTTCAACATTATTTTGTCGAGTTTGTCTAGTATTATTAACTGATAACATTCATTCACAATTGGTATTAGTTCTTATTATATTTTAGTAGGTAGGATATTCTAGGTCATCCCAACTTTAACTTATCTCTAAGCAAGCCTTCATTGGAGACATCCAAATCCCTTTAGCACACAAGAAGCTCTATACCATTGTACCTAGAGCTCTGATACCAAATGTAATGACCCAAAATTTAACTACAAGAAAAACACACTATATATATATATTAAGAGAGGGATTCATATGTTCCTAATCAGCCTTTAGTTGATCTATTGTTTAAATCCCCTAATTTTCTTGAAGAGCTACATCTCATGAAATACCCTAACACAAGTCCATCTATGTAGGCATATTATGTGTTACCACAAATAAGTTTATCCCTCTCATCATTCTCGATGAGCTAAAATTATCACCTTCAATCCATCGAAGGTATATACCCATCTCCATACCATACACAAGTCAATCTGTGTAGGTATATTATGCGTATTGCGAGTTAAGCTATCCATATCATCTACTGACAAGCTATATTAACTCAGAGGTAGTCTTTCCATAACTTAGTTATCATTCTCCCTAAGGGTCTTAATCCCTTAGGTCACCTATGGTCACACTAAGGGGATCTCAATTTCCTTAAGTCATGCTCTAAGTTCATCCTAGAACTCAATACTTAAGTTTCGTTGTTTTAGCAAGAAAGCAAGAATAAATACTAAATATAACAAAAAACATAATTCATAAAGCATACAAAATATACTAGAAAGGAAGCAACATTTAAAGAAGGTAAACATTAATTGAAAGAAATTTAAATACAAAACATAGATAATTCAAGCAATAATTTAAAGGTACATATTCCAACAGTTAAAAAATTATTACATATAAGCAAGCATGGTAAATCTTCCATACTCTTAAAGAATAACATATTACATCAATTTCATCAAGAAAATCTCCCCACAAATTCTAGTCTATTTGAGCATAAGTAAATCATTACAAGTAGAGAATAAATTGGTGCAATGGTTCCATTTGCCTCTTTGGTCCTTCTTCTCTTTCCAACGATCATTTGAGGATAATAGGGTATCACTGAACTCATGGTTCAGTATAGACATGACTTTCCTTTGAGAATATTAGTTTTTCAAGAGGTCATTAATATCTATAATTAGTTTACTTTCCTTTTCAATGCAATTGGATAGGCCTATTGCCTTACAACTAGTCTCTTCTTCCCCTACATGACAATAGTCTTGGACTCTTGTTCCATTGATTATTAAAAATCTATATTTAAGGGTATCCCATTTCTCCATACTTGCTAGGGGCTCATGCATAATCCAGGTATCCTCCTAGAAGTCTACTTTATCTCCTCTTATTATTTTCTATTTGACTCCCTCTAGATCGACTCTCTATTTTTTATAATGTGGTTCAAATGGATGAACCTATATGAATCCCTTTAGAGTTGAGGATATGATACCTATACTTACTATTTAAGTACTTGTGTTGTAGTATCTTTTTCCATAACTTATTGTATTACCTTATCATTTTCCAAGTGAGTTTTACACCTAGTGCTTCATTTAATTCCTTTAGCCTTTGAAGACCCAGATTGCCTATAGTTTTTGGTCTACAAATTTTATTCTAGCTAACTAGATGAATCTTTATCTTTTGAATCTACCCAAAAGAAACTTTTTATGATCATTTTTATGTTTAATATAGTTTTCCCTTATGCAAAGAAATTTGACATCATATAAAATAACATGGCTTGCATGTTGCTTTTAGTATTTGGAATTTATTAGCCTAAGAAAATATACCACCATTTCATCCTTGCAATTTCTTATTGAGTCTACTAATTATATTATTCTACTGTTGATCGTGTAACCTCACTAGGATTAGATTCATTCCCAAGTGTTTGGTTGGAAGGTTACTCCCTTTTACATTCTAGTATCGTTTTAATTATGACTTGTTTCTCTTATCTAAAATTCATAAATAAAACCTCACTTTTTCAAAGAAAATATATTTTCCTAAAGCCTTCTCATGTTGGAATTTATAATATTTTCTATAAATAAATAGAAGCAAACCATCTATTCAAATATTATATAGAAATTAAACAGGAAAAAAGAGAGAGAGAGATGGTGTGAACCCTTGGGCACCATAAATAGTAAATATATATATATAATTAAAATTACACAATACTACCATAGTCAAATTAGAAGTGGGAGGGTGGTATTTATACCAATAACAAAACCCCACTCACAAAACAAATTTTAACCAAAACTAACATAACAAAAGTGTTTTAGGTTAATTATAAGTTATAAAGAGGGTTTAAAAATAACAAGATTAACCATGACACATATGGCTTACATAATAAAATATTACAAATGATTAACACATTGTATAATGAAATGCCCTTAGGCCTATCCAAAAAATCATACAATATTGGCCTTGGACATGAATTATATTACAATCTCAACACTACCATAATCTAAAATGAGAAGATAAAGAGATAATACATTAGTGATAATAATATCTTTCCCCCATAGTATATGCTCTATTGGGCCTTTGTAGTTGATACAAATCCTTTTTGAATCTCCCTTATCATTTGAAAGACATCCATTGATCTTCAAGAACTCAACTTCAATCCTTTGTAGTTTTAGCAAGCAATTCTTCATTGGATATCCTTCCCTTTTATAGTATCTACAAGTGGTCTTCAAATTATTTGAATACTTAGCATGGACCTTGAGCCCATATGTCTTAGCCTTCCTTAGATTTGAATTTGTTGGTGTAAGCCTATATTTGTGAAGTCACATTACAATTCTATGTTGCCATCTAAAAATGAACTAGGAGAGGAAAAACTAATCATAAGTAATAGTCTTTGAGATTTCAATAACGGAGGAATCATATGAACCATTATGTTCAAAATCTAAAACTAGAGAGATATATTAGCAAGGACAATATTCATGCATTTTGCATAATATTTCTTTTTCCTTTAGAAGTTACAATATCTACACTCAATGCGTTGAATCTCATAATATAGTCCTCAATGTTATCAAACTCAACCAATTTAAGAGAGGAAAGATTCAATTCCAAGAGACTTACTTTAGTACAATATACTTTCCCAAAAATCTTAAGAAATTTGGACCATATATTTATAGGATCACTCTACTCTTTGATATGGAAAAGTAACTCTAGTTAAATAAGAAAGGGAAAAAGACCAATATCTTCTTCTCTTTGATGACAAGTTTGTTCATTAAGAACAATTGCTTTATACTCTTGAAAGATGCACCACAATTGTTTAATATATAATAGGCCAATCATTTGGATTGACCAAATACTATAATTTCATCCATTAAGATAAGTAACTAGGGCTTTGTGCTCCATCTTATATAGCCAAACCCCTAACACCATAGTATGTCTATTGACTAATGCCACCAATGCATAGGGATAAAAAAAATCATGTAATTAAAAGAATGCCTTAAAATACTTTCAGATGCAAAAATTTATGGAATCTAATTTTTTTCCCTAATGGACCCATAAAAATTAAAGCTCCAAACATTAGAGATAAGAAAACTAATTACTTATTGTCACTTGGTGATATGCGATTTATTAGTGTCTTCCACTTATTGCTTGCCAACTCAATGCCCCTAAACTTATGTAAATACAATAATTGACCTTCTCCAATTAATTGAGCTAGTAAAAATATGATAAAATGGTTTGACATGGCATGAAAGAAGGCTAGGTTTACTACCACATTGTTCAATATCCATTGTGGTTAGTAGATCTTACCATAGGTATGACATAAAATTGGATCTCATGAATGTTGATCTCCTTTGTATAAGGAGACCAACTTTCCTTTGAGAATACTAGTTCCTTGATAAATGCAAAGCCTTTGCTCCCTAGAAAAGTAACAAAACAATGTCACGAATATTAGTTCCTTGATATATGCAAAGCATTTGCTCCCTAGAAAAGTAACAAAATAATGTCACAAGAAGGTACCTCTAGGATTTGATCTAGGTACCTTGGAGGCACTAACAACCTACATAAGGAAGAGTGACTAATCAAGCTATGAGCTCCATTGATATCCATGCCATAAAACCTTCATAAGGATTGCCAGTGGCCCAAGAGATGTATTTTTTACAATGCAAAAGTATACTTTGAACCCTAAACCATATACCACATAAGACAAAATTTCTACTCAACTAACCAATCAGACTACCTACTCCATTGTGTTGAGCATCCAAGGTGCTCCATATTATCCCAAAAATATCATATTGTAAAATAATACAAGACCACATTTTGACTCCATGACCTCCTACATGTCCCCATTCTTACTAGTTGCGTTGGTGTATTTAAGATGTTGTGCATAGGGTGTCTACTTATTATATATAACATAACCAATGCCATAATTTTCATCAATAGCTGACATAGTCAAGGTGTATGCAATCCATCCCACACATGCCAAAATCAAGATGCCAAAACATATTTTGAATTTCAGAATCTTCTTCTTTATTTTTCTACTACATTGGTCATAGAGAAGATTCAAGGAGGATATGAAAGAGGAAAATAAGTTTTCAATGCAAATATTTGGAAATATTTTGAATGGAAAAAAGAAGATATATTTTCTTCTTATAGCAAAAAAATCTTATGAAGCATTGAAGATCAATTTGTTTGAAGTTTTGGAAAAAAAATCAAAAGCTCTAAACTCTCTATGTGACCAAGTGACTCCTTACCCTATTGGACTTTAGAGCATTAGGTTTAATATTTGTAATTCTTCATTAGCATATGTTTTATTACGTATCTAATGTTAGTTATATTCTAGAATTGGTGAGCATATTTTAGGTTGAAATCATATAGGGAGTAGTTAGAACAAGTCTATACTTAGAATAAACTATTTGGGTTTACGTAGAATATTTAGGCTCCAACTCAGTTAAGCCTAATTTGTTTTTTCTCAAAATCTATATAGTGTAACCATTGCAATCATAATATGTAGAATGAGTTTTCCATTCTTAATTGGTATCAAAGCCAACATAAAGTTTTTTTAGTGGATTGCCCATCATGTATGCATGAGTTCAATGCATTGAAGAAAACTAAGAGTTTATTTGCTGATGGATTAATTTTGGTGAGATTTTCTATTGTTAGAAACTTACACCATCTGCAATCTATGAAGAGAGATCGTTTGATGATCTCTAGAGTCTTAAGGTGAAGTGTGCAGGAGGATATAGTGAGTGTCATGCTGCTAATCCTGCGTTGGTTTATGAACATGGATGTGGACGGATTGATATCCACAAGAGGAGATAAGTGGAGGTGATTTCTATGCGTGTTAAAAGAGATCATAGAAGAAGGTGATCGTAGAGAAAAACATGTTCTTTTTAAAATGGAGTATCAAGGAAGAAGCCCATAGAGAGGAGAACGGTCCAGCGATCTACCTGTAATATGCCTACGGTCCAACGAAGGAAGCTATGATACAACAAAGGAAAAATATGCATGAGAGGAGAAACGGTGAATGCATTGAATTTGATCCGCGTGAGAGGAGAAATCCATTTTTAAATGCCAAATGAATTGCAAAAGGTGAAAATATCAATGCGTGGGTGATTGTTATCAAAGGAGAAAGCCTAAAGATAGTGAGACAACCAGTAGTTTCTTGTGTAGAGAGGTTTTATTTCAGCGAAGTTCATCCAGAGTGGTTAACAAAGAGTGTGCGAGTTTGTAGACACATCTGCGAGTGGAGAAAAATTAGTGGATGATCATTTGACTGTGATGGAGAGAGAGGATATTCGAGTGCTGTATCTCTTGCATGTTGTAACATGAGGAGAATAATGACGTTGACCAACATTTTATTCTGTTGATTTGCTGAGCTATGCAAAAATATTTGATTTGTGCATTGTATAACATAATATACAATATCAAACGAATGTGAACAGAGTGAAAGAAGTAATGTGGAGAAATTAAATCATCAAGGAGGTCAATCGTCTGTGAACAACGAATTTAATATTTTGTGATATTGTTGTTTGAGAATGCATGTCACATCTGTGAAATAAAAAAAACAATGTTGTGAAGCTCATGGAGGCATTTTGATCGAACGTTGATAATGACAGGATGGTTTTGACCATGAATTCCTATAGAAAGTACAAAGGTTATCTGTGATACATGCACATGCTTTGAAAAGGAGGTGTCGTGCTTTACTTTTAAAATAAAGAAGAGATGTCTACGAAGGGGACATGATCTATGATTTGCCACTGAGAGATCATGGAGATCACCAAAAATGAAGATGTATTGTGCTAATTTATTTTGCGAAGAAGAACGCGGAGTTGAAGACGTAACCTGTTTGGAAAAAAATATTAGTGGATGTCATTCACTATATTGATGACAGTCTGGGTGATCGAGTGTAGATATCGAGGGCACAAAAGGAGTATTGATAAACACAAGAATTTGCTATAAAAATGTGAACCTAACGTTGTGACAAGTGTGGTGTTCGAACTGCTAGGTGCTGTGAATGCACTATGAGTGATTTCAAGCCTATAAAGCATAACAAAAGTGTGCGTAATTTCTTCTTGTGAGGAGTGCACTACGTTGTGAGGATTGAGGTGTGGAAGTCTACAGTGTTGTGTTATCCCATGGAGAAGCAAGTGAAGAAGTTTTTCAAATGTGAATTAGCCACATGGAAGCAACGAATGTGTCTTCAATAATGAGGATAAAGAAGATTAAGTGAAAAAGACAGTGTCAACCGAGAGATCGTGTGGCAGAATGTTGAGTTGCAAAAATATTTGGAGAGAAAGCACGCAAAAAATGTTGAGTTGAGTAGCTGATAATTTTGTCATTGAAGAAATAGTTGATCTTATGGAAGTAGAGCAAGATCTCCATGAGAGAATTAACAGAATGAGGTTCGATCTAAATCTGTAATTTTCTTTGTTTGTAAGCATATTGCCTTGTTTGTGGAGTTGAACGTTCTTGAAGAATAAAATATTTGTTGCCAAGAACCAGCTAGAGTTTTGTAGAGATTATAGACAATCTTTCAAAAATATTGTGATGGAAAACATGTACGAAGACTTGAAGGTGCCAAGTTTCAATGGAGAAGATTATGCTTATTGGAGCATAAGGATAAAAACTTTGTTGATGGCCAAAGACCTTTGGAGCATTGTAGAAAAAATATATGAGGAACCCACTTGGAGCAAGATACAAGGAGAGGAGAGAAAAGAGAAGAAATGGAAGCAATATGAAAATTGCTTAGCCCTTATGGATTTGAGGAGAGGAATGGAAAAGAGTGTTTTCCCTCTCATAGCCAATTGTAGATCAGCTACAATGGTATGGCAAGTGTTGAAGGATGCTTATGGGTTTGATGAGGACACCCATAAAGCCATATGTGACAATCATGAAGATTGTTTAAGCAAGGAGGAGCCTTGCTTCCTTGAAGAAGTTTTTGAATTAGATCCTTTTGAAGGAGTTTTTGAAGAGTCTTGTAAAGACTCCTTTGAAGACATACATTGTTATGAAGGTAAGTTCTTCCTTGAAGAGAGATATTGTGAAGAATCCCTTCATGGAGAAGAGGATGAGAAGGAGCCTTGTACAATTCTCATTAAAGAGAGTTATGATGAAGAATATCTCATGGAGGAGACAAATAGAGAGTGTATTTTGGAGAATGCACCTACAATTCTCATGAAGGAGAATAAAGAAGTTTTGTGGGATGATGATGGAGAAGCAATGTTCATGGAAGACCATTGGCTCACTTATCTTGAAGACCATTCACTTGGAATGGATGTGTGCTCTCCTGGAAGAGCAAATGCAGTTATGTGGGATGATAATTCAAGTGTAGAAGAGGAAGAAGAGATGAAGGGAATAAGTTTCATGCTCCATAATGAATATTATCTCATGGATGAGATAATAAAAGGTAAAGAAAATTATGAGAAAGCCTAGCTCAAGGAGGAGATAGAAAATAATGAGATTGTCATGGATGAAGATCACCCACTCCGAGTGACTACATTGAAGAAAGAGGCAACAATGTATGATTGTTTGAATGAATGGTGTTTCAACACACCAACATGGATTGAACAAGAGAGGAGAAATCTTAATGAAGAGTTGATGGTTGATTTTGAAGCAACATACTATGAAATAATTGTGCCACAAAATAACTTTATGGGAAGCACCAAATCTAATCATACTAAAGGTAATGCTTTTATGATTGATGATTTGTTTTTTGTGAGAAAGAATGAAAAGACAGGAGAATGTATTTCAAAGGTATTATTGAGAGGAGATTGTCTCAGAGAGATAACTTTAACAAAGAGTCTTCTTGGAGTGAAGACAATGATGGAGATCTTGGATCACATGGATCCAAATTATGTGTTTAAAATTCCTTGGGGGAAGGAATATTGTAAAGCCATTGTTTTGAGAGAACATTTGTGTGAGGAGTAATTTTACGTTGCATATGTAGTTGGTCATTATATGGCCATACTTGTTTTGATATTTTGTGTGGAAATATGTGAAAGATTCGTATGGTATAATCATCTGTGAGATGATTAATTGTAAATACTCATGTGGAGTATTGTTTAGTTTTGAATATGTAAAAGAAGATCAAAATGTGAGAGCATGTTTTAAAGACCATAATGATAAAGATGTAAGAGAGTGGTTGCTGAAAACCACAAGAGGAGATAATTTTGTTGAAGGAGGAGCTAATAAACAAAAGAAAGTACTCTAGAATTTGTGTTATAGAGGAGCAACATCAAATATGAAGGAGATCCCACATGAAGAGTGGAAGGAGCGCCACCACAAGTATTTTTCAAATTTGATTTTTTGATTCAAGATTGGAGGAAACATAAGAGAAATATTTTCTTCCAACTTTATGATGCTTAAATAACTCTTGCATGTGTGTCTTTAGCATCAAGGGGGAGAATGTTGGACTTTAGAGCATTAGGTTTAATATTTGTAAGTCTTCATTAGCATATGTTTTATTACGTATCTAATGTTAGTCATATTCTAGAATTGGTGAGCATATTTTAGGTTGAGAGCATTTAGGGAGTAGTTAGAACAAGTCTATGCTTAGAATAAACTATTTGGGTTTACGTAGAATATTGAGGCTCCAACTCAATTGAGCCCAATTTGGTTTTTCTCAAAACCTATATATTGTAACCATTGCAATCATAATATGTAGAATGAGTTTTCCATTCTCATACCCACTTAGCTACCATGTTAGAGTTCATAATATTTTTATTAAATAGAAGTAATCCATCTATTTAAATCTTATAAAAAAGTGAAAATGAGGATGATAAAGAGAAATATATATTGAGAACTCATAGGCACCATAATAATTACTATATCCATAGATAAAATTACATAACACTCTAATAATTGAATGAGTGGGAGGAGTATTTATACCAATACCAAAACCAAATTACAAAATAAAGTTTAACCTAATCCAACTTAAAAAAGGTATTTATGTTAATTACAAGTTCATAACAAGGTTAACATAGCCCGTAGAGCTTACATAATAAAATATTACAAATAATTAATACATCACAAAACAAAATATCCTTAGGTCTATCCAAAACATTGCACATTGTTGGACTTGTTGGAGTATATTACATTATTTGGTACATGCTAATGTACCACCTTGGGTACATATTTAGATTAGGAGTGTGTCTTATATTAGAGAGTGAGTATTTACTTTATGTAATGTAATAATGTGCAGGAAATGCACAAGTGTCTTGTAGTTAAGTATGCAAGTATGATGAGTGTAGATGTGCACAAGTGTCCTTTATGTAAGAGTGCACATGTATCCTTAGAGTAGGAAAGTGAAGAGTCTCAAGAAGAGTGAAGGCCAAGAGTACTCCATATGAAGAGTCACATTCCATTATATATGTGTTTATGTGTGTGTGTGTGTGAGACACAATGTAGAGTGAGAGTGTGTGGAAGTATGGTGTATTTGAGATCTTTATTCTATATCAAAATACTATTTTCATGAGCATTTGTTAATGGACATTTTATGAGTTGTTGCAGAAGTTATTTATGAGTTTTATATGATTAGAATATTTCCATTATCATATATTTTATATAGCAACTTTATTTTAGATCTTGTGGTTATTTTTCTTTAAGTATTAAGCATCAAAAGCTAACAGTGGTATTAGAGCCACAAGGGAGATTGATAGGAGATAGAGAGATTTCTTTTATAGAATTTAAAAGTTGCTATTTGGCTAGAGTCTTTCCACAAGGTTGCAAAAAACTCATGAAGACTAGGACTCAACATAGATTTCTTTCCACTAGATTGAAGAACAACTAGTGAAGTTTATTGATTTCAAAATTTTGGAGATTTGGATGTATTTGATTGCTGTTATCTAAGATTTTGTTGTAGAAAATTAGTTCTCAAAAGTTGAGAAGCTTCCTACAACAGATAGAGAAGAATTTCACCTTTGATTGCCTAAAAGTCTATGTGCTTTCCTCGTGCAGGAATTAGTTTTGGAGTTGCAACAAAAAAGTAGACATTGAAGATTAAGGAGGTCCAAGAAAGAGGCCCCATTGGAGATTGAAGATTGGATATTGAGGAGGTCCAAGAAAGAGGTCCCATAGAATATTGAAGATTGAATATTGAGGAGATCCAAGAAAGAGGTCCCCATAGAAGATTGGAGATTGAAGATTGAGGAGACCCAAGAAAGAGGTCCCCATAGTATATTGAAGGAAGAAGAGAGAAAGAGGCCAAAGAAGCCCTATTGAAGATTGAGAAAGAGGAGACTCGAGAGAAGAGGTCCCCATTGTAAATTTGAGAAAGGAGATAGGAGATTTGAGAGAGAATATTGAGGAGGCCTAAGAAAAAGGTCCATTGAAATTTTGAAGGAGAAAGAAGGAGAATAGAGAAGCCCTATTGAGAAATTGAAGAAGTGGCCATTGGAGAATATTTGAAGAAATTTTGAGGTAGAATATTGCAAGAAGAAGAAACTCCTGAAAAGAGATAATCACATCAAAATTGGGATAATTGTTGTCATCCAACAACAAGCCCAAAAGGATTTGTGAAACTGATTCAAGGAGAAGGATTTTGGCAAGAAGTTTGCCAAATTTGAGAAAGTATTTTTTGAAGACTTCAAGACATTTATATTCTTGAATAAGAGGCCAGCAAAGAGGTCAAATTTGAAGATAAAATTCAGTGGAAGCTAAGGAGGAGAAAGAATATTGAAAGAGGCCACAAATTGATATTTTTGGAGACAACCATTAAAGTTTTTGAAGGCTGATTTTTGAAGGAGAAGATTGTAGATTGTTGGGGTAGAATTTGAAGAGTTTTAGGACAGCAATATAGAGGAGGAGAAATCAGAATTTTGGAGCAGCATTTGAAGAGTTTTGGACTACAAATTTGGGCAGCATTAGAAGGAGATAGAAGAGCTATGAATTGGAGAAGTTTTGGGCAGTTTTGGAAGTGTTTTTGGATAGCTGATTGAAGGAGGAATTGACAACAATTTAAGGTAGATAATTGAAGGAGTTAGAGAGTATTCAAAGCTTAAGAATATTGCATCCACACCATATTATAATCTACATATTATAGACAACAAAAAGAAGTCAAATTTGATATAAGAAAAGAAGCTTTTTGGAGATTGAATAAGTCAATATTTTTATAGCAAATATTGGAGAAGAAATATTATCCAAAAAGCAAAGTCTTTATCAAAGAATCTTGGCCAATCACCATGTGGAAAAAGGAGCCACCATATTTCTGAGGTATAGCCACCATGGAAGAGAAGACATCCACGTTGAGAAGAACCACCAAGGTTGAGCCACCAAGTTGAGGAGGAGGAGCAAAGCCTCAATGCCACCATTAGCACCATTCAAGGAGGGCAAGAATGACATACAAATAAGCAACAAAGAATACATTTAGTGGACATCAAAAGATAAGTATTGGGAAGGAAAAATATTGAAGAAGCTAAGTTAGGGCAAGTTGAGCACCAAGGGATCAACCACCACACAAGTGGACATTGGGATTGCAAGTGGTGAGATGCCACATGTTGATTAAAATATTCAAGATACCATAACACCTTGAAAATACTTTAGGTTGATCATTGCCAAGCATTACATAGTGAGGAAGGGTGTTAGATAATTAAAGCACTAAAAGGAGACCTATGGTATATGAGCTGAAGAGGTAAAGTCATTACTTGCCATTTGGCACATCAGAAAATAGAACACAACTAGCCTTGGAGAGAATTAAATTGTTTGAGGCATTTATTAATGCATGGGTTGTAAATAGCACAAGAGAGATTCATTTGGAAGGAAGTTCAAGTTACAAAAATAGGAGAGCGCCTTGCAGCAAGAAGTTTGTTGACTCTTCAACAATGAAGACCGATTATTTCACCCAAGATAGCATGCACCTAGATTATTGAGGTAAATTTTATATTATTATTTGATTTATTTAAAGGTTGGAGTAATAAGGAGGAATTTATAATTGGTTTATGAAAGATTGATTTTGATTATTATATTATCACATTGATTACTTAATACTATTGGAGGTATAAGGTTTATAAGTGGTAAATCAAACCCTAGATATTTTATTACTGCATTTTGGAAAGTTTTGAGAAGTTTTGAAAAGCTGATCTAAGGTTTTGGGAAGATAATTACATGTTTTGTAATTAATTAGTTTGATTTTGTAAAGCAATTTGAAATATTTACAAATTGATAATTTTGGAGAAATAAGGAGTTCAACATCAAATTAGGAATACAAAATTTGCAAATATCTTTTTACTAAAATTCTAAATTTCTAATTGGGGAGTTATAAGGAATTCAACACCAACATAGGATTGTGAAATTTAGAATTTAGAAATCATATTTTTGAAATTTGGGAGATAAAAGGAATTCAACCTAGAGTTTTGAAGAATTGAAACCTTTGTCAAAATTATTGATTGTTCATTCATAACTAGGGAGAAATAAGGTATTTACCTTAAATAATAGAAGTTGAAGACTATATTGAAATTATCATTAAAACATTAGGGAGATATAAGGTAGTCTACAAGTGTTATCATGACAACAAATAAATTCTTTCTTTTAGAATCCCAACTTCTTAAAGGTCCTAATTACACTTCATGGAAAAACAAAGTGAGGTCAATATTGATAGTAGAAAACCTTTGGGATATTTTTAAAGGAGTGAAAACTAAACCTATTGAAGATGCTAGAGAAATTCAAAAGTATGAAGAAGATGAAGCAAAAGCACTCATGATAATAATATTTACAATTGTAGATGATATACAACCATACATTAGTTCAATAGTAACTTCTACAAAAGCTTGGAATACTTTAGCCAAGATATTTGAAGGAAAGAATAAAGCCACTATCTTGAATCTTCAACCCCAATTGCATTCTCTAAAAGTTAATAAGGGTGAAAGTATAGAATTATTTCTAATAAAACTGGCATATATAAAAGGAAAATTATTAACCTTAGGAGAAAAGGTAGAAGACAAGTTTATTTTTCAAGTGATTCTAAGAGCACTTCCAAAAAGCTACAAGCATCTAGTCACATCCTTACAAATTCTAAGTAAAGATACATCATTTGATGAGTTAGTCAATATACTACAAGAGTATGAGGTAGAGAATTCAATAAAAGATGAAATGACTAACAATGTATTAGTCTCAAAAGATAATCCACAAGGATATGTTGCTTCATTCTCAAGGGATAGATAAAAATGGAATAATAGATATTATCAAGTATGCAGAAAGAGAGGACATAATACAATTTTTTGTAGATTCAATCCAAGAAATCAGTTGCAAGGGAATCAATTAAATCAAGGAGGTCAATCAAATAGGTCATTTCAGCCAAGACAATATCAGAATCAATACAGACCTCATCATAAACAAATTCAACATCATTATCCTTCTCAATATCAGTATAATCAATATCAGCTACAATATAGAGAAGGAAACCAAAAGGGACACTTAGCTCAAGAAATTCAAGAACTAGAAGAAACAACAAAAGAAAATAATGTTAAAGCTATTTTGGAAAAATTAATATTTTATCCTGTGGGCCAAGCCTAATTCCATTGTCAATATTTTCTTCCAATGGCCCACACCCTTTTGCAACCCATGCCTAAAATACCTTTGGACCACCTACCTCCATAAATTCCTATGGAAAATCTAGCTCAAGAGGAATCACAAAGTTTTTTCCAATATCAAATCAAATCCTACCTCGATCACCAATAAAATTTTTGCTATGCTATGGAAAATACTCTTCTCATACCTCCCTCCTTGTGGCCTATCTCTAGATTTGAGATTTCCTTAGGGAGATCCTTGAACCTGCCCTTGGAGGAAAGACCAAACAATCCTCAAGCTAACAATAAAGCAATTTCTAAGTGGACTCCTCCACCAAGGGGTTGGTGCAAATTAAATTTTTATGGAGTTGCTAAAGATAATCTTAGAATTGTAAGATTAGGGGGTATCCTCAAATACCACAATGGGAAAGTCATATTTACCTTTGCAGAGCATTTAGGATTCTAGACCAACAATGTTGTAAAAGCAAAAGCTATGTGGCGAGGCCTTGATATGGCAAAAAATCATCTTGGAAAGATCATCATTGAGGTAGACTCGATGAACATCATCAAATACCTAAGAAAAAACAAGAGGCTATCTTTGAGGGTTGAGGATTATATCAAGGAAGCAAGGATCCTTAGGCTCAACCATTTGGATACCATCTTTTAGCACACTTTTAGGGAATCTAATAAGTCTGCAAATATCCTAGCTAATCAAGTAGTCAAAGCTAATAGGTTGATCACTTGGATGGTTGACCTTCCCCAAGAGGTCAAAAGCATTGTGGTCCAAGAAATTGTTCAAAATTTTTGAGTTTGATCATTTGGTATTTTGGTGTTTAGCACCATCTCTTAGCTTTCAGGTTTGTCTGATCACTTAAGCTGATAGGTCCCATCCTCGATGCACCATTTTAGGTAGCTTCAATATCTATTACCAAGATAGCAGTAAGGGTGGGGAATCCAACCAAGTTATATTAGATTTCAAAGTCCTGACCATCACCATTGATCACTTTACACAAGATCAGGGCTTTTTATTTGGCCAAGGTAATGCTAAAAACACTACAACTCCCAAGGAAGGAAGTTTTTTCTTGTCTACTGCATTACAGGTCAGGGATTTTTCATTGGATGAGGTAATACTGGTAATGCTATGACTCCCAAGGTGACATTTTGCCTTCCCACGTCCAACCATAATTTCATCAGTTTGCTCACGTGTGACTGACACAGATGTATTAGTATTGAAAATATAAATTTCCCTCCCAATGCTATAAGTGATGTGTCCTCGTGTGAGTTTTTTGAGTGGTGATCCCTTGAAAATCAAAACTTCACTATAACAAATTTGAAGAAAGGCAAGGAGCCCAAAAGTGATAAGGGAAACATTAAAAAAATCTTCCATAAGAGTCAGGCTCCAGTTCATATAGGTGAACCTCTCGAGCATCCTAACCTTGTTAACGACCACATAAGTATCTTTCTCTCTGAATGTTTTCTAAATTTGTGTATTAATATTAGCTTAGAATTATTACCCAAGATGATCTTTGTGGAGCCAAGCCATGCATATTGGGATCCGCTTGCTGAGCATATTATGAAAGAGAGGGGGTTTATCCCATTATTTAGGAAATTTTTTGGTGATGAGATCAATATCACCATGGTTGTTCTAGAGACCTAGGAGAATGACAAAGTCACTATTCAAGGGAGATAATTCCTAATTGACATACATCTCCTCTCCACTATTACTGGGTAACTGGCGAAAAGGAGGTTGATCCACAGAGAAAAGCACAATTAGGAGGTGGAATTGAAGGAGTTTAAGGACAATGACAAAATATTCAAGGAGGTGAAACATGTAATACACCAAAAAAATCTCCCCACCCCATGGAATGATGTAATGAACCCTATCATTAAGTTTATTACCATGGATGATCTGAAGAAGGTACTCTACAACTTTCATTTTGCTTTTGTCAATAACTTCAAGGATGTTAACACCATTAGCATTCCCTATTTCCTTTTCAATTCCATTAGTTATATAATAGGGGTCTATAGAAATAAAAAAAGCACTGAACTCCCATCTCACCAAGGTATTTACAATATCATATACAAACATATCCTAATTCACAACCCTCAGGTCAATCCAACCCCTTTGAAAAGGAAACCCAACCCTCTTGGAAAATTGAGTGCTCCTTTTCCTGCTTTCCTATCCTTGGGTACCAAGAAAATAAAGGTGATAGAGGCATTCCATGAGCTGCGGATGAAGAAGAATATTAAATTTGAAAAATTTGAAGGTCCTACCAAGAAATCATCCCATTTGAAGGAACAACTCACCCAGGGACAAATAGAATATTATTGACATAAAGGATGATGACAAGGAAGATGATGTTGTTGCCAACAACTTGAAGAGGTTCATCATTTCAACAACCACAAACATGATAAATTCCATGGTAAATTCCATTATTGAACTCAGGGAAGCCCTATATTTGCTGTTCTACAATGAGCAATTTCTAGGTCAAGAGGACTCCAAGGAGGACGAGGCCAATTCCAAGGACGAGGCCAAGGAAGAGGTCAAGGAAGAGATGAAATATGAGGACAAGGAGGGCAACGAGGATGCCACTGAGGATTAGCTTCCTCATATATTCACTTATGTTTCTTAGGCTACCCTGTGTGGAGCCTAGTTTACCCTTTGTTTGTCAGATTCTTGATGGGGTTGTATCCCCCCTTTTGTTTCTAGGCTGTCTTGACTATGATTGGGGTTGTGTTCCCTTTTTTGTTTTAGCATCTCTTTGCTAGGGGCTGCATCCCCCATTAGATCCTCTTTTTTGATGTCTTTCAGTAGTTCCTTACTATTTTTGTAAATAGGTTTTGGGGTCCTCCTCTAAAACCTAGATATTAATGAAATTTCCTAACCTATCAATTTTTTTTTTTTATGAGGATACTAATAATCTACATGATCAAGATACAAATAGGGAGCAATCTATATAAATCATGAGAATACTATACGAGATACAAGAATCGAATGAAGAACATATTGAAGATTAAATTCTTCAATTACCAAATAATGTAATACATTGGGGGGTTGGAGTATATTACATTATTTAGTACATTCTAATGTACCACCTTGGGTACATCTTTAGATTAGGATTGTATCTTAGATTAGAGAATGAGTATTTACTTTATGTAATGTAATAATGTGTAAGAAATGCACAAGTGTCCTTTATGTAAGAGTGCACATATGTATTTAGAGTAGAAAAATGAAGAATCTCAAGAAGAGTGGAGGCCAAGAGTACTCCATATGAAGAGTTACATTCCATTGTATATGTGTGTGTGTGTGTGTGTGTGACACAATGTAGAGTGAGTATGTGGAAGTATGGTATATTTGAGATCTTTATTCTATATCAAAATACTATTTTTGTGAGCATTCATTAATGGAATTTTTATGAGTTGTAGAAGTTATTTATGAGTTTTATGTGATTATAATATTTCCATTATCATATATTTTATATAGCAACTTTATTTTAGATCTTGTGGTTAATTTGATTTAAGTATTAAGCATAAAAGACTAACACAACTTGGCCATGAATCAAATTATAATTTAAATCTTATGGGTTTGCATACTATTACAAAATCCATTACTTCCTTTATGGTTCCTACTCCCATAAGGATGGTGTTGTCAATAGACTGTGTGTGATATTAGAAGTGATTTGATACTCTTGATCTCATTGTACTTTTTAGCCTTCAAGATCACATTTCTCAAACATTCTATCATGATTATGAATATATATGGAGAAAGAGGATCCTCCTATCTGATCCCTCTAGAGATATTTAAGAACCCCTTATATTATGCATTGAACATGACTAAAAAATATTGCTATTGAAACACAATCATAGATCCAATCTCTCCATCTTTAACCAAAGCCAACTCTTTCCAAAAAATTATTCAATAAGATCTAGGAGACATGATCATATGCCTTTGCCATATCTAATTTTAATAATATTTCTTCCTTACTACTAATAGAAACTGAATAGGATTCTTCATGAATAATTATTATTCTATCAAGGGTTTATTTACCTTCTATAAAACTATCTTGATAGTCCAAAATAAGTTTAGGGAGTGTCTCATTTAATCTTAGAGCAATTAATTTTTGAATTATCTATAAGTTGTGTTGCATAAACTTATCAATTTTATATCATTCTTCTACCCTAATAAATTTTGGGGATTAGAACAAGATTGGTGGTATTAAAATCCTTTAGTATTATAAAAATTCACCTAGATGCTAATAATCTCACTAATGAATAGAGAATCATCTCAAATAAATGAGAAAATTATTGAATAAGAGTGGGTATAAATACCAACCTATAACACAACTTATTGAATTTTAGATATAGAGACTAAATATTGGATAATAATATAATAATATAAAACAATGTCACCTTACAAGGTGCACTCACAACACAAAGGTCAATAATGGTCTCAAATGAAGATTAAAATTTATTTCAACCAACTCTTACACTGAATGATGGAAATGAGGAGTGACCATTATTATTTCTCCCCTCATAAAGGCCACTCCCAAAAACATTACCTAGAAATCTAACATAAATTATTTGTAGCATGACCTTGTTTAGAATATCTAATGACTACTCCTCTACAAGCATGCATGTTGGATCAACCATTTCTTATAGGTGAAATCATTGAATCTAGCACATCCACACTTCAATATATTTCATTTGGTGATGTAGCAATATATTGTTAACAAGTTTCAATGTACTCTAATTATAACAAAAATATATGATATGGATATTCTAAGGAATTTTTATCTCTCAAGAATTGATAATATTAATACAAATAGTTTAGAAACCTCATTATAAATGCTATATTTAGCTTCCATGAAATACTATGATATGATGGATAACAATTGAGAAAACCAAGAGACTAAACTAGATCCTAGAGAAAAAACAAAGTTAGTAGTACACCAAAATTAATAAAAATCATTAGTCTAATCTACATAAAAATAACCTTGTAATATAATGGGGGTAATAATAAAATAGTGAACTCCCATCTAATAGATGTACTTAATATGACATAGAATCCACTTAGTCATTGTCCAATGACTCTCATGTGGTGTCTACATGCTTTTAGAACAATAATTGACAACAAAGTTGATTTATAATTGAGTTTGGATGAGGTATATGTGTAGACACTAAAATATGGTCAATCCAATTAGGCATCCATGAACAATGACTAAATTGACATCACATGGCCCCTAGGGCAGCCCTCAAAAGGTATATAGTGGTTCTAGCCACTCTCGATAAGGTTTTGAAGGGTTTCAACCCATTTTTGGGATCTTTTGGCTCTTTAGTCCTATTCATCCCACCCTGGGATGAATACAAATCCTATTCATCCCACCCTAGGACGAATAGCAGCATTCGTCCCAGGGTGGGGCGAATAGCAAGTTTGACCCCCCAAAAATTAAAATATGGACAAATGACACCCGTAATATACCATTTGCCTCGCCAATTGAAGCATGCGGGTTAGAGGATGCTGCATCCTTATGACATGCTTCATAATGGAGGCCAAAAAGGGAGATTCTCTCCCCCTTCCAATGCATGCCTCCTTTTTGCCAAGTGGCACCTCTTGCCATGCATGCCCTTGCATGCCTTTTTGCACATGAGCCTCCTTGGGCTATAAAGTGGATCCAATTTCCACATAAAATAGAGAGGAGTTTTAGGATAAAGCAATGGAGTGCTGATAAGATTTCATTTCACCTTTTGTGCCCATTTTTACCTCAGAATCTCTACCTAGTGAAGGAGGTTTGCGAGGGAACTAGTAGGTGCAATTTGTCACATAACCAAACCATATGAGTGAATTAACTTACAAAATTTTATGAAAATGCCCCCCATAGTGTTTTTCATCAATACCTATTGGAATTGGTGGTAAAATTTAGGCAGAATTGGTGGGGGACCCACCCCCGGATGCCCCACAATTTGTGACAGACTTATTCATCCCACCTTGTTATGAATATAAATATATGGAAAATTTTATGAATATTTTTAATTATTTTTTTTCCATATGTTAATATTATACTACATTTAAAATTTCATGTCATTCTGAGTTGTATTGGTCGAGATATTGTGATTTTAAGGTTTTGTAGGCTTGCGGGACCCACTGGAGCATGCACCATGATATGAGATTGATTTATGAAATCTAACAATATGGGTTATCTTAAAATATCTATTTATGCTTACTATCCAAATTTCATAGGTTTTGGATATGATTAGATCAAGAAATTGTATGCTTTGGGTTTTGTAGGTTGAGGAAGCACACTATGATTACGCCACATAAACAGACATAATTTTGATGCGGTTTTGGGTGATATATTCCCAAAAAAACTTATTATGCTTAATTTTATAATTTCATAGCATTTGGAGTTAATTTTATATAGGCATGCCATATATGCTCTTTTCTTGCCTGTGGGGATTGCATGTTTTACATCATACGCACTTGCTATTTGATATTTATGGTTTCCTTGTGTGTAGGTGTAGGTTTTGCAGCACATTAGGAAGGATCATAGGACATAAATATATAAGACACAACTGGTGACAACCTTGGAATGCCCACTTCAATTGTGGGTACGAGGAAAGACAATGGATGTGCACCCGAGTTACTTGAAGGATTTTGATCCTTGGGAACCCGACTTGTAAAAATTTGTATCAATTATTTGAGCCCTCAAAGGGGACATTTTATAACTTGGATTTGATCTGCCTAATTAATAAGAAGTCGATTTACTTTGCTCCATTTCTTGTTATTTGCTATCTTTTCCATCTTACTTGCATGCTTCCGTTTGATGCTCATAAGCAATAGGACATAGATACACATATTGTTTATCATAATTTGGTGCACCATTTTTTCCTACTTCAATATGAGACATACAAATAAAGACAGATAAATGATAAATCAACCACTAGAGAGGAATAATTATCCTAAAGCTTCATCCTAGATGAAAAATTGGCTTATATTTATCAAATTTAAAAGGTTATATAATTCCCAAGGTATAAAAATTCTATGATAAATAAATCCCTAACTGATGGATCAATTTGAATTCTCAATAAATAATGTAAAATACTTAAATATTACACATTGAAAGTATCTTACAACCTTAGAATCATCTCTTAAATCATAGATGTTGAAATCCCAGTAATGACAAGGTCATCATTATATAGCATAAAGATAAAAATCTAGTTGACATGACATTTTATATACACATATTACTTTCCTTAAATCAATACAAAAATAATTATCAAATAATTAATTTATTCTCTCATACAAAGTACAAATCACTTGCTTAAGTCTATATAAGGGCTTATTAATTTTATAAACCAATGATGAAGGTACATAAAACATAACTCTAGGTTACACATAAATATCCTCTTGAATATACCCATGAAGAAAGGGTCTTTTGACATCCATCCTATGAAATTCCTACTAATGCAAAACAAAAATAAAGGATCATCAAAATTAAGTCCATACGATCCATGGGGGGAGTCCCCAAATAGTCAAGTCCCTATTCTCAAATTGATTCTAGCAATAAACTAGAACTTGTGCTTCTTGATCTAACCATAAACACCAAACTCAATCTTGTAAACCCAATTACATCCAACCATATTATTTCCCTTAGGAAAAGAAATTGAGTCATAAGTCTTATTATCCATATGATAACTATATTATGTTTGCAAGACAACTTTCCATTTAGGACATCCCTTGTCTAAGAATAAATGAGAGGATCCCTACAATCATCAACCATAAATATAAAGGGCCAAGAAGGTGGAATATTCTAAATGACATTTTTTTTTATAATTCGATTCACATCCTAAAGGAGAATTCAATATTAACTAGGCATAGGATGATCTACAAAAGGAGTAATAAGTTGAGAAGTATTATGAAATTTTTTTATTGAAGATAATACCATATCCTTAGATTCTAATAGATCATCAAACATAATAACACACGTAACAAGATCACTCATATGAAAAAGAATCTAAAAAGTAACAAGAAGCCAATATAAATATAGCAACAATTAGACTAGAATTACATATATGAATTATAATCATACCCATGAAAAGACTAATTATTATTATCATCTAGAGTAGAGGTAAAACTACGAGGGTAAAATAAAAAAACAATATCCACAAGTTTAATATATTGGGAAATAGAACCTCAAGTAATATGGTGATAAATCCAATGATCCTTTGACTGTTCATTATAACCCATATGAATGATGTGATGAAAGCCAAAAACAAATTTATTTTATTTCTTCATAGGAAGATAATACAAAGTAATTGATCTAAATATACAATAATATAAAATAGAAGGTTTATCCCCACTCATATCATAATTGGTGTCATAAATTTATCTACATAAGTTAATATTCTATGAATGATGTATACTATAGATGTCACTACTTCATCATAATACATAATTTATATATGCCTAACATAGATCATACAATGAACCATATCTAAAATGACTCAATTTTTCACTCCACTATCCCATTCTATTGAGATATGTAGTGAATGGTACATTACAAATTAACACCATGAGCTAACAAGAAATCCTCAAAGGCATTGTTTGAGTGCACCCTATTGTCATTGATGCTTTGACATTTGATCTACATTCCAAGTTCATTTTCCACTAATGACTGAAAAATCTTGAACTTCTCAAAGGAGTCATATTTAGATTTAATGGTGTCAATCCACAATCACCTATAAAAATTGTAAGTAAAAATGAGAGTACTTAATTCATAGAATAGAATCACCTTCCATAGGCCTACATCACTATAAAAAAAATCCAATTGCTAAGAAGTAAGGTGAGATTTTAATTTTAAAATGGATTATGCAATAATGATTTCCTAAAATGCATGCCCTCTAAATTTCACTAGGTGGATCAATGTATGAAAGTCCATTAACCACATTAAGACAACTTATATGCCTCAAGGATCCAAATTATTGTAACCTATATACTAGTTCCATGTCCTAATATCCTTGGTGGATACACATCCTTCTTGTTTAGAAGAGGACAAAGAACACCTCACTAATTTTAAACATGTAATTTGACTCATTATAGTATTTTGAAGAGAATATTTTGAAATCATCTTCAATATCCTTAACAAATCATCTATCTAGATAAAATTTGATATTTTTTAGTGTAAGTAATATGATAAATAAAGAGATAATACTAGTTCTAACACCTAGAGCATCTAGAGCATCCTCAAATGTAGAGTAACTAATTGCAATATTACCACATCCAAAATGATAGAAGATGAATCATCAACAATGATAACTTTCTATCTATTCTAGTACTCACTATAGCTAAAAGGAAGAATATGATTCTTAACCATATGTCTTGTATCTCTAAAATTAGTAATCCACTCATGAGAGGATGAAAACACTTTGAGTAGATGACTACATGTATGCTATTGGATGTACTTCCATCATGTGAAGTTTAAAGAACTATTTCATTGCACCTAAAATCTTAGATAAAACCTATCAATCTCATTTATACCAATAATATTTTACTAAAATATATTGAAAGTGATTAGACATGTTATTTTGGATTGCAAATATCTATAACTTATTTGAGGGAGTTTGCATTTGAAAAATAATGATACTAGAAAAGATTCATCCCTAATAAAAATGAAATCTGTGTTGGGAAACCACCATGTCTAGACATTAAATCAAAATAAATTCTATGTTTTATTATATTTCACATTTGCAAAAAAGTGAATAATAAATATAGAGTAAAATCTAATGGGTATGACAATTAATGACAATGGAGTATATTCAATAAAATTGCATCTACGACTAATTATGGAACATTGAATCCAAAAAATATTAAGGTTCTTAACTTGACATAGTAACCAAACATAGATTTTGGCTATCTAATGAATTTTATGTAGGTTTCATTCTAAATTTAGGGTTCTAATTGTTATAACCATCTTCTTAAGTTGTCATGTGTAATGATCATCTAGGACATTAACCCACAACTACAAATTTTTTATTTAAAAATTAGAGCAATTAACAATTTTATAACATTCATAAGAGGAGAACTATTATATATATCTACTCTCATCATCAGTGCTACAAGTCATTACATCCTAATAATGATGATTAAATTTAAATAACATTTACTAGACGAAGTAGATAAAAATGAGTATAAATGCCTTTATAGGTAACTAATACCGTTGCTCTTTAATTTCATGCCATTTGATTTCAATTCCACCTATTGGTATGAAAGTATCAAAACTTAATTAATAACCATTATAACTAATGTTCTCTCCCTAATCAACAATACTAATTTAATTTATTATATAAAAAATAAAGAACATATAAATATTACTATTGTGTGTGTGTAGAATTACCAATAAAGCAAATGGGCCATGCTACTCAAGTCTAGATATAAGATGGACTAAAAAAGAATAAAAATCCTAAAATGATAGATTTTCACTAAAATACAATACTTAAATATTCACTAATGTTTCTTCTTTCATTCTATATGTATAGAAATTAAATTATACCTAAGTAGATTAAAAAGGCTACATCGTTGTTAGAAAATATATATTACATTACTTGGTTTACCTTAGTTGCTTTAGTGGAATAGGAGTTTATCTTAGGTTAAGTAGTTACTTGGAGAAGAAGCAATAAATGCACAAGTGTTAGAATGTGCAATAATGTAAATGTGCATGTAGTCCACATGTACATGAGTCTTTAGAATAGAAGTTACAAGTGTCTATCATGCAGTATGTATATGTATCTTTAGAGTAGGATATTGAAGAGTCACATACTAGTATATATGTGACCAAGCATTGTAATAAGAGTGAGCAAGCATGCTTTAGAGAATGTACTAGTAGAATGCTATTCATATTGTATCAAGTTCTTCAAATTTTTGTGAGCCTCCATTAATGGATACTACATGAGTTGTTTCTCAAGTTTCTCATGCTATTTACATGCTTATTATTTAGCCATTATCATAGATATCATATTGCTTGCTTATTTCAATACTTGTGGGTTCATTTTATTCAAGTTTATAGCCTCAAAAGATAACAATTGTATCAGAGCTACAAGGGACCACTACTACATGCAAACACTACCACAATGGGGTTTGATAGGAGAGAGAAAATATCAATTAAAGAGAATTTGGCATCAGAGCCACAAGAGACCACTGCTGCATGCAAACACCATCACAAGGGGGTTTGATAAGAGAGAGAAAATATCCATTACAGATAATTTGGAGAATAGGAAGAAGGATAGAGAAAGCCTTATTGCAAAGTTGAAGGAGTAGCCATTGGAGGAGACTTGAAGAAAGTTCATTATAGGAGATTGCAAGCAAGGAGAATCTTGGGAAAATCATCGCCATATGATGACAAGCCCAAAAAGAAGGAGGATTGAAGATGCCACAAAAGGGTTGAAGAATTTTTAGCTACATTTTGGACTACTCTTGGAGAAGGAAATCAACTATAAATTTTAATATATTTGAGTAGTGTTTTGAGAGGTGAATGAGCTACAATTTCACCATTTTGGGTAGCATTTTATGAAAGAGAGAGCACTGTTTGGGAAGATATAATCAATCCAAACTAGAAACCAAACATCAGGTTAAGTGGAAGATGAGCAGTCACCCAAATTGCTTGAGGTAAAGTGTTTGGAGGGAAGTGAAACACTAATGAGATGAAGTCTAAGGATGTGAGACGTAATTTGGATGAGATTGAGTTATCTATTGACATTGTAGTTTTTTTAAATCATTTCAAGAAAATCACTATAGGTCTAATGAAGACAAGTTCAAGCATGAGCAACATCGTTGATAACAGATAAAGTGAATGCTCAATAACTACCACAATTTTCTACAAGTTTCCATACCAGCTGCATAAGTTTTTCCACTGCTGATTTGAGCCATTTTAGCTTGACACCCAAAGGGTTAAGGATTTCTAAAATTCTTTTCTGATCACCATTGAGTTAAATTGGCATACAAAATCGATTCACATCTATTCTACCAAAGACCACGTGGTTTTCCTCCTTCTGTTTGTGAGGCTTGTGCTGCACAAAAGTGTCATCTCTTCTTACTAAGGACCTACCATGATTTTTTAAAAGAATGAGGGGTTCTAGTCAGAGCCATCAAAGCCCACGAATGCATGAAGAGCAATTTTGCTATTACACAATTGGGGACCATCATTGCACACAGTAGCCGTTACACAGAATTTGCTATCACCAAGCGTTGGTATTAGGAGGAGCTATTATGAGAAGATAGATGTTATTAAAAGTAAAGTTACATTTGCCACATTGAGGAGTCATTGATATAACCATTTTTATTAATGTTGCGGTAAGAGAGGAGCTATATTCTTGGAGACCACACTATTGCACTTAGATTCCATGTAGGTATACAAAGGAGACCATCTCAAAGAAGGTGTATAATAGTTTCAACATAGAACATGTACTTATCTATAATTTTTATGGTTCGGGGAGAAGCACCAGCCTAAGAGGCCTGCAAGTGAGCGTAGATCAAACCTACAAGACATTTGTTATTGTTATAACCATTTTGCAGCAGAGGATTGATGATTTTTCTAAAGGCCTATGAGGTAGGTGTTGTGCAAATGGAAGGTAATTATTTCATCATTTGAATTTCAAAAGGTAGAAAATATTAATTACATTTAGGATGTTTCATTTGGAAATTATAAACATTTTCAAAGTTTTTATACTAAAGGGAGGAATAATGAAAGTTTTTAAAGATTGAAAGTTGGGATTTAAGATATTTCTAATTCAATTTAGAATTGGAGTTAAAAGGGCTTCTACGTCAAATTAAACTTATAAAATTACAAATATTTTTATAATTGTATATAAATATAAATTTCTAATTAGGGAGATATAAAGAATACTACACCAAAAGATCATTGAAATTTAGAAAAATAAACCATTTAGAATAAAAGAAGTCAAACTTTGTATCAAGACTATCGTATAGTCCTACAAAACTTGAGGTCGATCATATACTCAAAAATAGGGAGTCATAAGGTAGATATATTCATATTAGAAAATTGAAAACTTCATAACCATGGATCATTGGTATATAGATTTAGGAGCAAGTAAACATATGACTAGAAACATACATTGGTTTAATTCTCTACAAAAGATAAATGAGAAACTAGTTACTATAGCAGATAACAAAATATATGAAGTAAAAGGAATTGGAAATATTTTGATCAATTTAAAGGATGGAAAAAGGATAATTAAAGACGTTTTGTATGTCCCTGGTATTACCACCAATATTCTTTCAGTTTCACAACTTATGGATCAAAACTTGATAGTAGAATTCAAAGTGGTTAATGATAGAAAACAATGCCATATTATTAGATAAGGAAAAAAGGTTGCCATAGGGTCTTATAAAACTGGTCTATTTGTCTTGGATACTGCAACACATTCAACACTCTTAGTCCAAATTTTAGATATATGGTACAAACGGTTGGGTCATACTAGTATATCATCCATAAATGAAATGAGCAAATATAAAATGGTAGATGGAATGCCAAACCTATCCTTGGAGTCTACTATTTGTCCAGAATGCATAGTAGGAAAACAACATAGAAAACCCTTTGAACTTCATCAACAAAGAACTCAGCAACCACTAGAATTAATTTATATAGATCTATGTGGTCCAATGAATGTTGATAGTATTGGAGGAAACAAGTATTTTTAATTATTTTTTGATGATCACATCAGAAAAATATGGGTATAGTTCATGAAATACAATTCATAGGTATTCTATCACTTTAAACAGTTTAAACTCCAAGTAGAAAAAGAATCAAGAAGGACTATCAAAAACCTTTGTTCAGATAGAGAAGGAAAATTTGTATCAAAAGAATTCAATCTATTTCTAGAATAAAATGGAATCAAAAGATAACTCACTACAACATACTCACCTCAACAAAATGGAATTGCAGAAAGAAGGAATAGATCTATAATGGAAATGGTAAGATGCATGCTAAAAGAAGCAAATATTGATCATCAATATTGGGTAGAAGTAGTCAAAATAAAAATATATATACAAAATAGACTACCTACTAGAATACTAAAACATATTACACCAGAAGAAGCATGGTCAAGACGAAAACCAAACATTGGAAATTTAAATATTTTTGGATGCAAAACCTATATGCATATCCCCCCCAAAAAAAAAGGATAAAGCTAGATGACAAAACCATGGTTGAAATATTTGTTGGGTATGATGATGAATCCATAGGATATAGAATAATGAATCCAAGCACAAAGAAGGTTCATATAAGCAGAGATGTGATTTTTGATGAACAACTTAGAGTCAATGATAAAGAACAAAGTAAGGATACAAAAATCACACTACCCTTTCAAGAAGAAGAATAAAAAAATATAGGTACAGAATCAAAATACAATAATGAAGAAAGTGAACAGATAGAACCAACCACCATTGCTCAAAAGAAAGATCCCATATGGTATAGAGATACAATAAGAGCAACTAACTTAGAACAAATGCCAAATATCACTACCACAAGACCTCAAACTCAAAGTTAAACTAGAATGAATAAAGAATTGCTAAGTACATCAGAAGAGCCAACAACAACAACTCAAGCTCTAAGTCAATCTCATTGGAAGGCAGCCATGGAATCAAAATATTTAGCTCTACAAAAGAACAACACATGGAAGTTAGTAGAATTACCACCAGGGAAGAAAGTTGTAGGTTGCAAATGGATATACAAAACCAAATACAAAGTAGATGGGACACTTGACAAGTACAAAGCTAGATTAGTAGAAAAAAAGTATATGTTGATGATAATGTAATTATTGGTAGCTCATAGAATCTAATCAGTAAGATTAAAAAGGATCCAGAAAAAATATTTAAGATGACAGATTTAGGATTGATGAACTATTATCTAGATCTAGAGATTCATCAAGAAGAAGATAACATCACTATTACTCAAATAAAATATGCAAAAGCCCTATTGGAGAAGTATATAATGAAGGAATGTAAACCAAAGGATACACCCATGGAACAAGGGATTCAATTATCTATAAATGATGGAACACCTTTAGTTTCAGCTACTCAGTACAAACAATTGATTGGAAGTCTTCTATACTTAACCAATACTCGACCTGACATAGTCTTTGTAGTAAACTATCTTGCAAGAACCAAGGTAAAGTCATTGGAAGGCTACAAAAAGAATATTACAATATGTTAAGAAAACTACAGATTATGGACTAACATATTTGAAGAATGTAAAATATTTTTGTCTATAGGGTTATTCAGATTTTGATTATGCTAGTTCTATCGATGATAGAAAATCTACTTTCGGATACATATTCTATCTTGGATCAGGTTCGATATCTTGGCATGGTAAGAAACAACATATAGTTTCTCAATCATCCATTGAAGTAGAATATCATGTAGCTAGAGACACAATATGTGAAGCATTGTGGTTATAGTACATATTATTCGACATGGGAATCAACCGAGCACCAACTCTAATACATTGTGATAATCAAGGGGTTCTCAACCTAATAAAAAATCCAATTGTACACGAAAGGACCAAACATATTGAAGCACAATGTCATTTTATTCGAGATCATTTTCAGAATCATCATATCAAATTGAAATATGTACCCATAGAAGAACAATTGGTAGATATATTCACAAAGGCACAAACAAATTCCAGGTCTTCAAAGAGCATCTATGCAGATCAAGAGAAAGGTAAACCAAATAATGTAATATAGGGGGTGTTAGAAAATATATATTACATTACTTGGTTCACCTTAGTTACATTATTAGAATAGGAGTTTATCTTAGGTTAAGTAGTTACTTGGAGAAGAAGCAATAAATGCACAAGTGTTAGAATGTGCAATAATGTAAATGTGCATGTAGTCCACATGTACATGAGTCTTTAGAATAGAAGTTACAAGTGTCTATCATGCAGTATGAATGTGTCATTAGAGTAGGATATTGAAGAGTCACATACTAGCTTATATATGTGACCAAGAATTGTAATAAGAGTGAGCAAGCATGCTTTAGAGAATGTACTAGTAGAATGCTATTCATATTGTATCAACTTCAAATTTGTGTGAGCCTTCATTAATGGATACTACATGAGTTGTTTCTAAATTTTATCATGCTATTTACATGCTTTTTATTTAGCCATTATCATAGATATCATATTGCTTACATATTTCAACACTTGTGGGTTCATTTCATTCAATTTTATAGCCTCAAAAGATAACAATCATCAAATATTGTTTATTTAATAAAGAACTCTTGAAATAGATCAAGTGCCTCTCTATAGGAATAAGAAAAGATATGGTAAGAGAAATATTGATTCCTCTCTCTATATATTATTTCACACCCTAATTCATGAATATGGGGATGGGTGATTAAGCCTATGTTTTATATGTTGATTTATAAAACACCTATAATTTCCTACTAATATTCCAACCTACTTTTACCTTTATTAGAAGATCTACGAATAACAACTCAAAAAACTAATAAATTGTATGTTAAAGGATGTAAAAATACAAAAATGAAGACACAAAATATACATATGCTATATTAATTTCTCTTTAAAATGTAAATAGAGATGACTATTTTGCTTTTCAATCATGAATCCAAGATATTCATGTGATAAAAATATGTCCTAACCTATATGCAATCAAACTTCCTTGAAGATGCAATAAGCTAATATGAACATAGAACAAGACAAATAAAAATGACATATATATGTAGACCTAAATGACATGAACTTTATTTTTTTTGTAAATAGTAAATATTCATAGGAAACAAAGAAAAATTAAGACACAAATCCTAATTATGTATCTAAAGAAGTTCTAGATCTAATTTCAAGATAAAATAAATGAGTGAGTAATTAACAAGACATGTTTCTCGATTCAAATATTTTAAAGTCTTGATTGCACTTATTGATCTTCAGATCATTTCTCCATATAAATGAAGACCTAAACACATGCAAAAATTTATAGATTGTTAGGCATTTAGAGGTCCACCTTACTTAAAACCCTATTCTACATGATTAAATAAAATTCTATAAAACCAAAATGGGGTGGAATATCAAAATTTTTATCAGACCTATAGAAGTGCTACAATAGAATAGCACTAAATCTACTACATACAATGCTATTGATAGTGTTGCTAAATGGAAATTCTACTATCTAAAACTATTATATAATGTTACCTCAACTTGAGATTAGATTTTAATACAAACCTTAGATAGGAACAAATATAGAAATCTTATTTCTGATGAAATGTTAGAATGATGATTAATCATGCACAAATAAATATGAATAAGATAAGACATGATTTAATTAAAAGGAAAAGGATAATTTGGAGGTGGAACCAAAAATTTAAGACTTTTATAAAACTACGCTAAGTTCATACAGATAGAGGATGAATATTTTTTTCAATTTTCTCCTCATGCAATGTGGGATCTATAGAAACACACTTTCATAACATCATAGACACTAGTGCTACTACTAATGCTAACAACACTACTATTTGGTTATGGTATTTTTGGTTTTAATAGAATGGGAGTTTTATCTGTAAGCCTACAAAATCAAATGATAGTATCAAACCCTAGTTAAAATAATAACATAAGGATTCAACTATAGGACAATTATTACTCTTAAAAGAAATTGATTATTGTATAGAAAATTGTTGGAGGTATTACTTATTTGGTCTCTTTATAAATATTTATATTAGGGTGTGTGTTTATTATTTGAGTACATAGTATATGTCAAATTATTAAGGGTGAGTATGTATCATGTAAATGAGTGTGGAGGTATAAGTATGAGGTGTCATGTGTGTAGGTGTGAGTTAAGAGTGTGAAGTTTTAAGTTTAGAAGCAGGGAGTTATGAGCAATCATGAGAGACTTTATATTTATGTAATATGTGAGATTTATTATGTAAGAAGGAAATATGAAGTGTTGGATATCTTGTGAGTTTGAGGAGAGCAAAGGTCAAGAGTCATGTAATATGAAGAGTCTGGTGTATATATTTATTGAATACAAATCCATGTAATATGCAATCGAATCAACATTGCATTTATGCATTCTACAATAGATGTATTTTCAATAAAACATTTTGGGAGTTTGATGTTCAAATATTTATGCATGTTATGGGAAGATCCTATGCATGAATCTTATGAGATAATATTGATAATTTGTTAACAAAAATAAGGTGTTACAATTTAAGACAAAAAATTAAAAATATAGATAATGAAAATATTTGAACAGAGGTCATATCCAAAGTGTTTGTAGAAAATGGTTAGCTACCCCTACATGAGCCTTTCCTTAACTTTTTAATTCATGATTTTATGTACTTTTTCATCAATTCACTTATCATTCATCATCTATTGTTGTTTATTACTTTATCCCAAGGAAAGGTAGCATTTTATAGAGAATTGAAAAATGGAAGATTAGTTGGAAGGTGCAAGATAAGATTTGGAAGATTCAAGGTGTATGAGGTTCAAATTGGAAGAGTTGTTAGTGGTTGAAATATACATGGATATTGGTTTAGATTTAACTAAGATGATGTCCTCTAGTTGAGAGTTAACAAGATTGGGATGTATATGATTGCTACTTCTAGAAGGCGTGACTTACAATTTAGAGATAAGATTGGTAGTTGAATTTGTTACATGAGGATTTATTCATGGTAGGGAAGAAAAATGATCATGTTGTCTGGTGTTTGATATCAATATATTAGTTATCTTCTTTTTTAGATTCATGATCAAGTGATAGTTCTAGAGTCAAAAGTATGATGGGGATATCCTAGTCCTAATGCAAAAAAATTAACATTGATGGGTCAACTATGTGTGAGAATATCATGCTTTAAATTTACACAATAGTAATACCTACATCAAAATAATTATTGGCACTATTAATTTAAAAATAACACTTTTTATTTGATTTATTAAATGCACCTTTATTCAATTTTATGACTAACTAGTTACTTGTGATGTTTGATTCTTTTTATGGGGTAACTATTATATTGAATATTTAGTTGATGAACTGATCAAAATGATATGTCTACACTCTCTTATTTCCATAGTAGAGAGTAGAACAATAAGTTTTAAAAAGGAAAAAATATTGAAAGTATTACTTCATCCATACACCAAAAAGAGTAATCACATCAACATATATTTTCTTTTCTCATTGTAATTACTAAAAGAAAACAATAATAATATTTGCAAGTGACTTTGAATAAAAAGCAAAACTAATAACTTCTTTTCACATACAACTAAAGTATTGAATGTAGAAATAATAATTTCCAATTAAATATTGTCCAAATCATGATAACACATACTTAAAAGGAGGTATAAGTTATAGAAAAATAGACCATAATAAATCATATAGTAAACATCTATTAATGCCACAACAAATGGCTTAAACCTTGGTACTTTGAAATCAAGATGAAAGAAATGTTTAGAAAATTTAAACAAAATTGATTTAAAATTATGCAAGTATTACAATGACAACATTTATTTTGATATTTTGGAATATCCAAGTCATACTCAATCAGGTCAAGATGATGTAAATTCTTATAGGAGACCACCACCTTGGAGAATATGCTTGTGCAACTCAACCTCCCACTAAGATCTTCATATTGGCCATGATTGACTTAGATACAATAGCTTAAACATGTGTATGCAACAAGATGCTTGGGCAAATATATAAGTAGATCTAATATCATGGGTACACACTTAACATGGACATATATGACAAAATATAATATAATTATGGATCACATGTTACAAATTCATAATACCATTAAGGTTTTAAATTTATCTAGGTATAAATCTCCATCATACGTTTCCTCTATGTATAGTTTTTCCCTACTTTATTTAACAAATTTTTACTTATAGGATAGAATTACTCCATACAAATATTTATTCCCCTTTACCATAACTTAGTGGCATATCCTTACTATAAATAAAAGGAGATACACAAATAGGCATATAAAGTACATATACAAATCTATATTTAGATGTAAAGAAGGGTACATATGCATGTGAATACTTTTTCACTCTCTTCCAATATTCCTTTCTCCTATATGAACCACTAATTTTCAATCTCTCATTCTACCTCCATGCAAAAATAATCCTCTATATCATAATAGTCACTTGGTTTCTAGAGAGATTCTTTCCTCCAAATTTAACTAGGACTTTATATAACAAGCAAATAATAACTCATCCCATCACAATAAAAATGAAAAATCCCATCACTTGTAGGCTCTTTCAAAATCAGCTTTCTATGTCCTTGTTAGGACACTCTATTGGTATGTCATTGGACTCTCATCCAGGATATCCAAGTTCAAATCACAGGGAGGGAGGCTCCATATTGCTATACCCCTAGGGAGTGTGGCCTCTAGTTGTGCCACACATTGTACTTTGTATTACTTCAACAAAAAAAATCATATTTCAATAATAAATACATAATTAGAGTATATAATATGCCATATAATTTACTTTTTATAAACATGTTAATAATTCCTTACAATGCATTTAAATTTGTATTTTAATATTAGTTATTCTATAACACAAAGCACATAATCTATGTAACAATTAAATAATGCATGATACTAAATCATGAGGTATTTCTTTTCCATTTTAAATCATTAATCTAACTTGACAACCCATATAATACCTTAAATCTAAGCATATAAATGTACAAAATACTAAGTATACTACCTTTATAGTAATACTTAAACTCTACAAAGGTTCAAATCAACATGTGGGTAATTTTTATGTATCAGAAGAGCAAATATAGAATTAAAAGCCATCCATTAATTTTTCCTTTCCTTTTCCAATATTTGAATATAAAAATTAATATATGAAAAAAGAAAATGGCTCTAAGACCTAACCTTCAATTGCACCAATAATGTTAGATTTATATAATATTCCCTTCAATGCAATAAATATCCTTTCCCTCTCATAGTTCTTCCTCTCCTTTCTCTAAAATGGTAAAGGAGTGGGCTCATTATTTTTTTCATCTTTGACTCTTATACAAATTTTCATAACTAAAATAGGCATTCCTCTAATAGGGACTTAAAATATGCCCCTTTAGATCTCATTTGAGAAAGGGGGAGAAGTATCTTACTAATCCTCATAACCCTTAATAAATATAATTATTCTAAATTAATTTTTCAAGTCGTACTCAATTAATAACTAGGCTATGGTAACAATTTATTAGTACTGTTAACTAATTATGCATAACAATTCTAAAGAGAAAACTAAAATAGAATAGTTTGTTCATGACCATAATTAGTTTTTATAATTGGTTATAATGTTTCACATAATTGAAATAAACATTATTCATTCAATTTTTTTAAAATTAAAGTAGAGAAAATATATTGAAGAAAAACATCTAATATTATTATTATACAAAATACAGAGTAAAGTTCGCATATAATAATATCCATCTAATGGCTAGAGCATGGAAACATAAGTATTCATGGTACACTTATAATATAAATTTAATGAGTATCTAAATCCAAAATAAACGAGTTACATCCATAACCCAAGACAACAAAAGGGGTAAGCCAAAATAAATAATGCTAAGTAGTATGAATGAACAAAAAAAAATCATGAATATTTAAAAGTAAGTTTATTTACATCAAGAAACTTTAGAACATCAATGTTAGACATAATATTATCATTAATAGGTCTCAAATGCCACTATGTATGGTCAAGTATTGATCTGGCTACAATATTTAGATGAGCCATTTAAACACAATGTATAATATATGTGATTACTTTATTATCTATTTGACTTTTCTTTTAATAATGTTCTCATACTTAAATTTTAATTTTCAAGTTCTTAAAATACAACTTATTATAAATTATATATAAAGCTTAATATATTTCAATAGCTCTAGGGATTGTGTATATGAATTACAATGGATGCATACATTATTATATTTTATATAAAAAGGAACATTATAATTTAAAGGGTCATCACTACCATTTAAATACTAATTAAAAACAATTCCAAATAAGTTCATGTAACAATTTTTTATTATTGCAAGGCTTAAGTATCATTTTTGTTGTAAGTTACTTGCATATTTTTATTAGAAGCAGAATCATTGATATTGTATTAGAAATATAGTGAACTTAAATAATACAAATGAAGAGTAAAAATAGCTTAGATAGGAATAATATCCCCTAATATATGCTAAAAACTAACAATAATATGCCTAACTAATTAACAAATAATATTCGCTAACAATACAAATATCTAACCTAGGTAAATAATGTACTAATCTACCTAGGAGAATCTACATATTACCAAATAAGGTAATAGTATTCTAACATCCCCCCTTATTACATTATTTGGGTAATATATATAACTGCCCTAATACAGTGAAGAAAAGAAATGAAAGATGCTGGTATGCTGGCTCTTACTCTGGCTCGGGCTCTAGCTCATGGCTCTAGCTCATGGATTTGGATTTGGATGTAAAAGTACCTCTAAATTTGTACCTCTAGGTCTATCTCTAGATCTGCTTGTGAATCTACCTCTACATCATTACCTTGGGATCTACCTATAGATCTGCCTCTAGAACTTTGTCATTGGGTTTGTATTTAGGTCTGTCTTTGGGTCATTGTCTTTGGGACTACCACTTGATCTGTCATAGGATCTACCTTTGGTTCTACCATAGATTTTACCTTTTGTGTATAAGCTATACAACATTTATTTCATCTTGGTCCATTATGTGAGAACTATCCATACGCAATCGATATGAACCTTGTTGGCCATTTTCACTGTGTACCAACAATTTTAAGAGGAGTGATTTGTACATCCATATAAGTCACAAGGATGTAATTTCCAACACCTAGCTGCTACATGTCCCGTTCTTCCACAATGATCACAACAATGCTTTGTAGGAGTTGTAGGAGATTTAGGATTTACAAATATGGTTTTATTGGTACTTGCTTGTCCATCATAGCCAAGGACTTCATTATTTGCCCTGACATTTAGCATTATTAGAGTTTTAATGCCTTGTTCATGTTTACCTAATATCTCACCATTGAATCCCATTTTCTTCATCAGTTTGGATCCAAATCCTTTGGTGTATTTTTAAAAATACCATATTTTTGCATCTTCATCAATGCTTTTAACAATATTGCATTTGTAAAAATTGATGAGATTATGGAGCCATTTTTGAGGAGGTTCAATTTTTAACTCATTGGTATCGCAAGCAAAATATGCTATTGTGACGAGATCACCTATGCTACAACTGATATCTACCATTCAAGGTATGAGATCACCTGTATCACATCAAGCATTGGCCATCATGGGTTCAAGGTCACTCGTGTCACAACAAGCATTTGTCATCATGGGTTGAAGATCACTTGTGTCACAACAAGCATCGACCATTAGGATCTTGACCTTTGATTCTTCACTTATGTCCCTTTTCTATTTACATTGGGAAATTTCAAGAGCAACTAATGACATGTATATTGCCCTTACAATGCCAATAGGTATTAGAGCACCTTTGATTTGAAGGTCTTCAAAAGTTTTAGAATCATTGAGAATGGAGTTTACACCACTCGTAGTGTGACAAAATTTCCATCCTCATAAAAATTTGGCCCTTCCATATCTGGTAGAAAGTAAGGACCTTTAACTGATATAGCAACAACATCAGCTGATTTTGGGGCATTTTTTTTCTTGGATTTTCCCATTTTCTTAAGGCATCGGTCGTTGCCAAAAATGCACCTTTATAAAATATTTTTGTAAAATAAATGTCTAAGGTGGCTAGGTGTCGGCCACTACCGAAAATTCACCCTTACAAGTTGTTCCCCCAATTTTTTTGTAAAATTATAATGTATCCCTCCTTTGTGCAAAATAGGAGATGGCGAAGAAATATTTTTATCCCCCCTTTGTGCAAAAAAATTGTAACTATGAATCCTCTAGGGCGTTTACAATGTTTTCGATTGAGGGAAAATAATTTGCACAATCATTAGCAATTTTTGAGAAAAAATTACAATTTTTAGCAAGTCTTGAGAAAAAATTGCAAAAACTATCAACAACTCTTGCAAAAAGTAAAAAAATATCAATAATTTTTAAAAATTGTCAAGCAATTTTGTGTGTGCAATGTTACCTTTTGTTTTGCGATTTGGCACAACAAAAATTTGAATAGTGCTACATGGCTTGACCCGCTAACCTCAACAACAACAACTTAGCTCCCACCGAGCTACCATTTTGGCTACCACTACCAATGAAAACAAATAGGGAGCAACGTGTTCTTGAAGATGATCACGTGGCCTACCATCGATAAATTTTGTTGCTCGATGTCTCTTTCTCATTGTGGCTTCTAATTGGCTGAGGTAGAAAACCTTAGAATAAGGTTTTAATTTAAATTTGCTATCTGCAACTTGACGAGTCTCAATTGGGTGAGAATAACAATGACTCTTTGGGCCTGCGATCATTTGCAATCAACAACGTCTGCTAAAAAAATTAACTTATACCTACAAAAATCAGCAATGAGGGGGAAATATTTTATTTTTGGTTGCTCACTGAATGACGTCAAAGGAAATATATGTAAAAATTAGCAGATTATTCTCATGGCCTTCGATATTTGATTTGTATGTAGATCTAGATCTGTCAGCATGCACAATTAGGAAATTTCTCTGCCTCTTGGGGATGATCATTTTTTTCATTGCAATCACATGAATCTAATGATTGATTTAATCTGGTGAGAAGAGATCAAAATGCCTTTACGAGAGAATGGCTCCTAGATCACCTACAATAGGTCAAATTTTGACTATTTTATGGGAATTTTTTTTAGGGTTTGTTGCTTTCATCTATGGTTGCGAAGTTAGTCACCATTGTCAGTAATAAAATTTGGTGTCTGTGAACCAATAAAAAATAACAAATCTAACTGCATTCCTCCACAAAGTTGATTTGAGCCATCAACCTCCACCAATCAGGTCACTAGATAGCTAAATTCTATCTGCACTGTAACGGTGATCGTCATATTTCTTCAGTAACGCAATCTCCTATGGAATTGTGATTACTATTGTAGTGATATCCCAGACATAGATTTACCTGTATATCAATAACAACTAGGGGGAAACAAAATATATCTATGCAGAACATTGTAGAAAATTTTTATTATGGGAATCTATTTATCCCACATGTGGGGCGTAGTGGCTTAAACAATGGTATAAAAGAAAAACATCACCATTTTATTTATGACCACCTGATGGTGGTAGGATTTGCCACCAATCCTTTTGTCATCCTCCCACATAGTTGTCCCAACTATACCACCAATTTCATCCTCAAGTGCATCCAACTGGTTGGTTGTTAGATCCAGAGTCTGTCCCACCCCTTGGCCACGTAAGCTTGTCATTTCAATCAATTTGAACTGCTAAATGTCCCAAGTGTCAGCGTCTATCAATAGTGATGCCACATAAGTTGGTCAGAGTCTCCCACATCATCCTCCTTGAGTCCTTAGGTTAGGCTTAGGTCCTCTATGTAGTTGGATCATCGTGTTCATGTAATTTGTACTTAGTGGTCCACATCTCCTCATAGGATCCGTTAGCCACGATAGAGTCTAGCTATTCATCTAGGTGTCACGATATCCTGATCTAGGTTGATACATCATGTTGGAAATTTTGAGTCCCTAAGCTAAAATGTTGTCATTGATGTCAAAAGGTTATTTGATGTCAAAAGGATCTATGATGGTATGCACTATGTTTTGTGAAAGTGCAAGGAAGGGTTTTTATCAAAAATAAGGTAGGCAAAATAAAAGTTTTTATTTAAAACCATGGATGACATATTTGAAATGGGTTTTTCTTAAAACCCAAGTTGACTTTTTGTTTCATCAAAAAATGTGCCCCGGTGATGGAGAAATTTAATTTTAAAGGTTTAGTTTAAATTTTAATTTATTTAAAATTAAAATTAAAATTTTAAAATTAAATAAAAAGTTTTTCACCATGTCCGCTGATGTCATGAGGGCAGGTTTAAAAGCATCAACATTTCCAAGTGAAGGGAAAGACATAAATATTCCACCAAGTTTTTAAATCGATTATCCTTGCTCGTTGATAATCTTGCATGGGATATGCGAAGGAAAGAGCTTGTGTTTTGTTTTATGTGATGCAAAAAATGGTTAAAAGTAGACAATGATCACTTCCAAAAACTCATTGGGTAGCTTGGATTTTACAAAGGTGTTGATAGCACGAAGGTCATGAGTTCGATTCTTGCGAGCATCATTTTAGAATTATATTAGTTGAAGCATTGTTCATTGTTTAAAAGCTCATGGGTGAAAAAAAGATGCATAAGGAGCACAAGGTGGAATATCTTCCATGTGAGAAGCTTAGCCCACTTGGTGGGCGGAGGGAGTGCAAAGGTGCACTCACTATAGGTCTCGGGTTCGAGTCACCCGAAACCCATTTTTGCATGGTTTGCTGTCACCGCATTCTTCGGATCCAGAAAAATATTTTATTTTCTAAGGTATGCCTATCGCCATAATTTTCAAAAAATGAATAATTAATGTTTTAATTTGTCAAAGCTAAGGTTTCAAGCACCATTATTGAGGGTATACTATGGTGATGTGATTTATGAGTTGTGGTTTATATTTTGCACTATTTGATATGGAAATTTTTGCATTAAGGAGCTTAGTGAGTTGTGCATTAGTGCAAAGTGATTTTTAGGAGAAATAAGGGAATGGTAAATGGTTGTGGTGATATTAATGCTATGCTTAATTAATTTAGGAAATAATTATTTTTAATTATTTTCTAGTGGTGGATGTGATTTTTGACTAGGAGAAATAAGGTGTAAAAGGTTATGATATTTGTTTTGTAATTTTTCCTAATCCTCATGAAGTCTGGCAAGATAATATTGTGATTGTGGTAGATTTCCAAAGAAGCTTCTTCATATTCATAAAAGGTATGGGAACATTCTCCTATTGATTGATTATGGTGGTTGATTTCTGAAAATATACTTGGAGTGAAAAGGATTGATTATGGTTTCCTTTTCGAAAGTGATTGGTTAAATGCTTCAAGGTTCTTTGGATTGAGAGTTGTGATTAAACCTTGATTTATAAGCATTCCTGTTGAAGCCCATTGGTTGTGCAAAGAACTTGAACTTGAGTTAGAAAAGAACACGAGTATCATTGTTATGTGAGATTTGTTGTTGAGCATTTTTGGAAACATTTTGAGTTTATTGATACATGCTTGGACTAGGGTTTGTGAGAAAGAGTTGTTCACTGAGGAGCTTGGTTGAGTTGAGTTGATTGAGCCTAGTCAAGTGGATGTATGTGGTTGTACAAGTTCCATAAAATAAACTATTATATATTCTTTATTTAAGTTGAGATTGAGATTTGGGAATAGAACATATAGAGTCTCTAACAATTATCTTTATGATTCTATGAGATTGATTTGAGTTGAGATTAGGATTTGAGTATAGAACATATTGAGTCTCTAAAAATTATCTTTATGCTTCTATGAGATTGATTTGAGTTGAGATTGGGATTTGAGTATAGAACATATTGAGTCTCTAAAAATTATCTTTATGCTTCTATGAGATTGATTTGAGATATTGATTGAGCATTAAGTATAGAATATATTGAGTCTCTAACAATTATCTTTATGATTCTATGAAATTGGACAAGTTTTGTGTGAGCTTGTTAAGAAGATTTGAGATAAGTCTTGAGAAGGCTTGTGGACTAATGTTGAGAAAGCTTTTGTGGAAGCTTGTTATGCAGATTTGAGCAAGTTCTAGAGAGAACTTATTGAGCAGATTTGAGTAAGTCCTAGAGAAGACTTATTGAGAAAATTTGGACAAGTCCTAGAGAGGACTTATTGAGCAGATTTGAGCAGGTTCTATGTGGACCTATTGAGCAGGTTTGAGCAGGTTCTGTGCGGACCTGTTGAGCAAATTTGGACAAGTTCTGAGTGAGCTTGTTGAACATATTTGAGAAGGTTTTGAGTGAACCTATTGAGACAAAAATTTGGAGGTGATAGAGTACAGAGGACAGAGTCTCAATGGATAGAGATCCAGAATCTAGGACAATTGAAGACATATCTGAGTGAGGAGTCTTCAAGTGGAGAGAGATCCATAGGTCAGTGCAGTAGAGAGATAGAGTGTTCTGGAAGATCACTAGCCAAAGTAGAAGGGGAAAGAGTTCTCCTATTTAAGAGATCCATGAACTTGAAATTAGGGGATCAACATATCCTTTGGAAAGAGGTCCATAAACATTGTAATTGGGAAGGATTCCAAAAGAGATTGATTGAGAAAATTTTAGTAAATATTTTCTTTATGGAGTAGCTCACATTGGGTGAACCACGTAAATTGTGGTGTCTCTATTGTGTATGGGTTTTTATGCATTGCTTTGATTATTGCTACTGATATTGCTATCTATACACTACATAATATTAAAGTGAAAGAAAAAGTAAAAAGTGGTCTTATACTATTCACCCCCCCTCTCTATATAATCTTGTGTTCTTCAATTGGTATTAGAGCGGGTTTCTTCAGAAGAGTTTGAAAACTTAAAGGAAAAGTGGTCTAAGAACACAATGGATCAAAAGAATCAAAGAGACAAACCCTTCAATAATGTAGTACCAGTCTTTGATGGAAGTGAATTCTTATATTGGTGTATGTTGATGAGATTTTACCTAATAGCACTTGGAAATGAAGTTTTGGGTGTAGTGGAACTTGGATATGATTAAATAGTCAATCCTCCTACAGATAAGAAAGGTAAGCTTGTAATACATGCAAATTCAAGAGCTATGAATGAAATTATAAAAGGTTTGCGTAGAGCAAAATCTATGAAGGTTATGGAATGTAAAACAACAAAATAAATGTGGGAACTTCTGCATGAAATATATGAAGGATATAAAGGAGTCAGAATGGCTAAGATCAGAAATATCAAAGGAGAATTTGAGAACCTAAGAATGAGGGATGATGAAAACATTTGTGACTATCTCAACAAGGTTGATGAACTTGTACATAAGATGAAAGGTCTTGGAATAAAGGTTGATGAATCTAATGCTTGTGATAAGATATTGAGGACTCTTCCAAAAAGGTATAGTGAAAAGGTTTCTGCTATAGAAACATCAATTGATAGTGATTCTTTTACAAGCAATTCTTTGCTTGGCATGCTTACTACTTTTGAGATAAGAACAAAAGATCCTATTCCTCCAAAAGAAGTTGCTTTCAAAGTAGACAAAAAGAAAAAGGAAAAGAAGATAGAATCAAGTAGTGAGTCATCTAGTGATGAAGAAGCAAATTATGGTAGAAGAGATAGAGGTTCCAGAAGACCCATAGATCTAAGATCTATCAAAAGTTTTAATTGTGGATGATATGGAAACTATGCAACAAAATACAAAGAGCCAAAAGGCAACAATGATGAAGAAAAATAGGATCACAGATACTAGGAATCAGAAAGACACAGGTAGTAGAAGAGAAGCAAGGATGGACAAAGAAGACAAGGAAATAAGTTCTTCCAGAGACAAAAGAGCAACTACTATGCATAAAATGCAAGTAAGTACTCAATTGATAGTGATGCTAGTTTTTCAGACAATGATAGAGATGAAGTCCTATTTATGGTTAAGAGAAATATCTAGTTAAGAAAATGACTCCAGTTATTCTAAAGTGTTTTAGATGTGGTAAATTTGGACATCTTGAAGATGATTGCACTAGGTATGGTTATAGTTTCAGTGATGATGATTTTTAAGATGCACTTGAAAGACCAGATGAGAATCTTCTAATGGCTTTGGAATATAAATAAGATGATCCTATAGAAGACAAGCCAAAAGAAAGAAATAATATGGACAAAGGTAAAAAAATAGAGGATTATTTAGTAGATAATGGGTATGATCTCAAGGGAGAACTTATCTATGTCCTTGAAATAGTAAAGAAGGTTAGAAAGCAACACTCCAAGCTTGAAAGTCAGTTTCAAGAATGTGATGAAGAAAGGTTATTGCTCATAGAGGATTTAGAGAAGTCAAAGTCTAAGGCAAGTAAGTTCAAGGATAAGTTAGAAGCAAAGATTTTGGAATGTGAGAAGTTAGCACAAGAAGTGGCTATTCTAAAATAATACTTAAAGGACTCCAAGATCAAGATGAAGAGTTTCACAAATAGCTCTAAGAACTTGGATAAGTTCATATGTGGACAACAACTAACATCATGTTCAAAAGGTCTTGGCTTTGGAAATATTCAAAAGAAACAGGAAAAAGAATCTACTTCAAGTCTTGATGAAGAAGAAACTTCAAAAGAAGATACATCAGAAGAAGATGATTTAAGTGAAAGTGGGACATACGAGGATGAGTTGGACAACAAAGAGTTCAACAAAGAGAGGAACAATGCACAAATAATATACAGATGGAACATCAATCAGAACAAGAGACCAATGAGGTCAAGACAAGGAGGCTTCAATGGAAGATGCTTTTCATGTCACAGGTTTGGACACATAGCTTCACAGTGCAGGACTTATGAAAGATAGGTATATGGAAAAGAACAACTTTTCCAAGGTTATTGCTACTCATGCAATGGTTTTTATCACAAGGCAATAAATTGTAGGGTTCATGAAAAAAGAAGATATGGCTTCACTAGGAGAAGTCCTAATATAGTTGCACCTCTAAAGAATAATAACATTAAGTGTTATAAGTGCAATAATGATGGTCACATAGCAAGATAGTGTAGAGCAAATATTCTAGAAGCAGGCATGAACAGGAACAGGAACATGCGCATGAACATGAACATGAACAAGGATGAGAATCATAATAGAAATATGGATTAGAACAAGAACAAGAAAAGAAATAGAAGTGATGAAAGGAATATGGATGATGACTTGGAAAGAAATAGTGAGAGGATTAAGAAGACTCATAAAATAAGAGAGAAAGATAAAGACAAAGAACAGTGCTTTCGGGGAGTAGAAATACTCTCACCCCACAATTAACCACCTCATGTGGAGGTGGGGGAGGGGCTAAGATAAGAGGCTCATTCTTAGCCCCAATCCCCAAAGGTGACCCTTTGCCAATGATGTCAAAGGGGGAGAGATTTGTGTATATTGGGGAGAGTTTTTATATGGGGAGACATTTGATATTTGAGAGAGCATTGAGCCAGGGGGAGCAAAAAAGAATATCAGGTTTCAATAAAATGAATATGGGTTGCCATCAATGAAAAAGGAGGATATTGTTGGAAATTTTGAGTCCCTAAGCTAAAATTTTGTCATTGATGTCAAAATGTTATTTGATGTCAAAAGGATCTATGATGGTATGCACTATGTTTTGTGAAAGTGCAAGGAAGGATTTTTATCAAAACCAAGGTAGGAAAAATAAAATATTTTATTTAAAACTATGGATGCTAGATTTGAAATGGGTTTTTCTTAAAACCCAAGTTGGCTTTTTGTTTCATCGAAAAAGGTGCCCCTGTGATGGAGAAATTTAATTTTTAAGGTTTAGTTTAAATTTAAATTTATTTAAAATTTAAATTTAAATTTTAAGATTAAATAAAAAGTTTTCTGCCATTTTCGCCAATGTCATGAGGGCAGTTTTAAAAGTGCTAATGTTTCCAAGTGAAGGGAAAGGTATATAAATATGCCACCAAGTTTTTAAATCGATTATCCTTGCTCGTTGATAATCTTGCATGGGATATGCAAAGGAAAGAGCTTGTGTTTTGTTTTATGTGATGCAGTGAATGGTTAAAATTAGACAATGATCACTTCCCAAATATCATTGGGCAGCGTGGCATAGTGGTAGCTTGGATTGTGCAAAGGTGTTGATAGCATGAAGGTCATGAGTTCGATTCCCACGAGCATCGTTTTAGAATTGTATTGGTTGAAGTGATGTTCATTGTTTAAAAGCTCATGGGCAAAAAGAAGAAGCATAAGGAGCACAAGGTGGAATAGCTTCCACATGGGAAGCTTAGCCCACTTGGTGGGTAGAGGGAGTGCAAAGGCGCACTCGTTGCAGGTCTCAAGTTCGAGTCACCTGAAATCCATTTTCGTATGGTTTGCTGTCGCCGCATTCTTTGGAGCCGAAAAATATTTTATTTTCTAAGGTATGCTTGTTGCTGCAATTTTAGAGAATGAATAATTAATGTTTTAATTTTTCAAAGCTAAGGTTTCAAGCACCATTATTGAGGGTATACTATGGTGATGTGATTTATCAGTTGTGGTTTATATTTTACACTATTTGATGTGGGAATTTTTGCATTAAGGAGCTTAGTGAGTTGTGCATTAGTGCAAAGTGATTTTTAGGAGAAATAAGGGAATGGTAAATGGTTGTGGTGATATTCATGCTATGCTTAATTAATTGAGGAAATGATTATTTTAAATTATTTTCTAGTGGTGGATGTGATTTTTGACTAGGAGAAATAAGGTGTAAAAGGTTATGATATTTGTTTTGTAATTTCTCCTAACCCTCATGAAGTTTGGCAAGAGAATATTATGACTATGTCAGATTTCCAAAGAGGCTTCTTCATATTCATAAAAGGTATGGGCACATTCTCCTATTGATTGATTATGGTGGTTGATTTTTGAAAATATATTTGGAGTGAAATGATTGATTGTGGTTTCTTTTTTGAAAGTGATTAGTTAAATGCTTCAAGTTTTTCTGGATTGAGAGTTGTGATTAAACCTTGTTTTATAAGCATTGTTGTTGAAGCCCATTGGTTGTGCAAAGAACTTGAACTTGAGTTAGAAAAGAACATGAGTATCATTTTTATGTGAGATTTGTTGTTGAGCATTGTTGGAAACATTTTGAGTTGATTGATACATGCTTGGACTAGGGTTTGTGAGAAAAGGTTGTTCATTGAGGTGCTTGGTTGAGTTGAGTTGATTGAGCCTAGTCAAGTGGATGTATGTGGTTGTACAAGTTACATAAAACAAACTATTCTATATTCTTGATTTGAGTTGAGATTGAGATTTGAGAATAAAATATATAGAGTCTCTAACAATTCTCTTTATGCTTCTATGAGATTGATTTGAGTTGATATTGGGATTTGAGTATAGAACATATTGAGTCTCTAATAATTATCTTTATGCTTCTATGAGATTGATTTGAGTATAGAACATATTGAGTCTCTAACAATTCTCTTTATGCTTCTATGAGATTGAGTTGAGATATTGATTGAGCATTAAGTATAGAACATATTGAGTCTCTAACAATTCTCTTTATGATTCTATGAGATTGGACAAGTTCTATGTGAGCTTGTTAAGCAGATTTGAGACAAGTCTTAAGAAGGCTTGTGGACTGATGTTGAGTAAGCTTTTGTGGAAGCTTGCTATGTATATTTGAGAAAGTCCTAGAGAGGACTTATTGAGCAGATTTGAGCAAGTCCTAGAGAGGACTTATTGAGCAGATTTGGACAAGTCCTAGAAAGGACTTATTGAGCAGATTTGAGCATGTTCTGTGTGGATCTGTTGAGAAGATTTAAGCAGGTTCTGTGTGGACCTGTTGAGCAGATTTGGAAAAGTTTTGAGTTAGCTTATTGAGCATATTTGAGAAGGTTCTGAGTGAATCTATTGAGACAAATATTTGGAGGTGACAGAGTACAGAGGATAAAGTCTCAATGGATAGAGATCCAGTAGCCAAGACAATTGAAGACAGATCTGAGTGAGGAGTCTTCAAATGGAGAGAGATCCACCAGTCAGTGCAGTAGAGAGATAGAGTCTTCTAGAATATCACTAGCCATAGTAGAAGGGAAAAGAGCTCCTATGGAAGAGATCCACAAAATTAGGATTAGGGGATCAACATCTCCTTTAGACAGAGGTCCATAATTATTGTAATTGGGAAGGATTCCCAAAGAGATTGATTGAGAAAATTTTAGTAAAATATTTTCTCTGTGGAGTAGCCCACATTGGGTGACCACACAAATTGTGGTGTCTCTATTGTGTATGGTGTTTTATTCATTGCTTTGATTACTGCTATTTATACTGCTATATATACATTGCATAATATTGAATTGAAAGGAAAAGTAAAAAGTGGTATTATACTGTTCACCCCCATCTCAGTATAAGATTGTGTTCTTCACATCCTATAGGCTAGTTCAAAGTCTAGCTTATGTTTGAGTCAATGATTCTCCATCATAACCCCATCTACAAACCATTGAAGCTCTGCCTATGTGTGTCCATGTACCTATATCTAGTGGGTGGTCCTACCTAACATGTTGGTGACCCCGTGCAGTTGTCATGTAGGATTTGATGTCAACTGTAGGGATTAGGGTCTAATCACATCACTATTTAGTACCATGTGATTTGTAGGGTCCACATCATATATCAGAACATGGTAGTTTGTTCAATCCATCATAGTCTCAAGATACATCATGTATTGATTCCATGTTGGCTTGCACTCTCGAAGTCAACTGTTGGATTCAGGATTAGGGTCCTATCTGCATCTAAGTTCTAGGAGGGTCCACCTTAGTTTTTTTTTGCATCGACTATCTATCGCCTCATTAGGATCTCAATCAGTCAGATCTCCATAGGTCCTTATCAGCTAGTTTAGTCAGGATCTCCAGGTCAGGTCCACCTCTCCATGAATCTACAATATGTAGTCATCAATATTCAGGTGCTATCAAGTCATATCTATGGACAAGATCGATCACAATCGAAATATAAAATAGATCGAAATTAAATTGCTCCATTTGTGGAGCGATGGTATCTGCTCTAATACCATATTAGAAGTAGAATCATTAATATTATATTAGAAATATAGTGAGCTTAAATAATACAAATGAAGGCTAAAGATAGCTTAGATAGGAATAATAACCCCTAATCTATGCTAACAACTAACAATAATATGCTTAACTAATTAAAAAATAATATTCACTATCAAAGCGAATATCTAACCTAAGTAAATAATGTACTAATCTACCCAGGAGAATCTACATATTACCAAATAAGGTAATAGTATTCTAACAATTTTATGATATGACACTATGATAATAGAAGTAAAAATGTGATGTGGCATAATATTGCTAATTATAAAGAAGACACATCAAATAGGTATAGACTAAAATGTTTACAATCCTTCCTCAAATTATAATATTTGGTTTATCCATAGATGAGCCTATTATATTGATAAATTATGATATTCATCTATGGTTTATAACATGAAAAGAACACTACTATTGGTATATTTGGTTTTGAGAAAGCACTGGTTAAAAAATATGAATGTGTAAATTGAACCTCTTATACAAGAGTTCTCAATATTATAGAATGGTATACATATTTATGTCATCTTTAAATCAATGCTATAATAATTTTATATATCACAAAAAGTATTTGCTATAATTTAATTTCAATATTACTTATTTGTTCATGTTTGTTAAATTATGTAAGACTACCAATCATATTTATTATATTTTATTAATAATTAATAGCTAGTTATTTTTGAACATGCCTCTTAACAAAACAAGCACATGCATGCTCCAAATGTGGTGATAAATATGTGAAAACTTAGACATAATTTATAAAAATATCACTTGAATTGGAGAAGACCTTTTATGAAGGTATTCAAATTTTATCACTAGGCAAACATAAATATAATGTTTGAAAAAATAAAATTAATAATAAACCTAACATAGGAAGTTTATAAAAATATTGACACTTAGTTATTGGTTATGAATCTTTAGAGTATGTATTGGTATTCCTAACTATGGTGGAGATATTCGACATGGATGACAAAGATTTCATAAAAGGTAAAAATGTCAAATGGTAAGGAAAAAATAATTTATAGCCTTTTATAATAACAGTTGTTGGTAGGTCATATTCTTGATTGAATGCATATTTTTAAAAATATTCTAGTTTCTCTATGGCCATAAATCTCATGATGCAAAACGGATAATAAAAGTTTAATAAAAAATTCCAAAATACTAAAGAACCTTCAAGAAAACCCGTGAAAATTAACCAAGATTCTCTCATATGATTAAGTGAAACTTTTGATTTCTATCATTCATGCCAATCACACACCATATGAATATAGATAATACTTAAGGCATTCATTCACCACTAATGGATATTTATATTTATGAATTATTATTGCAAAATCAAAATTTTCTATATAATTCATCATTGTATTTTGCAAAAACATCACAAGGATAGTGTTTCTATGGTTATTGACTCACTCGACACCCATCCACAAACTCATTTTTTATCCATTTTACATTAAAACAATTAGTTTTGTGGCCTTTTATAAGTCTAATTCATAATTAGTTGCATGGAGCAAGAAATCAATAATTCCATCCATAAAAAAATTCGAGTATACCAAGGTAAATATCTCTTTGGTTTTGCATCACCCTTTTATTATTCTATAACCTATTTATTTATTTTTTAGGGATAGACAATAGAATCAAAATTGATAAATTTTTTTATTTAGATAGAACTTCATTTGTGTTATTTTTGTTCTCATATTGCTTTTTTTATTTCTATTATTAAGTACTCATGTCTTGCTATCCTTGTAATAACCCACCAACTCGACCCAAGGGAGGTATATATATCCCAAAAGTATTAACTCATAAGGAAGACCCAATATATTTTAGCAGTATAAGGCATAATCACATTTTGAGTTCAAAGTCATTGTAGATGCCACTAAAGTGGACAGGAGTGGCCAACTTTCTGTACTTCTAGGGTTCACTTTTCTAAATCTCATTATTTAGAAAATATACCATCAATGGTCCCCCCACTTTTCCTATACCCTCACTAGTATAGGACAACTTGACCATGACGTAGGGATTATCCTTTAAGGCCCATAACACCTATAGGAGGATGCCTCTTTTCCAATCCTACATAAGTTAGTCTATGTAGGATTATTATGGCATGATGCCTTAGTGATTAATTAGCTTAACTTCACCATAAAGTAAGACCATTGCCACTCACCTGGTAATGATCATGGTCACTCTTGTCTCACTGTAAGGTGCCACCACTATACTGTCTTGTGAATGATATAGTGGATTATCCCATACCATTCCATTGTTATGATTCCTAGGCCTCACCACTAGGAATATGTGCAAGCCTCATTTCATAGGACTTGTCCAATCATCACTACTTGGACTACATAAAATCCTCATCATTTTGGGCCACTCTAGCCTCACTATTCTAGGTGTATCATTCATAAAAACCTAGTTGATTGTCTTACCACATCAACACTAGGATTGGAGACATATTGACTCAAGGGTTTACTAATATGGATCTAGTATCATGCTTAAAATAATACCCTTACAAACCCAAGAATCTTAACATTTTAATCATCTCTCTAAAAATAAATAGTGTTGTATTAAATAAATTTTTTTAATAACACAACTCATTTCTAAAACTAGGAATTTAAATACTTTTCAAATCATAATACTAGAATTTAGCATTTCCTTTAATTACAATTAAAAGGATAAAATCAACATCTAAAGGAATAATTACCACATTCTATCAATTATATTCTCTCAATTCCCATAAATAGCACATCCTTTCCATTATTGCAATAACTATCTAATTCCAAGATCTTATCAAAAAATAATAACATTATTTAATCTTCCATTTCTTTGCACAATTCTCAAATAATGTAACCAAAGTATTTACATGTCTTCATAATCTTGCATAACATAAATTCCATACTATATACTTTCCAAGTATTACAAAATTACATTTCAATATAAAAGGTCATTAGTTTATCTTCTTTCAATGTCTTGTTCTTGATCAATTTTCTTCCATAAAACTGAAATAGAATATTAGGGATCAAGACAACTCTTATATGCATATGCAAGCCTAAAATGCACTATGCAAGAAGTATACAATAATGCAAAACATGCACCATACAAACATATTCCATGCAAAAGCATTGAGAGAATCCCATACTTCTCTCACTTATGGACTCCTTAGCTACTCAAGCCTCATCCATTTCTTGAAAAGAACTATTATCCAATTCTGCAAATAATAATAACTATTTTCTTATATTTAAAACTCAATTGCACCAAATACTTCCTTAATAGTTTAAAATTCATCTTAAATAAATAATCTACCCCTTAACATAACAACACTTTCAAAATTATTTAATAGATCTCTCTCTATATCCCAAGAACTATTAATTATTCACATACTTGATAATGTTAAATAATCCAACTTCTATTTAATCAAAGCTAACTAAATAACAAATTTTTAAAGGATACAATATTAATCAATATAATAAAAGCACAAATCTTTCTTCTAAAAGTTCCAATCCCATAACTTAATTAAGCTAATGATAAAATATATTGATATTGATTCATAAATAAAAAGTTTTCAACATTCATAACTAAGGCTTATAAGTCTATAAATTAAAATATGGACATCCAATTCAACTCCAACATACAATTTTTGAAAATGACATTACCAAAATATTAAGATAAACCTTAGGTCATGGAAAAAATGTGGCTGAACTACGCTAATGGCTTATCTCTTTCCTATGTCTAGTTAGGTTTTCAATGACTAAGGCACAAAAGAGACATTTAACTCCAAGATCAACTCTTAAAGGTACTAATACATGCATAACTCAAGATGATCACCTGAATCCAACATTCTGACATAAGATTGCTAATTCCCTACTCTTTAGGATGCTCTATTCTATAATACATAGATAAACCATATGCAAAAAACCTTAATGTTTTTTTAAAACAACCTTAAAGGAAATAATTTAATAAAAAAGATAATGGTTATAAAAAAGAATTAAGATGGCAATAATGGTCCATAAGCAATAACGGTAATGCTCTCTTTCTAATTGTTAACAAAATAAGCTACAAAGATCATGGATTGTCGAGTGCCACACTAAAGAAAATTGAAATATAATAAGATTGACAACAAAGAGAAATTTTGGGTACTAGAAAATGGTTGCAAATCCATCAAACAACAAGGTAGTAAGTTCTTCTCATAGTCACCTCATGCTTTCAAACTTCAACTAGTTGGATACATATTTAGGAGCAAGGCTATAATACAAGGCAAGAAAAATTCCCTAGATCAACTAAGAAACATAGGCTATACACAGGAAAACAACATGAACTAGTTCAAAATCTAAGAAATTATAGCAATAATTTAAACATCCATGCATCTATGTATGTTATGCTATTAAATAAAACATTGTATAACAACAATGAACTTAGCATATATTATTTATAACATATCAGTCATATGAGCATTCATTTTTAAATATAAACCAGGGAAAATACCTCTCTAAAATAACCACCCCAGATAATTCCTCTCTTCTTCTCAAACCTTCCTTCCAGATATTTTTCTCCTACTAACCTTCCAAAATTCCCCAACATACATTTCTAAATGATCCAAAAAGAAAGATTAATGTAGGAAGCAATCCTTTCTTGCATGCCAGTCCATTATGCACAAAAAGTAACATTTTCAAATCTATGTTACAAAAAGATTCCCAACTATTCCAACATCGCCAAATTTATTTATTTAATGAAATTTTATTTAAATTTTTTAACTTATTAAAACTTACCTTAATTTACTAATACCCTTAGGTCTAGCTTTAATAAATAAATCACTATCTCATTAATTTAATTGCTTTTCTAATGCCCATGTTATTTACTAACATTAGAATTAAATCAATTACTCACCTCCTAGAATTGATTTAATTAATATAGAATGTTAATATTAACCATTAACATCGATATTATTTTTAAGTATTAACTATTAATACTTAACTTGATAATTTTTTTTTTTTTTGAATTTACATGGTGGAATCGGTAGCCACCACAAATCCGGGTAGGCTATCCAGCTTTTTATGGCCACCATAGTATTTTGCACTATCCACCCTAGAAGCCGCCACACAGATCTTCGCGCAGTCCACCCCTATAACCACCATGCCACAATCATTTTTAACCTTTTACGTCGCTAAAAGCATTAGGAAAGGGACAAGTTTTCAGTACGATGAGGCCCGAGATTTGAACCTTGGACCTCCGCCCCCTTATGGGGTTTGGATGAACCAATTGGTCTACACCTCGGACCTAACTTGATAAAATTATTAACCAACAATTTCCATACTTCAAAACACATGCATGAATGCATCCCATTAATAATTTGTAAGTTTATGATACAATTCTTAATATGCACAAACAATGTTTTTTCTTAAGTACGAGGCTTTACGATAACTATAATGTTATCATCCACCTACTAAGGATGGCTCTTTTACTTAAATAGCAACCTCCTTGCCGGAAGATGCAATTTTAATCAAACACATGCAAATGCATATATATGAGGGGTTTGTTTTACCCTTGATTTGTTGATGAGAATTCATCCATCATTTTTGTTTTTATCTCAAATCTAGTGGTTGTCCCATACCAATCCACTCATGAGAGTACCTAGTCCTACAATTATAAAATTCATCAGTAGTACCATATTCTAAAAGTAGCATAATCTAGCTTTAGAAAGAACAAAGTGTAACTATCAACACATGTTGATAAAATAAAATAAAATAGGACTATGCATTTGATATCCACATATCAATACGCAAATCAAGCATCAAGGAAAAATCCTTCTAGTGTGGGCCATTACGATCCTCTACATTGTCACCTGTGTTCCTTAAGAATGGGTAGTATATAATTAAATAAAAGGAGAACTAACAACTAACTTATATGTGAGGAAAAAATCATCCTCTTTTTTTTTTATTAGATGGACGAAGAAGTTTTGAAAGGATCTCCAAACCTTGTACAAAAGAGACTAAGCCATGCCCAAAAAGGGGGAGCCAAAATTACTTACATCCAATAATAATCAAAGAATGACCAATCAAAGGAGTTACCCCTTCCAAAGCCAAACCAGTACATAGGTAAGACCATACATAATTTAAAACTTAAAACAAATTAAAACCAAATCAGGATGTTAGAGATAACCAACCAAACATAGATCAATAGTAAGACCCAAGCCATGAACCGATCCATGCACCAGTTCCATTCTTCCACATGAGGTTGTTACTTTCCTAGACCTACCAGGCCCATCAGGGTAAGAATTTCTTCCGCATTATTGTGGCTTGTAGGGAATAAACAGTAGCTTGGAGATATGAAATTTGATGTAAAAATCAAAAATCAACAAGCACCCCCAAGTTTTGTAGCCAAGTCATCAATAACAACTTGACAAAAGTGATTAATTGTGTATGAGGTGATTATTGATAGAAGAAATATCTGCCAAGAAATTATCCTACCACACCACTAAATCATTTTGAATAAATCCTTTGTTAGCCAATAGATTGGTTTCTTGATTACCTTCCTTGTACGTATGCTTAAACTCAACCTCTTCCAGATTTTGGATGTATCTCTGAACTTACAGAAGAAGGTTTGAAATAGTCTAAGTAGAATATTGAGTCCCTCTTGCCATATTTATAATATTAAGGGAGTCCCCTTCAATTATTAGTTTCCTACAACTTACAAAATCTAATAGAGAAACTCCTTGGAATAGGGCACTGGCTTTGATGAAGTGACAAGTTTGATGGCCTAGATTATCAACAAAGGCTAAAATTATCAAGCCATCATGATTTCTTACAATCCCTCCAATACCTGTAGGACCTGGATTCCCTTTAGATGCACTGTCAAAATTAAACTTCATCCAACCAATTGGAGATGGTTCCCACTTAACCCTAGCTCTTTCTAGAGGCACAACAAGTATTAATAGTTAAGTATTGGCATTGGATCCAATAGATCTTTCCACTAATAATTCCTTCTCTATAGTCACAATATTTAGATTTAGAGTTCTAATGTTCTCCATGAAAAAATAATTAATCACTTGCAAAGCCACAACTTTAGCCGAATGAGAAACATCCTTAAACACCCTTGAGTTTCTTTCCTTCCAAATATACCACTAGATATGAGGAAGGCTAAATTTCCAAAACCAACGAAGGTAGATATACAGGAAGGGAGAAACCCATTGGGTCAACACATCCTCTAGGCTATTTGAAAACACCCATTAGATATTCAAATATTTGAAAAAGTAGCTAAAAACCTCCTACGAGAAAGGACATATGAAAAGAAGATGGAGCAAGGAATCCATATTTTTGCACAAGAAACAAGCATTAGGAAAAATCATACCTCCTTTTTTGAGATTGTCTAAAGTTAGAAATTTTCCTTGTATGACCAACCAGAAAAAAATGATGATTTTCGGAGTCAATCATTTTAGCCAAATTTTGTCCATCAGAAACCAAGGATTAGAAGGACCATATACTATTAAATAAGTTGATTTGATGAATTTCCCATCCTTCTCTAATCCCTAGATGAATCTATCCAAAATTTCTCTTCCAAGAATTATAATCCATTTAATGATATTGAAAATTTCATCAAATACCCTCCTTTCCTCCATCAAAAGTCCTAGGAAGTCAAATGGTTTCCATCAGGGGTGGTCTTCAATCCTTTCAATGAAATCACAAATATTATTCCCCCATAAATAATCTATAATTGGTTTGACTAAATCCAGCTCTAATCTTGACTCTAGCAAAACCACAATTGCCCACACGTCACTCCAGTCGATATACCTACCATATCCCAAACACCACATACCCCCTCTATGGATATTCGATCTGCACAAAATTAGGCTAGACTAAAAATATGAATCTTGGAGGGGTAACAAGTCTCTAATAAACTGCTTCTCATAATTTAGGTATTTGTCTTTGACAACATCAACCTATCCCACTTTCCCCTCTTGAACCAGTCTCCAACCCTACTTGGCAACAAGAGCTTTGTTCAAGGATTTTAATCTTCTAAGACCTAAAATGCCCTCCTTCTTGCTGCATACATGGTCCCTCATCCCTCTTAATAATGGAAAATGGATGGATAAAATTTATTACTCTCTAGGTAGGATAGTGGTAAATCAATTAGCCAAGAAGATTCCTTAACTTTCATGGATTGTGTACCCAAAAAAAAGACCACATGCATCACTTCTCCTAGCTATTATATATTCAAATGGTCCCCTAGACACTAAGTTTGGACATTGGTGTGATGGATATGCAGGATGCCATTGTCATAGAGTGCATTAGTCTAAATGATCAATGGTTCCATTATCACCTCTTTAAGATAAAATAGGTTTTTGGGTGATGCACTAGAAATTCTAATATTTTAAGGTATTGTTAGCTAATAATTATGATTTTATAGCCTTAAAAATATAATTGTTGGTTGAAAGATAAATCTTGTTGACCCTCTTTATGATTATAAATGCTCATAAGTATTTTTCATTTAATTATCCATGGTCAGTGAATCCAAAAAATACATTATCCATCAATTAGTAATCCATTCATCTTAATATTTCTATCATTGTATGCTTCCTCTCTTCTTCTCACAAGTATTCTGTAATTAAACAACTCACTTAGCCCTTGTACTCACCTTGGAGATTGTTGACCATTGGTTTAGTGTCATCCAATGTAGGTGGATGGGATACTATGCTAAGTTCTTGTTGCCAAAGGTTGTGCTTTCCATAAAAATTTTCCTATCTTGGTTTCTTGGACCTCTATGGGATTCTAGGTGATACATTCCATTTGCTATGGTTTCAACACAAGATTGGGTTTTTTATTAGTATTAGTTTTGCTTTCCTTAGAAAAGAGAAAGTAACCACTTTTATTTTTGTCTATTTTATTCACTTGTTTTTTATCTAACCATTGCTTCACTAGTCCCTCAAAGATAAAAATTATAGGGATATCATTGTAAGTTTTGTTATTTACTTTTGATCTAACCATTGCATCACTAGTCCCTCAAAGATAAAACTTAGAGGGCTAGGATTGTATACTTTTACTATTTACATTAGTCTCTTGTAAATGTACATACATTATAGTAGTTAAGAAGCTAGTATAGGAAGTTTATTTATTTGATTTTTATTTTTTTATATATTAGAGTATATGTTACTTTAATTATTTATAATAGTCTAGCATAGGTACCTTTTGAATTTCTTGCATTATATTTGTTATACATATAGACGAGTGTTAGGATTCCAAATGTTAGGAAAGTACAAATAGATTTAAAATGCATCATGAGGATAATAATAAATAGTATTATGTGTCTCAATATAGTTTATTATATATAGTGCTCATATTATCCTTGTAATTATTTTTTTTGTGTCATAATATATTATTGCTTTAAGTCTAAAGTTCCAAGCATGTCTTATAAATGACCTAAGAAAAGTGGAAAGCATCCTTCAAACTTTTATATTAATAATTAATTAGTTACTATTGATTTTTATGTTTATATATAATGTGAGTACTAGTTTTTTATAATGATAAATTTTGTTATTAGTCGAAATGGTTATTTTTGACATAATTGTCAATATCTCGGACCAAACACTATGTAACAATACTAACAATATAGTATGTAGTGGAGAAATATTATCCTAAAATTTTCAATTCCCAAATATATCTTCTTGATATGTTAAATATAGTGGTTTCCTAAAGCCCCAAGGAACATGATATCAAAGCACACTTAGCTATTCCTTGACACCTACCTAGAATCCTCACTAGATATGCTAGCACCAATGATTCTTTTGATGCCATACTTTGACATGGCACCAACTTGACCTATAGTTTCATAAACCTTATTTTCCAACCTTATTTTAGAACCAACCACATTGGCACCAATTCTTAGAAATAGATAGATCTATGGATCCATCCCCATGTGTCATCATCACACTTTAGGATGAATAGAGGACCTTTCAATACCAAGTGCTAGGTGCATTTCTATAATTTCTACTATAGACACTTGGAATCTCATAGACTAGAACTAGCTATAGATGAAGTGAAAAGGGTGGTTCTATATCTACTTTAAATTTTTTCTATTTTAGAATTTAAATCATTCACCTTATAACTACCTAATAATATTTATACATATTGTATAAATCCTAGAATGAAGAACTCTTCTTTTCTTCTTCTATTCCTTCACTATTTATTTGCTTCTCTAGTTTTCCTCTCTATTTTATTTGTTTTCCATTATCATCCTTAATACATAGTATATTTTTTCCTAATAATTTATTCTACTACTTGACTATAGTATAAGAGTTTTGTATATCCTGTAATATCCTATGCTTCATGTAGTAAGCATTTATACTATTTTCATCTTACTTATGCAGCCCTTGTATTCTAAAGAATTTTTTTAAAGCTGTGACACTTGTGAATAACAATTACATTCTTATGTAAGATATATTTTTGTTGTACATTTTTCATTTTGCATAACTCTAAATCATAATTTTCAGGCACCATAAGCTAGTTCCAGGAGTTGTCCTCTATCCCACCACATCTTGGGCCTCATGTAATAGATCAAGTTATATCAAATATTGTTTCATGCTTTTTGATTTATTTTATTTCATATTTTATTTATAGTAATATTTATCTAAAATAAAGGCTCTAATAAGCTTCATTTTTGTATGTCTACTCATGCATTTTCATGGCACAAGAAGTAAGTATCACACCAAGTTCATATATGAGTACCCTAAAACATGTCATAGTCTAAAAAAGTATAAAAATAAATATATCAATATCATTAGTAGAGACAAATATATATGACTTCAAGAATATCATTTAAGACACACTAGAAGAGTAGAGGAACACCATTTTTGGAATTTTTTAGGATCTATGATCAATAAAGGGAGTCATTTTCTCAATTGTGAACCATATATCATTTTAGAGTTATAGTCCTATGAAGTTGTAAACCAAATTTGACATTTTAGTCTTCTCAAGCTAGATAAATATGAAGTATTTAGATACATGAATTTAGCAACTCAATTCTTATTATGATACTAGTTATTTCTTTGGCTCTAATTAGATTGCTTTTGTAAATTTGATGTCAAAATTGTTAGAGTGATATTCCTTCATTTGGAATAATTACCTATTTCCTACATTAGGTAGATTTTATTTTACCACATGGTAAAAAGTAATTTCTTACTTTTTACCACATGTTTTTACTTTCTACCATGAAGATATTCACTGTTTAGAATATCTTATGGTAACTAGGTAGTAGTAGTCAACTTGACTACGTTAACTCCCTAGTTGGTTAGTAGTTAGTGCTTATTTTGCTAAGTGCATAGTTGTTAGCATTAGTTTAGGATAATATCTCCTAAAGGCTATTCTTAGCCTTAGTTTGTACTATTTATTATCTCCTATGTTGAATATATTTTTTTAATGCTTCATGCCCTAACATTGGTATTAGAGCAGGCATTTACCTCACGCTTCGATTGCATAGGTAGTGGATCTAGACAAGGCAACAAACTTATTGTTCCAAATGGACCAGGGGCCCAAATCCTGAGCTCGAGACCCCCTGGACAGGCTCTAGTTCCAAGGCATTCCAACTGACTTGATACACTTCCCAAGGTGATGGTCCATAGTGCATGAATCTCAAGAAATAACAACCTACTATCAGGCCCAACAGAGCCTGACAGGCAACCCATGTGTGGAGGTAGGAGGCCTCTCACCAATCGGTGGCTCCTTGATCGAACGACCCATTTTTTGATGATCAAGATCAGAGAGGGTAGGTGGCCCTCTGATCTTTGATGATCGACCCACTTCGAGAGGGTAGGAGCGCCCTCCTACAGGATTGGCCACCAGGATCTAGGAGGGCTGACATCCCATCAGATATAAGCCTCCGACAACCGGCCACAAGGCTGCCGATAAACTTACCATGGGTAGGAGCACCCAATGGTTGATGGATCCACTAACAAGGGACAACCCTGTCAGTATACCTAACACATCTGACACTTGAACAAACAATAGACTGATAGACACCTAGAACCGTTGACCTGGCACTAACTGGGTGCATTTCCCAAGGGTGGGTGACATGGATTTGACCTTGATGATGCTGACATGGCAGCATGAATTTCAGAGGTGACCTAGAACACATTTTGACATGGACCTAACATTTGGAGTTGTTGATTGGAATAGATATGCAGACTGAGACGAACATCGACATGCACCTCAAGGTGTTGACTGGACTAAGACCGAACACGTGGTGGACAACCATTGGATGATAATAAGACATGACACATAGGCGACACATGGCAAACAGACCACGTGTTACTCGACTAGACCAGCCATGACATGTGGTGGCTTGATAGTCATGCCATGTGGTGGTGACCAAAAGGATAGCGAGGACAGACTGCTCATAGGCAGTCAAAGCACTAAGTGTGCTTTGTTGTTTTTAAACAACAAAAATGCGCTCGTGTAGCGCATGTGGGACTAAAGTCCCAAAGCCTTTTTAAGGCTTTAGAGCGCGCGATGTCGCACACTCATTTCATCGCCAACAGGCCAAGAAGAAAATATAAAGGAAATTGTCTCCCTTAGCTCCTAGCCACAGTGCCAACTAGGCTAATAGGAGCCCCAGCACTAAGGCATTGCTCGACGGGAGGTCGGGAGTTCGACTCCCATCGAGTAAAGGCCACCTTTCCTTTTGAAGGCTGTCACTTATGAGGCAAAGGTAATTTATTTATTTTTTAATTTGTTTTAATTAAATTAGATATATATATATATATATATATATATATATATATATATATATATATATATTTTAATGTTTTAAATATGAATAATGTTTTAAAAGACTCATTTTTTTTATAAATTAATCTTTTTCATAAAACATTATTTTATTTTTTAATATTAATTAAATTTATATGATTAATTTTTTTTTAATTTTGCAAATTAAAATTAAAGTAAAAGGGACCTATTTATTTTGCAAACCCTTAAACAAATTGAGCTTTTGTTTTCTCCTCAAAAGGGGGATATAAGACATTTAAGAGCACCATTTTTTTTGCAAAATTAGGGAACCTATTTTCTTCTAAAAACCCTTGTTTATTTAGCATAAAATAAAGGATCAATCTTGAATTCTTTATTGCAAATTTTAAACACAAGGGGACTCAAATTTTTGTAAATTTTAAAGGCAAAATTGCACATTCTACTTTTTTGCAAAATTGAGGAGAAATTGAAGTCTTGGGTCCATCAAAACCAAGTCGTTTGTCGACTGGTTCTGAAAGCCTTTCAAAAGTGGGTCATGTGTCGACTTATCTTGGAAAGAGTGTTATTTGTTAAATTTGCAAAACAAAGGGGGGAAGACAAGAAATTGGATTTCTTTGCAAATTTGTAACACAAAGTGAGGAGCACTTAAAACAAATCAAACTTGTTTATTTTGCAAAATCAAGAAAGATAGGCAATTGTTTATTGCCACATTATTTGCAAAATTGTAAGACAAGGAGGAGACAAAAACATATCAATTTTTTGCACAACACAAATTCAAATTTTGTTGCAAAAATTAAAAGGTGCATTTTCAATTTTACTCAACACCTTTGTTGGCAAAATAGGTGCATTTTCAGAAGTGCCTGAAACCTATGTGAGAAAGATTTTTGTGGGCATTCTTGTTTGATTATTGCATTATATTTTACAATTATAAGTCATAAAATCAAGAACACTCAAAACCCCAAAACTTCACAATAATTTGTGTAAAGCATTGCACATATTTAAAAACCAATTTTTATTGATATTATCTCCTAAATCAAAACCCCTAATTCACTCTTATTTGTTTGGATTAAACTCCTCAAACTGATCATCCTTATTTAAGGGTGTTTAGGCAGGGGCCATTAAATATCTATTTGAGTGAATTATCTTTTGGTACTCTTTTAGGGTATATCAAAATAAAGAACAAGTTTTTGAAAATAAGGAACCTTAAAAGTTGCAATCCTTTGCACTAAGGGGGGATAATTCCTTTCTTCCTTCAAAACACAGATTTTTGACAAGAGGAAAATAAAACTTGTAAAGGCAATCATAAAAGTATAAGTCATCAAAATTATACATTTTATTTTAGAATTCATAATAGCAACCATGCTTGAAGTACTTGCAATAAGGAAGGATGATTTGGTGAACTTTTTGATAAAATTGCCTAGAAAGCATAGTTTTACACAAATTGTAAAAATGACAACCAAGACACCATTCAGTGTTGGTTTCAAAACAAGCAAAACCAAAATGCCAAAGGCATATCACATAAGCCATGTTTCTAGTGAAGTGTCTCATTCTGATTCTGATTCTGGTTCAAAGAGAGCACACAGAGTGCTCATGGCTAAGACAATATTGTAGAGGGAAAACACATTTGTCACCTTGGGCAACCACCATTTCCTCTCTCTCTTTTTTAGGCTTCATAAATAGCATAAGTTTTTGTTTGAAGTACTTGCAATAAGGGGTGATTGTACCTATTTTAGGCTTCATAAATAGCAAAATCTCAATGTTTGAAGTACTTGTAACAAAAGGAGGGAATTTTTTGGTGTAAAATTGCCTAGGAGGCAATATTTGTAAAATTCTTCACAAAACTCTTGAGTTGCACATATTTTTGCAATTAAGGGGGGATATACATTTCTTTTCTTCACAAATTTTTTAAAAAGGGAAGAAGACTTATAAGGGTGCATTTTCGGCAGCGACCAACACCTTAGTCATACTTCTTTTAGAAATTAATTACAACATGTTTTGCAATGAGAAGGGGGGAACTTATAAGGGTGCATTTTTGGCAGCGACCGAAACCTTAGCTACCTTATCTTTTGCAAACTCATATTGTAACCGAATGAACCTCATATGAAGTGATCTACTCTATTACATCTAGCAATTGCAGTGGCTGCTTATCCATGCAATTCGGTTGGATGAAAATATTACAATAAGGACATTCGTTGGTGTGAAGAAAAAGTGAGGAATGACCCACTTTTTTCTTAGGAGCAACCTGAGCACTATGACAAAGCAAGAACTAGCAGATCGACATCTTTTCCACTGTATTGGGGCAGTTATATACATTACCCAAATAATGTAATAAGGGGGGATGTTAGAGTAATATTCCATCATTTGGGATAATTACCTATTTCCTACATTAGGTAGATTTTATTTTACCACATGGTAAAAAGTAATTTCTTACTTTTTACCACATGTTTTTACTTTCTACCATGAAGATATTCACTGTTTAGAATATCTTATGGTAACTAGGTAGTCGTAGTCAACTTGACTACGTTAACTCCCTAGTTGGTTAGTGGTTAGCACTTATTTTGCTAAGCGCATAGTTGTTAGCATTAGTTTAGGATAATATCTCTTAAAGGCTATTATTAGCCTTAGTTTTTACTATTTATTTTTTTTGATTGGTTGAAAGGGTGTTGAAAGGTCCCTGAACTTTGTACAAGAGGAATTACAAGAATTTCAGATTGACCGAGGTGGTCCAAGAAATAAAGATCAAAGAGCGAGCAAACCTCCACACAAGGAAAGGTGTTGCGAAATCGTGACCAAAATGGTGATGTCACGAAATCACGACAAGTTGCACCGTTGCTACCAAGAGAAGAAAGGATGTCGCAAAATCATGACAAGAAGCGCCAACGGAGCTGAAGGAGGAAAGGAGTCACGAAATCATGACATTTTGCAAGGTTGCTGCTAGAAAAGAGGAAGTGTCGTGATATCGCGACATGTTGCTAGGTTGGAGCCGAAAGAGAAGAAGAGTCGCGAAATCGCTACATGAAGGAAAATCACAATCGGACAGAAAAGGTGTCGTGAAATCACGATAAGAAGTAAGATCGCTTCTGAAGAGAAGAGGTGTCGCAAAATCATGACAAGAAGGAAGACCGCAGTCAAAGAGAAAAAGTGTCGCGATATCGTGACATTTATGGAAGACATCTATCGAAGAGAAAAGGTTTCATGAAATCGTGACATTATGGAAGACCGCTGCCAAAGAGAAAAAGTGTCGCGATATCGCGACATTATAATAAATAGTTTTTACTATTTATTATCTCCTATGTTGAATATATTTTTTTGAATGCTTCATGCCCTAACAAAAATTAGTTTCCTATTGGTGGGAAACCATTAAAAATATGTTCATAGATGAAGGATACAACATCACCATAAGGACAAATTTTGTATAGCTAGTATGCAAAAGGTTTTATCTTTTGCATCAATACGAATATGAGTATGTGCATTTGTAGTAATTGTGCTAGTGAAGAGGCCAAATATTCAAATGTATACTAACAAGTTCAATGAACTTCTTAGTTGATTATGCATAGACAATAATGAGAAGCATAAAGTTTTAAAGTACATAAGTGGGCTACAATACCATCTTTTATAATAGATGGAATTCCTTCAGATTAACATAATATTTATGTTTTACATCCGTGATGAATGAGAGATCATAAGCTAATGAAAGATGCAAAATGCAACACACACAGACAATGCTTTGAAAAAAATAAAATGCAAGGAAACACAAGATTGCACAATAGAATAAATTCTTTATTGATGGGGGGAGCCTAGAAACTCCATTGTTTACAAGCTTGGATCCTTGAATCCTTTTGATACAATATTACAACAATTTAGGGTTCTTCAAAACCCTAAGAAGCAAGGTCATGGTGTCTTCAAGCGCATCTTGATCCCAACAAGGTTGAGTGGGCTTTTTGGTATCCAAGGCTGGGCCACTCTAGATGTTGATGTAATGCTCCAGATCTGCACACAAAGACACAAAAAATAGTTAGTAGTATATGTGAGGGCTCCACAGTGTGAGACCCTCTATATGCAATAATAAAACCCTAACTAGATGCTGCAAGTATAGTGAACAAAAGCTAGAACACATATATAAAATAAAAAAATATAGGGTAGATCTATCTTACTTACATACTATGTTCTGATGTGGAAAACCTGATGTAGATGACTGGTACGATGATGCCCTAGCATCATCCGAAGGCTAGGGGGACTTCAGGGATGGGAGCGTAAAACACCCGTGGGCACTTGGAAGCTGTAGAAAATACCCATGGGCACTTGGTGATGATATGGGAGGCACCCGTGGGGACCTGGGACTGGTAGGGAGGCACCCATGGGTACTTGGTGTTGATAGGAAGTGCCCAAAGGTGCCTGGTGATTGATGGGGAAGTCTATAGAAGCAGATCGGGTGAGGGTGAGGGATGTGGTGAAAGTGATGGCGAGCGAGGGGTGTAGAATGTGATGGATGGAATAGGGCTTTAGGGCACAAAAGGCTTGGTAACAAGGCTTTTGGCACTTAGGGAATCAGGATACTAAAAAACTTAGCAAAAGACTTTAAAAACTCAGGACTAAAAAAATTAAGGAAAATCAAGGAAAGACTTAGGGGTTGAGCCATCAAAATGGCTCTTATTTATAATCTAACCTAGGGCATGCTAGGGTTTCAATGACACTAATCGTGTGGCTGAGATTAAAGCACATCCAAGGGTAGATAATAAATCTAGGGTGTGGCATGGATTGATGTAAATGGATGGTTGAGATTAAATGAAAAATGGATGGTTGGGATTAATTCACTTAAATAAATACATATTTATTAAATATATATTAAAATATAATATTAAAATATTATATTTAAATATATATATATATATATAAATATATATAAATAATATGTGAATAATGATAAGTGGAAAGAATAGGAATGGTGGACAAATGGCTATGCTTTGGTGGTGGAAATGGTGGGAAAGCATGGATGGAGGGCAAATGGCTAGATTTTGGTGTCTACAGATGCCCCTTTTTGTACTGCATTGTGTGAAACACAATGCAATGCAAAAATACGAGACACCTATTTTGGCTAGGTGCAGAAGCAACTTCTCTTGGGATGTGGAGCATGAGCTTGAAGATAAAAGAATAAAATAATTTGGAGTTTTGCGTAGCTTACCCCCTCAATTGGCGAATGAGGTTACGGATGAATCTCATGAGCCAATTGAAAAATCTATGCAAATGAATGATGGATGATGTGATACCATTTTTGCCCCAACGGTGGGAAGGGGGTTGGTGAAAAATGTGATATGATGTGTCTATTTTTGCCCCAACAGATGAAGGGTTTTGTGCAAATGTGAGGTGATGAGGATGATATGAATGATGTAAAATTTGATACCATTTTTGCCCCAACGGTGGGAAGGGGAGTTTTGTAATCTGGCGATATGATTGTGTCTATTTTTGCCCCAACAGAAGAAGGGATTTTTGCCAAGTGTAGATGCCATGATCATGTAAGATGTATCCCATTGTGGGAAAGTTAAAACCAAAAGTGGTTATCCCAAATTTGGGGTGATTCGATGTTGTTGAAACACTTTACCTTTTCGGCGTCATTGATATGCAAAATGATGATGCAAAAGAAAAAGAATCAACCTTGGATGGCCTGCTAGTGACTGTGGAAAATTCTTCACCTAATTCCACAATGGAACCAATCATCCTAGCTAGTGCCTATCTCTAAGGTGTTAAGGAGATTTTGAATGATGAAATTTGAGTTTTTGTCCATGTTTTAAGCCCCATGAACTAGGCCATCAATGACAATAGTTGTGCAAATTGTTCTTGGCAATGTTTCACTCTAAATATGAGGAAATACCAAATATGATTATGATTTTGAGCAAGGAGATAAGTGATGATGATCATGGTCAAGTGTCCTTATGGTAAGCTATTCATCTTACCAAATTGCATGGATGCAAATCGCTACAATCACCAAGTGTGTAGAATAACCCACTAGATACAAGATTCACTTGCATGTTACTTGAACTTGGAAAATATGTAAATGATGATGTGAAATGAAGTGGAGATGATGTATGAATGATGAAAAATGCTGATGGTCATCATTTTGTGAAGATTTGGACCATTTTAGGTGCTTTTGGAATCTGTTTGGTGAATTTTGGTCAATGTGGTCGCAAATGAGATTTATGCATCCAAATCAGTTGGAATCTTCACAAAACTTGATAAAATGATGGAATGCATTGATGAGTGAAATTTGGAGTGATTTGGTTAGGGGAAGCTACTATTTTGTGCTGATTTAGCTTTTGTCAATGCTGATGCAAAATACCCATGGTGGATGCTTGTAGGTCTTGATCCAGAAATGCTCGTAGGTGCTTCAACATACCAATAAATGCCCATGGGCACTCCAAAGCACCTAAAACAACTATAAATAGCTTGTTGGGTGAGTTTGAAGCTCATTTGTGCATCTGTAGAGTTTGAGAAGCTGTGTCTGAGGAGTGAAGGGTGAGTGAGGAGGGAAGTGAGGTGAGGCGTTTGGAGCATGAAAGCTATGGTGGTAGAAGGAGATGATTTGGGGATCGAGGCTGCGGATGGAGCACGAGTGGCTGAGGTAACCCATTGTTTATTATGTATTGTGCAAAATTTATTTATTTTTAATTTATTAACAAATATTTTGTGTTGTGCTGCAGCTTAGAGTTTTGGAGGCTCGACACTAATTTTTACCTTATATCCCTAGGATGAGGAAGGTGATTACGAAGGATGAGTGGGAGCTGCTTAGGGAGGTGGGGCTAGCGGAGGTAGCCTGACTAGATGTGGTGAGGGTGGATGAGGGGTACCTCTCTACCTTGGTAGAGAGGTGGGATGCAGATAGGGGGATATTTTAGCTCCCCATGGGTGAGGTGACTATTACCTTGGAGGATGTATATCGCATCCTCAAGGTACCGATGGAGGGGATCCAGGTTGAGGTTGGGCTCAACTAAAATATGAAGATGAGGCAGATGTTTGGAGATGCATGGGAGGGGGTGAAGGTGGAGAGTGAAGGCATACCTTATTTGTCCATGTATGTGGACAAGGAGTTAGACCCACTTCGAGCATTGGTGATGTTCATGTTGGCCAACATTGTGGTCCCGAATAGTATTGGGTGTAGGTTCCCTTGGAACCTGATAGGGGTGGTGAGTGATATGCTCATGATGAGGTAGGTGTATGCATGGGATCTCACCTTACTGGTGTAGGTGTACCAAGAGCTTTATGATGTGATGAGGTAGGGGTAGAAGGGATTGGGGTGTAGCTTATTACTGCAATGTTGGGGATGGGAGCACTTTAGGGTTGCTCAATCAGAGGGCTTACCTATGGAGGATTTTGGTAGGGAGTAGCCCTATGCTAGGTGATGGGCATTGGTAGAGGAGGTGCAATCGAGTCATCCAGTGAGGATGAGTCAATGGTACAGGGATCTATGGGTTGGATTGACATATCACCCAAGTGGTATGGAGGCCATGGTTGGGTGCTCAATGGATTGGGGATGGAGAGCATCTACGATGGGTGTACAAGGTAGATGGGTGATTGGGAGGCATAGGAGTGAGGTGGAGTACTTCTAGTTCTCATGAGTGCTCCACTAGTTTGGGCTGAGGTAGGATGTCCTTGATGAGCCAGTGTGGTATAGGAGGCATCGAGAGGAGATGGGGCTACCATGCATGGAGCCATGGAGGGTAGTCTTGGAGGATGATGAGGAGGTGGATATCCCAGATGTGGAGGATGTAGGGATGATCATGGAGTATGATGCATGGTTCATGGCTCAACCAGCATGGATGCTACCTCAAGGAGTAGCTGATGGGGATGGAGGTGGAGAGGCTAGGGATGAGGGTACCCAAGAGACCCAGGATGAGGGTGCCTAGGAGACTCAAGGTGAGGGGACTCAGGATGCCCACAAGAGGTAGTGATACCTTCGATCTGATAGTCAGAGGTGGAAGACAAAGGGTGTCACTCAATAGACTCTCGAGGTTAGGGGAGATGGTGGAGATGGAGAGGAGATGGAGGAGGTTCCAGATGTACCCCCAGGCTAGAGATGAGGAGTGGGATATAGTTGGAGTAGTAGGTGGTGGAGTGAGATGCAAGGATTATGAGGCTCTAGGCAGAGCTAGCGGAGAGGGAGCATCGACATGAGGTCGACATACGATGCCTTCAATCTCGACATAGATATATTGAGGCATTGGAGGATAGGTTGATGGAACATCATATTCCACTTCCTGATCCTCCAACCTCATCTGTATCCGAGGGTATGAGGCATAGTGAGTCTAGGCATAGCTCTAGGTCTAGGACTCCTTCTAGGTCCTCTAGGTCACAGGGGTCTTCTTGGAGGATGTAGCTAGTGCTTAGATGCACTTTTTGTATATGAGCCTTGGTGCTCCATTGTATGTAGCCATTTGGAACTCATTGTACATGTGATATTCATATATATATACATGGCTTTTACTTTTGTGTTATATTTTTGTGTGAATGCTTTTTGTGGAATGCTTTTGTGGAATGCATGTTTATGTTTATGACTAATGCATATGAGATGTTATGGATGATTAATGCAAGATGGAATATATGGATGATTTATGCAAGATGGCATGTGCTAATGATCATTTATGGTTTAGATATTTGCTTGACCCTTTTCTAGCATTATTGTTTAATCAAGGGTACCAGACTTGGTGGCATATGGGATGAATGACTTATGAACTAACATGGATGTTGACATGGAAGAAGATATGGATGTTGATATGGAAGAAGACATGGATGTTGATATGGAAGAAGATATGGATGTTGAATGGAAAACTGCTTATTTTGTAGAGACTCAAACATCCTAGTGGCATCAAACAAACCCACTAAAACTGCCTAATCCTTCTAGGACCAAATGTGTGTGCAGTGAATTCATTTACCAAATCAAGAGCAAGGTAATGACCCAAGACAATCAAGAACCAGTGTGTGTGCAAGTGAGTTCATTAACTCATCTTGAGTAAATTGGGTAAACCTATTATGGTTGAAACCAAGAGGCTAGCTTGTCCGTATGAGTGGTCAGAGGTCTCTTTTAAAAGAGACATGTCACCATGCATGAGCGTACTCCACTGCCAATCAAGCGTCTATAGCTTCGGTGGAGGCTAACTCCATAGTCCATGATTTTGTTTTTGATTTCTTGAATTTTGGGGATGACTACCTAACCATCTTACTGGAAAGGTAGTATGATCCTTACAACCCAATGATCAGTGGTGTGTGATGTAAAAGGTTTAGAGCTTTGGGGAATTGGATTCTCAACCTAAGTGTGATGAGAATTGTACCCTATCCTTACTACTCTATCTTTTGAATTTGAAGCAACTGTGATAGTGGTGCAAACCACTATTCTTATGGACTATGTTGCATGATGGGACTAGCAAGGATGACCCTTTTCACTTCAAGGTTCATACCAAGTATGGTGTTATCCCTCTTTGACACAAGATGTTTTTAAGATGTGAAAATTGTGCTTGGTTCAAGAATGTTTTTGGAATCAATTCCCAAACTCAATATTTTCTTAGTGTAATATGTGCAATGGTCCTAAAAGAACTCGACATGTATTTTGGAGGTTGCTTAAAACACTAGGAGTGGTTGAGTGACCAAAAACACCTAGGACTTTGTGAATGTGGCTTGTGTTCATGGCAATTTGACTTTGTGGAATTGTGTGGATGACATTGTGAAGGTGCCCCTGATTAAGGCAACATGACTTTTGTTGGACCAATTAAGACCTTGAATAAATGATCCCTATATGAAATGTGGAATGTGGATGTGAATGCAATGTATGACATGCAATTTTGTGAAATGTGGAATGCAATATGAAATGTAGGTGAATGCATTGTTTTTGGAATGTAAATGCAAGTGAAATGCAATGTTATGAATGAAATGTATGCAAATTATTTTTGTGTATTAGCCATGTATACATATACATATATAGTAATCATATCATGCATAGAATACTTTCAAGTGTATAACATTAAGTGGTTTGGATTCTTCCTCTCCCTCTAGACTGGCAAGTCTATAAGTACCATTACCCACTCTTTGTGTAACTATGTATGGACCTAACCAATTAGCCATGAATTTATCACGAAGATGTGGTAATGCATTGGTGTTTTGTTGATTCTCTTTAAGGACAAGATCTCCTACTTGGAATTCACGTAGATGGACTTTGGCATTGTAAGCACGTTTGAGGTGGTCTTGGTAAACTCGTAAATGCTCTAAAGCATTGACTCACCTCTCATCAAGAAGTGTGAGTTGGTCAAGACGTGCTTGTCTAGCAGTGTCATCATCTATGAATTCCTGCAAAGAAATTTGCAAGGAAGGGATCTCGAGCTCAAGAGGCATGATTGCTTCGGCTCCATAGACCAATGAAAATGGTGTTGCCCCTGTAGGCGTGCGGATGCTTGTTCGATAAGCCCATAATGCCAAGGGAATTTGTGTATGCCAATATTTATGATTTTCTTTGACAAGTTTCTTGAGAATAGCAATTAAGGTCTTGTTGGAAGCTTCAACTTGTCCATTTTCTTGTGGGTAATAAGGAGTCGAGAAACTATGTTGAATGTTATATTTCTTGCAAAGTGCTCGAACATCCTTGTTCTTGAAAGACTTTCCATTGTCTAAAATTATTTTTGAGGGGATACCAAAATGACAAATGATGTGATGGAGTATAAACTCCACAATTCTAGGTCCTGTCATGTTGGTTAGAGGAATTGCCTCAACCCACTTTGTGAAGTATTTAGTGGTTGTGATGATGAATGTATGTTGTCCCAAGGAAGGAGGTGAAATTTTTCCAATTAGATCTAGGCCCCATTGTGAAAAGGGCCAAAGGCTTTGAATAGGATGTAAAGCTTGTGATGGTACATGAGTTAGATTAGCATGTTCTTGACACTTTTTGCAATGTTTAACATAGGTGCAACAATCACGTTCCATTGTGGGCCAATAATAACCCATGCGTAGAATACACTTTGCAATGGCCATTCCACTAAAATGACCACCACAAGTACCATCATGGGCTTCAACTATGGCTCTTTGAGCTTCACTAGCCTCAAGACAATGAAGGAGGATTCCATCATAACCATGTTTATACAACACGTCCCCCAAAAGAATGAAACAAGCTACCTTTTTCTTGAAAGTGTGTTTGGAAGTTTGAGACATATCAGATGGGAGTGTTCCAAACTTGAGAAAGGCTACTATTTGGCTTGACCAAGGCTCATATGAATCTAATTGGATAAAGCAAACATCCTTTTCATATTTTGACTCAGCATGGGAAATTGCAGATTTAGAGACCATTGAAATGATAAGGGGTTGTACCTCTCCAAAGGAGTCTTTTGGAATCAAGGATCCAAGGGAGGCCATCACATCTACAAATTTGTTAGTCAAACATGGTAAACTATTGATTTCATACCAATCAAACTTAGAGAGCAATTTCATTGCTACCTCATGATAAAGCTTAATGGTAGGTTCTTTGCATTGGTATTCTCCATTGATTTGCTTTACAACAAGTTGAGAATCACCAAATATCCTAATACGCTTAATGCTCATAGCTATAGCTGATTGAAGACCTAAGATTAAGGCTTCATACTCTACAGTGTTGTTTGTGCATTGGAAGTCTAGTTTGAATGACAAGGGGATAGGTACCCCCTATGGTGTGTGAAATACGACTCCAGCACCTTGACCTTTTGTGCACTTAGAGCCATCAAAGAATAGTGTGATATCGACATCTTCCTCCAGAATGACATCTTCTTCTTGTTCAGTGATAGAAAATACTGAATCATCTGGGAGCTCAATAATCAAAGGATGATCACTAGGTAGTGGAGCTTCTGCAAGTTGATCGGCTATTACCTGACCTTTAATGGATTTTTGGCTAATGAATTCTAGGTCAAATTTAGTAAGGAGCATTATCCATTTAGTGGTGTGGGTGTTATTGTAAGTGTGGGACATCATGTAATGCAGAGGATTTTCTCTAGCTATGACGTAAGTTGTGTGGCTAAGCATATAATGTCAAAGTTTCTTAGTGGCAAAAACCACTACTAAGCACAATTTTTCTACATAAGCATATTTAGTTTCATAGCTTACCAATGTTTGACTAATGTAGTAGACAACTTGCTCTCGATTTTGTTCATTCTTTTGTGCAAGCATTGTCCCTAATGCAAAATATGTTGTTGAGATATAAAGATAAAATGGGACCCTCGAATGAGGAGGAGCTAAGACTGGCGGAGAAGCTAGGTATTTCTTAATGTCATCGAAGGCTTTTTGACATTCATCTGTCCAAGAGAATGGCACCTCCTACACTATCTAAGAGAATGACACCCCTTTTGTAGTAGGTGATTGAATGGCCTACATTTATCAAAAAGTTGTGCAATAAAATGATGGATTGATTGGATATTTTCTTGTAAACTACGCAATTCCTTTAAGTTAGTTGGGGGAGGCATCTCTAGGATAGCCTTGACCTTATTAGGGTCCACCTCAATACCTCTTTTGGAGATAATGAATCCTAGAAGTTTTCCCGAGGTAACACCAAAGACACATTTCTTGGGATTCAACCTTACATTATGCTCTAGGAGTCGATCAAAAACTTTCTCCAATACACCAATATGTTCTTGTCGAGTTTTGGATTTAGCCAAGAGATCATCCACATAGTCTTCGATAATATTATGCATGTAGTCATGGAAAATGTATGTCATGGCATGTTGATAAGTGGCACCTATATTTTTGAGGCCAAAGGGCATCACCTTGTAACAAAAAGTTCCCCAAGGTGTAGTGAATGTTGTTTTATGTTGGTCATCAAGATTTATTTGAATCTGGTTGTATCCTAAAAAACCATCCATGAGTGAAAGCATTTCATGGCCAGCATAGGTATCGACAAGAGTATCGATGTTTGGGAGAGGGAAGTCATCCTTAGGACATGCTTTGTTAAGATCTTGAAAGTCAATGCATATGTGTATCGCCCCGTTAGGCTTGCGAACGGGTACCATGTTTGAGAGCCACTCAGGATAGTCGATAGGAACTATGAAGTTCACATCTAGGAGCTTTTGAAGCTCTGTTTTTACCAAGAGGGCCACGGTAGGATGCATTCTCCTAAGTTTTTGTTTGATCAACTTAGCATTAGGCTGTAAGGTGAGATTGTGGACCACTAGACTAGGGTCAAGACCAGGCATGTCCTTATAGGACCATGCAAATATGTCCTTCTTCCTCTTAAGGAGAGCAATGAATTGCTCTTGTTCTTCGAGTGATAAAATTTTTCCAAGCTTGACAATTTGGGGATTTTCTTTGTCTGAACTAAGGTCCACATCGATGGTATCTTCAATAGAAATTTGGGAACTTTCCTTAAGATAATGGGGCATAGGGATCAGATGAATATCATCTAAGATATCATCAAAATATTCTGGCTTATCCTCATCTATATCTACCTGGAAAACATTAGGATCCAAAGGTGAAGGCAAAGGTGAAAGTGGAGGAGAGGGAGTAATGTAGTTGGTGGAAGCCCTTAAAAGTTCATCAGACAAGACAAATTCAATAAAGTTTGTAGGTGAGGAAATCTGGTCCATATCAATGAGGATTATATCAATTGGAATTAGCTTAGGCGATGACCTATCCAAAAAGCAATGCACCTATCTAATACATCAATCGAAATCAACATCAAAGCATAAAATGATAAACAAGATTGCATATAACGAGAAAATGGATGTTTCTTTTATTAATATTGAAAACGAATCTCGGTTACAATCATGCCCCTCTTAGGGTCACCCAAATGTTGATACAATTGATACAATTCCAAAGCCCCCAACGGGGTAGGCACAATACTAAGGCTCTCTAAATAGTCACAAACTGCTCTAGGGTGGAGTTGACCCTCTTCTTCACGTTGAGGAAGGAATTAGATGATTGAATCTCCTTCGAACCTGCTTTCCTGTGGTCAAGAAACAACACAAAAGCATTAATAGCATAGGCAACCTCTCATGATGAGGCCCTTTTAGGAAAGTAAACATGAAAATGCCATAACAACTATGAAATCAAGAAAATGAACAAAACATGCTATACTTATGCAAAACTCATAAAGATTGCTTGAAACATAGAAATGAAGAGTATTGCTATCTATCTAATAGACTAATTGCATGAAATGATGCATGGAAACAAGAGATTAGTGCAAAGTTGCTTAAATGGAAAGAACTCACATAAAACCCTAATTAAACTGGTCAGTGTCTCTAAAACATGAATAAACCACTGAAATGCCTAATCTAGCCTAATTAAGCACAATGCAAAAGAAATAGTAAGGAGATCTATCACCTATTGCAAACCGTAGCTCAGATGAGCGGTCTGCACTGCACACCATGGCTGTCAGCCACGACGAGCAATCAAGTAGCTTTGCCCTCCAAATCAAGGGTTGTGGGCTTGATCTTCCTTGTCCAATTGATGATCAAGGGTCGCCTTGGTGTCCTCTGACTGGATTGGTGGTTGAATTCCACAATTGGGCCTTCGTTTGCCCGAATTAGCGTTTCTTGGCGTTCTAGCTCCTTAGGGCATCCATGGCACAAATTGACATGATGCTTGGTGAATTGGCAAGTGAATGGCAACTAGGCTCTCTCAGTGCACTCAAGTGAGTCTACAATTCGATAGGGCTTCACTGCTCTAATCTCCAATGCACTCTTTCTTCCTGCTATATCTTTGCCCTAATTCGAAGGGGTACTTATAGGACTACCCAAGGGCTAGGGGTGGCTTCATGGAGAAGCCAAGATCAAGAAGAGGTGGTTAGGATAGTTGGATTGGAATATTCCATCCTTTAACTACCTTCTTCTAGAACAAATGGTCATTCAAATTGATTTGGCTTGGATGAAGGCCAACTGAACTTCAGTTTAGACCGTAGGTGACAGCTATGGCCTAGACTATAGACCATAGGTCTTAGCTATGGTTCAGACTATAGACCGTAGGTCTCAACTATGGTTCAGAATGATTAGGCCAAGGAGCCCAAATTGAGTGGTTAAAACCACTACTCTATCTTGGAGTCTATCCAAGATCTTCCATATGGTCTTGTAGCATGTCCCATATGAGTAGTCACCATCGACATGACGTATTTTAGGTGTCTACAGATGCCCCTTTTGAGATGCATTGTGAGATCGAACAATGTTGAGAAAAAATAGACCTCCTAAAATGATGTTGAAGGTTCCATGATGATCATTGATCTGATCAACATTAGATGCCCTAGGTCCTAAAAAAGGACATGCATCCTAGAATCATTGCTTCCAACTGGGTGAAAGGCTTAAATTTGAAAGAGTTTGCACTCATCATCAGACATTCGGGTAGCTTTGATGCTACAAGTAGGATTTCAGGCCTATAAAACCGAAAGGAGGAGAGTTACAAACTAACTATCATATATGCTATTTTCCCCAAGCAAAGGGGTAAGCTTATGATAGTTGTTGACAATGATTCGTAAGGATGAATGCAATTTTGACAAGATCAAGGGATCTACGATTTCAGGGATCTTCTATTGATTTTGATTATGATTATGAAAGTATGACTACCCCCTCAAGCGATGAGTCGATGAGGGTAATGACAATGAATAAAGTGATGAGGTCACTTGACCATTATGAATGATCTAAACAAACTTAGATTTGAGCATTTAATTACTTGGCTAGGCCTAGTTCAACTTATGATTGCAACTATTAATAGTAATTGCACATTCCTATCCCATGGAGCGGTCAGGCTATGATAGCCTTCTTAGGGAATCAAAATGATACAAGTCCAATTAGATTTATGTTGAATCAATTTGTCGATGATCTGCTGAAAAGATGTCATAGGAGAAATGACATGAAACGCCTCATTCCCATGGAGCGGTCCAACCTTGAAGGCCTTCTTCGGGATTGAAAAGAAGCATATCAAATCAACGATGACAATTTTACCCCAAATGTCCTTATGGTTATTTACTCATCTCGTCGGATTGCATGGAGCGTCAGTCACTACAACCACCAAGTGTCTAGGGTAAATAACTGAATACGAGGTGCATTTGGATTTTGACTTGTTTTATAATATTTTTTTTTTAATTTTTTGAATTTTTAATTGATCCTGGTGCTTGAACATCACCAAATTTGATAAATTGATTGCTCTTATTGAGATTTTGATCCATTAGGAATCATTAATTTATCATTTAAAACCTTCCCACGATGGGATTTTAGTGCATTTAATGCCAATTGTAAACCACGCTTATGGGCTATAGCTAGAAATTTCAAATTTGGGAACCGCAGCTCAGACCTACGATCGCAAAACCCTAATTTTGGGACCACGATTATCAGCTATGGTCCAACGAAATTAGGAAAAGTATATAAATTTTCCCATTTGAAAATTTCATTATTATTCCTTGAAAGCGATTGCAACTGGAGAGCTCTGAGAGGTGAGGAAGCATAATTGATGCGAGATGCTACCAAAAATACTACCTACGACCTCCTACACATCCCGATGGTAGACCCTGCACAACCTTCATCCAACAGAGGCATCGATGCGGGAAAGGTAACTCGAAACCGAGTCCTCGCACTCCTTACCAATTTAAAATGAACCACATTAAGTAATGGGTCCAATTAACCTCACTAAATTATTGGCAAAGAACCTCACAGTAGTTTTAGGCTAGATTAGGATTTAATTTTTGGTTTGCCAGGCTAGGAAGTGACCCAGAAAAGGTCACATTCCTAGACCACAGCTGGCAGATGCGATTCCCAATTGTCATATTGGGGACCACAACTATCATCCATGATGGGATTCAAATCCCAATGGTCAAAAATTTGACCATTACATGGACCATAGATTTGACCCATGGTTTCGCAATTTTTGAAAAAAAATTCAATTTATTTGATTTTTTTGATTTTTCTTGGCAATTAATGCCATTTATTGCACTTCTGAGATGCATTTATGAATTTTTTTGAAATTTTTGATCACTTTTTGCATGTTTTTATATATTTTTAGCAATTTTTAGATTTGTTTGTCTTTTTTAGGTCATTTTTTAGCTGTTTTTAGTTGATTTTAGTCATCATTTCCTTATACATTTTTGCTCTACAAAAATTGACCTCTAGAGCTAGGGAGCCAGATATCCTCCACACCCTCCATAAATAGCTCACTGACCAGGAGCGAGAGTGGTTTAATGTGGTTGGCTTTGGCTATGTGCTCGATCTACCTATGATCAGGGTAGATCCAGCATACATGACTACATTGGCCCGATATTGGGATGCATGGACCAACACATTTCACCTACCCATAGGTGAAATGACTATTACATTGGAGGACGTCTACCGGATCTTTAGGATCCCGATTGATGGTGAGCCCATCACCTCCTCTCCCTTCTAGAGCAAGGAGGATATCTTTGATGACATCTTTGGGGACCGCAGTGAGGATGCCTAGGGCAGGATCGACCATGGAGGCATCCACATCGGATATTGGTAGGAGAAGGGCATCTTCTCCATTCGAGAGGTGATCTTCATGCACCTAGTCATTCAGATTGTGCTTCCAGACTCCTCGAGCATGAGGATCCCCTAGAACCTCCTAGCCATCATCAAGAGAGTTACCCAGAGTTCGACATGATAGCCACTACTCTTAGCTTGGGGGAGCACTCTACTATGTCAGCTATACCAAGAGTTATACCAGGCTACGCGTAGGAGCTAGGTTGGTATCAGCTGTAGCCTATTACTTCAGATCTAGGGCTGGCAACATATCAAGATCGAGTAGTCGATCGACCTACCACTCATCATCACTACTATTCCTAATGCACGCCAGTGCTATATGGCATGTTAGCCTCATGAGGAGGAGGGGTTCCAAAGATCCATGTATATAGATTCAATAGTAGATGACATAGAGTGGCATCCGTACATGGATTGTCCTACATGGCCGAAGGCTGATGAGTGACTACGCTAGGTGAGGAGGGATAGGTGGTTACTCAGCCACAAGGTCGAGATCCATGAGTATCAGTTCTACTCATGTATCCTCCACTAGTTTGGGCTTGTACAGGATATTTCAAGTGCTACCTACCATCTATCGATGCTTAGTACTAGAGAGGGATTTGCCCTACATTCAATCGACACCACTTGGAGATGAGGTAGATGACTTCTAGGAGATAGGCATGGCTAGGGCTGGGACCACCCCAATGTATGATACTTGGTGGTCCCTACTACAGTGGTAGGGATAGGGGCCCCTCGACTGGATAGATGACAATGCAGAGGTTGATCCAGAGGGGCGCAATGTGCGCCAATAGACCGAGGGTGGATGGGGCATAGAGGGCACCATAGAGGATGCTCCATAGGTTGAGGCCGAGGAGGAGGCATCAGAGGAGGGTGAGGTACCTCCTGAAAGTGAGGTGGGGTAGCTACTAGCTCAGGTTGTTGATCTTCAGAGTCAGGTTGGGAGGCTACAGACCCAGCAGTTGTAGTGGGACACTTCTATCACCATACTAGAGGTGAAGTTGGCTCATAGTGAGAGGCAGCTACAGTAGGCCCAAGAGGAGAGGACAACTCTCAAAGCATAGGCTACAATGATGGAGAGATAGGTCCAGGATCTCACTAGTGAGCATGATCTAGCATAGGCACGATTGAGTGCGGCTATTGCAGAGAGGGATCTACTCAGGGTACAGAGGGGGGATCCTTCATCCTCCCAGGCTATCATGGGACCTCCAACCACACCATATTCATTGCTACTAGGTGGTCGAGACCCCATGGCAGAGATCCGATGCTTATAAGCCCTCATGGAGGAGGGCAACGAGAGGCACATAGGTAGGGTAGCCCGCATAGACCAGCTAGAGGGCCACATCAGGTTGATTGGTGGGTAGGTCCTAGAGGATCCACATGCTTTCGGGTCACAGAGCGATCTAGGACCAGGATGATAGGGTAGTCCTCTACGAGTTTGAGCCATAGGACCCATAGGACCGAGAGGACACACAGGTCCTCTAGCACACATGGAGCTAGCTCTCATAGGAGCCATAGGGATGGCGGGGGTGACTCACAAGATGGGGGCATAGGCCCTTAGTATAGATTTTAGATATATTCTATTGTACTATTTTTGAGTGTAAGGTCGAGGACCTACACAGATGTAGCCTACGAGTATTTTTGATGTACCTCTATGTACTCATTGATACACATTTATATATATATATTGATCATTTTGGCTCATTATGTGTACTTGTCATTTATATATTTTATGTTTATGTTTATGCACATGGATGGAGATGTTCATATTGATGCTATGTTTATATGATGTGATGTATGGATGACATGCACTAGATAGCTATTTTAATTTATGATGATGATGATATGTAGTGATCTAGATGCTTAGATGTGCTACTTATGATGGATGCATATGGATGTGATATTTACTTTTAAATGCATATTTAATTTTGCTTTATTGTATGCATTTAATTTATGATGATGTCACGATATTCTGGTGCAATGTATGTAATGCATTATTTACATGATGGTAATCTAATGTAAATGAACCTGTATGCTTTAATCACTTAAAACATAAGGAATGAATGTGATATGTGTTTAACAATCTAATGGATGACACCATAGAATGTATAAAAATCATGGATTGTAATTGCTTTATCTCTTTGTGAAAGATAATACACCCATATGTGAGATGTAATGATGTATGTTTTATGTTCATAAGCTTTTGTAAATTAAAAGAATATGTATGATATAATCAGTGGTCGTCTAAATATCATTTCTGACATCCATCCGGTATCTAATCATATAATACAAATAATTCTAATAAAAAAACTCTTATAAAAAGAAATTGATGTTTGATGATTGCATTTGAAAATTTGATTGTTGCTATTTGGGAATTTTTGAGGTTTACCATGAGACTCAAACACCCTAGTTGACTGATCAAAAGTTGTATACTGACCAAACTAGACTTCTGAAATGTAAGGCTTTTGCTAGGATAGGCCCTAACTATTCATTATCCCTATGTGTGCAAATGAATATATTAAGATAAAGCATAAGCATACCCCGATGTCAGGCGGGATTCTTTCAACCCATTGCTAAGATAGGGGGTCCGCAAATGTTTATCCAATCCTAGGTTTAGATTTTAGTTGGACTAGACCACTAGGCGATACAAGACACCTGAAGCTAGCTCTTCCACATTCAAACATTGGTCTGTACATAAGCGAGGTGCTAATGCATCAGACATATCATCATGCGTAAGGTACAGTAGTGCTGGAAATTCCATGGATTCAAGTTCACTCCCTTATTTTCTTCAATTTTTTGGGATACTTGCTCATATATAATTGTGCAAGGGATTTGATTCCACTTTGACTTTGAAATTTCTTTGGATATTCATTTGATATTCATTTGAACTTGCTTTCTGATCTTCATTTGATCTTCATTTGAACTTTGATTTATGATCTTCATTTGATATTCAATTTCTAGAATTTACATTTGATAATTTTCTTCAAAAACTTCCCTTTGGGGATTTTACTTTGGAGAACTATTTCTAGGATATCGATTGAGGATATCGATCTATGATATCAATATGGGATATCAATCTGGGATGTCGATCTATGATATCGATCTAGGGTATCAATATTGAGGATTGATGTGGGATATCACTCTAGGATATTGCTCATTTTATCATAAGCAAGGGATTATGGGTAGGGAATGAACTTGTCCTTTTGCCAATTACCAACATTTCCCATACCATCCACATAGGGGGATAAGCAAGAATAACTCTTTTCACCTCAGGATACCTAGTCCTGCTTCATGGCTTTCATATTCCCCTAGTCCTTATTAGGATTGTTTAATTTGTTGATTAGTGATAGGATTCTGATATGCTAAGGGCTATACTAGCTAGACCTCAACTACAAAAGCAAAGCAAGCTTTCTATCAACTCTTGAGAAGACCTCTAGGTATGGTTGAATAACCAAAAAACCCTAGTATATTCCTCATAGCAACATTATGGGTTGTGTTGAAAAACACAATTACTCACATGAATGATGGATTATGATAAATGCAGAGGTGCATGATTGAAACACAAACGTGGCATCATTTGTAAGACTGACAAACACAATCCATCCTACTACGAAATGCAATGGATGAAAAATGCCTACATGCAATGCAATGATGAAATGAATGCATGTGTAAATGAAAATGCATAATGCAAATGCAAATGTTTTTGGATTTTATGCTTTACCAATTTTTTTTGGATTTTATTGATTTTTTAATTTTTATTGATTTTGAGCCTTTATATTTGACCAAACGATGAGTACATGCCTTTGGAGCCTTTGGGATTTGACCAAGCAGTTTTAAGAACCCTTGGAGCCTTTTTGGATTGACCAAAGAGCTAACAAACACCTTTGGAGCCTTTAAATTGACCAAGCAATTTTTCAGAAAATCCTTGGGGCTTTTAGGTTGACCAAAGGGATTATGAGCACCTTTGGAGCTTTTAGGGATGACCAAGCGATTCTTAGGAATCCTTGGAGCCTTTTGGGATTGACCAAGCAGTTTTAAGCAAACCCTCAAAGCCTTTAACTGACATGACCAAGCGGTTTTAGGAACCCTTGGTGCCTTTTGCTATGCTCTCAAGCATAGAACGCCTTAATATGGATGATGTTGAGAGGTTCAGGCTCTTCAACACCCCCTAGAGATGTTAGGTGATAGGTACCTAGACCAATATTTTTAGATATGATATAGGGTCCTAGCCAATTAGTCATGAATTTGTCTCACATATCAAGGTGAAAAATTAGAGTTCTATTGGTTCTCTTTCAAGACAAGATCCCCAAATTCAAAGTCTCTCTGATGGAATTTGTTATTATAAGCTCATTTTAATCACTCCTGATAAACGTGGAGATGCTCAAGGGCATTCACATGATGTTCATCAAGCAACATCAATTGATCTAGTCGAGCTTGCCGCATGGTGTCATCATCAATGAACTCTTTTAATGCGATGCACAACATTGGAATTTCCAACTCTAAGGGCATAATGGCCTCAGTGCCATATACTAGTGAAAATGGTGTTGCCCTAGTGGGCATCCGAATGCTAGTCTTGTAAGCCCATAATGCAAGGGGTAGCTGGATATGCCAATATTTGTGGTTTTCTTGGACCATATTTTTCAAGATAGCCACCATTATCTTGTTTGAGGCCTCAGCTTGCCCGTTTGCCTATGGATAATAAGGAGTTGCAAAACTATGTTTGATTCTATACTTAGACATCAAAGCTCTCATAGTTTTGTTCTTAAATGATGTTCCATTATCCAAAATTATCTTGGATGGAATCCCAAAATGACATATGATATGCTCGAGTATAAACTCTGCTATGCGAGCTCCAGTCATCATTGTTAAGGGTATTGCTTCCACCCATTTGGTAAAGTACTCAGTAGTCATAATAATAAAAGTATGTCGACCCGATGATGGAGGAGAGATCTTACCGATAAGATCTAATCCCCACTGAGAAAATGGCCAAGCCGCTTGAATGGGTTGTAAGGCCTATGATGGCAAGTGCATAAGATTAGCATGATGCTGACATTTGATGCATTTCTTGACATACACATTGCACTCCTTCTCCATAGTGGGCCAATAGTAACCCATTCAAAGGATGCGCTTGATGATGGCCATGCCACTGAAATGGCCATCGCATGTACCATCATGAGCTTGTGAAATCACCCAAGATGCCTCTTGGGGCTCTAGAAAATGAAGGAGAACTCCATCATAGCCTCGTCGGTACAAAATATCTCCTAGCAAGACATATTTAGTCACTTTCTGCTTGAATGTGCATTTTGTGGCACGTGACAATCCCTCTGGGATCAGACCAAGTTTTAAGAAGTCTTGGATTTGTGACATCCAGCTCTGGTAAGCCTCAACTTCAATTGCCAAGATGACTTGCTCCCCTTACGTATCTACATGTGCAAATGTAGATTGGAAAACAACCTTGTGGTGAATGGTAGTACCACTCCCCGTCGGACTCTGAGAGGTTAATGACCCCTAGGGTGCCTTCTTTAGAAAGTCTTCAGCTCTGTAGAACCATTCAGATTTTGGTTCCATGCTAATCATGTTGATTGACTCTTTATTATCAAAGGCTTCATGCTCCACTGCAGGATGCGAGAGCATTTTAACATGGATGGTAGTAAAATCGATAGAGATGGATTCTGAGGGATTAAGGATCCCAAATATGCCATGGTGTCTACAAACCTATTTGATGAATGAGGGATTGCCTCGATGTCATACCATTCCAATTTAGCCAAATATGTAACAACAAGATCTTTATAAGCTTTTAACATGGGACATCGACATTGAAAGAGCCCCTTAACTTGGTTGACTATGAGCAAGGAGTCACCAAAGATGTTTAATCTTTTAATGTTCATGGTGATGGTTGTATGGAGGCCCAATAGTAGGGCTTCATATTCAGCATTGTTGTTGGTGCAAGGAAAGTCTAATTTGAATGACAAGGGCATTGGAGCTCCTTGCAGTGTGACAAACACTATTCCTGCACCACCCCCTTGCTCGCACTTTGAACCATCAAAGAACAAGGTCATATCAACATTATTTTCTAGTTCTTCAGGTTTGGGAGCTTCGGATACGATGAAGACCACATCATCCGGAAGCTCAATGGTCAGAGGCCTACTATTTGATAGTGGTGCCTCAGCCAGCTGATCAGCTATGACTTGTCCCTTAATGGAATTTTGGCTTATGAATTCTAGATCGAATTCTATCAGTAGCATGATCCACTTTGTAGTACGTGTGTTATGATATGTCTTGCTCATCATATACTACAAAGGATTTTGTTTGGATATAACATATGTCGTATGACTTAGCATATAGTGCTACAATTTCTTTGTAGCGAACACTACTGCTAAACACAACTTTTCTACATATGCATATCCGAGCTCATAGCTCACCAAGGTTTGACTAATATAATATATGGTCTGTTATTTGCCTTGCATATTCTTTTGGGCTAACATGGTCCCTAATGCAAAGTCGATTGCTAATATATAGTAGAAATGGCACATCTAGCCTTGGTGGAGCTAATATTGGTGATGTCGCCAGGTATTGCTTTATTTCAGCAAAGGTTGCTCGATAGTCCTCATCCCAGTTGAATGGGACCCCCTTGTGTAGTAGTCGATTCATGGGTCGATATTTATCTGATAATTGAGTGATAAATCACTTTATCGATGCTACTTTGCCCTATAGGCTTCTTAATTCTTTGATGTTTGAGGGAGGATGCATCTCTAGAATAGCCTTGACCTTTGCTGGGTCGACTTTGATGCCTCGCTTTGAAATGATGAACCCTAAGAGCTTTCCTGAAGTTACGCCAAACATGCACTTCTTAGGGTTCAACCTGACATTGTGCTCTATCAGGCGATCGAAGACCTTCCTTAAGACCTCTGCATGCTCAGAACGTAGTAATGACTTTGCCAACAAGTCATCAATATAATCTTCTAATATTTTATGCATATAATCATGAAAGATATATGTCATGGCATGTTGATATGTGGCACCAACATTTTTAAGGCCAAATGGCATAACTTTATAGCAGAATGTCCCCCATGGCGTTATAAACATGGTTTTATGTTGGTCTTCGAGCTTAATCCGAATTTGATTGTATCCAAAAAAATCATCCATCAGGGAGAGCATCTCATGACCTACAGTTGCATCTACAAGAGCATCAATATTCGGCAATGAAAATGAATCCTTTGGTGTTGCCTTATTCAGGTCTCTAAAATCCATACAAATACGGATCCTTCCATCAAGTTTTCCTACAGGCACCATATTGGATACCCATTCTGGATAGTCGATGGAGATTACAAACTCTACATCCAACAACTTTTGCAATTCATCCTTCACCATTAAGGCTACTATTGGATGCATCTTTCTAAGCTTCTACTTGACTGGCTTCTTTGATAGGTCTAGCGAAAGGTTATGGGTAACCAATTTTGGGTCTAGACCTGGCATATCTTTGTAAGTCCAAGCAAAAATATTAGGTCTCTCTTTTAGTAGAGGGATGAGGGTGGCACGCTCATCGAGAGTGAGACTCTCTCCAAATTTAACCTTCCTTGGATTGGTGGGATCATTACTGATATCCACATCGAAGGTTTCCTCTACTGACATGTGTGATCCCTCCTCAAGCTGATGAGGCATAGGGATCAAATGGATGTCATCGGCTGGGTTTATAGGTTCCGCATTGGAAGCATCCTCAACATGATAGACATCATAAGCATATCCTGGCACAAAATGAAATGGTTGTAACATTTCTTCATTAGGGAAGAAATATTCAGGCTCAATAGGTGAGTCAGCATGATCCCAATCGATAGCATCTACATTTAAATGCAATGGTTTGGATGGATCGATTGGATTATGGAGTGGGGTGGTCAAATCAATGGAGACCATATTGATGGAATGGAATTGATCTCCAGGACCACATGGACAAACATCTACATCATCGATGCAGCTCCCATACCCGAGATCTAGCTCTATCGACATGGGCACAAATGGGTCCTCTCTATGCGAGCTATGGATAATTGGGTCCTCTCTATGCACTGATTGCAATATTGGATCATTCGACTCAATGAGCTCCATGTACATAGGTGGTTTAGGAAACACCATGTGATAGATCACATCGAAGTTCGATGGTCTTCCCCTAAGGTGAGGATTCAGATTGATCTCTCTACGCATGTCCTCAGCCGTATAAGGTGCATTATGATAGCGTAAGTAGGGAGGTCCTAGGTAGGCTCTCTCCATCTCATCTTCTTCATCGCTATCATAATACAAGCCTTCATTTTCCCCCACTAGAATGGGATGTTCTAGAAAATATGGCCCCATATAGGCTATCTCCTGATCACTATCATTGTTGTCCGATAAAATTAGGTACAAGTGTCGTAAATATGATACTGCCTCATAAACCAGCTCAGCCTCATCCCCCGACTGATTATCGGGTGAAGACTCACTATCCACCAAGATATTCTCATGATACATCTCGGGTGGTGCTATGGTGATGTAAGACACCATCCGATTATCCCTCTAGAACGTAGAAGGATTAGGGTGATATGGGTTGAAATCCACATCATCCCCCAGACTAAGGTACAAGTGATCTAAAGATATGGTAAGCAAATCATCCTATCCTCATATTTGCAACCCTAGCCCAAACCTATCAATTGCCAACTGATAATGTGGCTCAAGCGGAGTCCTACATCCTTGCTCAAAAATACCAAGGCCATACCCATGCCAATGATATAATTCAAAAATATGCATGGAATATTCAGGGTTGGATAGGTAATGAACATTCACTATGAACTATTCATCATCATCTTCATCCATGGGTATTCGAGTAGGAAGCTGATCCAACCCAGCGTAGATGAAGTTCATTTGATTGGGTGGCTCTCCCAATGGCACTATTGATCCAACCAAAAAATGATGAGCATGCGGTCGACCCATCTCTTGTGCAGTCTCTAGAATTGGTCCAAAGGTGACATTCTACATAATATATTCACCTAACCCTGTGTTGGCCAGATGAATAGTCACCCATGGTGTGGATGACCCTACTGATGATGTAGGTGAGGTAGGTTGAGGTACCTCCTCAGCTTTATCCTGGGCTTCTTCCACTTCCATGGGAGTGGGAGCCTCTTTGGCGACTAGTTCGGGCACATGCTTCTTTTCCTTTTCACCCATTTTTACCTTTAGCTTCCTTTCATCCTGAAGCATCGTTGATGCAGTCGGTTTCAAAGAAGTTGTTGTAGTGTGCTCGGATCTGAGTGATACAGATGTCGATGGTTGAGCACACACTTTTTTTTTACCTCCTGGATTCTTAACCGGTGATGTTGGTTGGACATCCAGGTGCATTTATGGGAGTATGAAACCCCCTAGAAAATCAGCTAGGTTCACAAATTTGAAGGGCTCCTCATCTGATGGCACCATGTGAACCTATCCCTCATGAATGTATTTTACACATTGATGTAATATGGAGGGAACACAATGCATTTCTCAAATCCAAGGCCTTCCAAGAAGGATGTTATATTGCATGGTACCTTCGATCACATGACACATCATGGGGATGGTCTTTAGGCCCACCTAAATAGGTAGGATGATTGTGCCAACCGTCGAGCATAGCGCATCATTAAATGCTCTCAATGTGAATGTGGTGGGCACAATATGTGACTTGGGTAGCTTTAAATGACTCAATGCCTTGGTCATTATAATATTGATCGATGAACCAGTGTCGATCAAGACCCTCTTGAATGGCATGTGATTAACACATGTGATGATATGTAATGGTGGGTCAATCGTATCTGTAGGAACCATCCTGATTTCATGATCATAGAATTGGATCATAGGTTCTTGGCACTATTGTACGTGTCCCACAAAATTGGTGAATGCTTGAGCATCCTGGGACTGCACCTCGATGGACCTTAGAATGTCCATGAGAGTCTCCCTATGCTTAGGGGACTATTGTATCAGCTCATAAATAGACAACTTCGTAGGAGTTGTCTATAGGTTTTGAACCAACCTGCTTCGTATGGTCACCATCGGTCTAGTTGGTGGGCCTAGAATATTCTGAATTGGCCATTGATTCGGTGTAGCTTGTATCCTGATGGGAGCATGAGGTTGATTTGGCTGCTCATACCTCCCATGTCTGGTAACAACATTAACCATACCTATGAACCCCTGGGTAGGTGGTTCGACATGCACTTGATTGACATGGCCAACATTGTTGTGCGGTGCCTCATGGTTTGGCAATGGATTTTTATAAATCCCCATGTTTTGGTTGTCAGGCTCCAATGGATTATTCGACACTATAAGCTCACCTTTATCGATCATATTTTGCATAATATGTTTGAAGGACCAACACACTTCGATGTCATGGCCCTTCGCACGATGGAAGATGCAAAATAGATCATCCTGATACCCCTTTGACTTGGGCTGATTAGGATCGACTAGCTTAATCTCGGGCAACCTGATTGCCTTAGCCTCGCATAATTGATGGAATATTGATGTCAATGATTCTATCAAAGGCGTGAATTGGTGAGGTGGGCGTTGTTCCTTATTTTTTCCCTTGTAATTATTCTTGCACTGCTCGTATTGCGTAGGAGGAGGTTGGGCCTGATAATTCTACTTTTGTTGCCCCTTATCCTCTCCTTGGAGGTTTAACCTCACTTGATTGACATGGGCCTGCTTGCCCTGATGTTTCATGGAGCTCTTCTTGTGCCCCTCCTTCCTATTCTTGAGCTTCAAGTTGCCCTCTTGCAACTTGATATCCTCAATTACTTTGGCTTGCGCCAAAGCTTCCTCGAATATATGGTACTATTGTAGTTGCAACAATAATGAGATGTGCTTGGCACAACTCTTCATGAACATCCAGGTCAATTCTATAGTAGGAATGGGGAATGGCAACTTTACCATTAATCTCCTCCACCTCTTTTCATATTCTAGGATTGGCTCATCATCACGTTGAGCTAGCACAGCCAGATCGGAAAGGTTAGCTTACTTCCTAACACCAAAAGAAAAGTGTTCAAGAAAGGCATCAGCCAGTTGCTCAAAATTGGTGATATTATGCTTCTTCAGCTGATTAAACCACTCCCAGGTTGGGCTTGAGAGGGTTGTGATGAATGTATGCAAAAGTAAGGCATTGTTGCTTGCAATCTGGAAGCATACATCCAAAAATCTTGTGACATGCTCTTGCGCATCTTCATCACCTTTGAATTTATCTAGCCTGGGCATGAAAAAATGCTCAGGATATGTTGGAGTAGGCACCGAGGGGTCCAAAGGCTCATTATGAATCTTGCTCAATGTCGACTTTTGAAAAGTCATGCCTTGCCTCTCGATTGCTTTCACTTTCTCTGCTAGGACCTTATAGGCCTACGAGGATAGAAAGTCCTCCTCCCTAAGCTGACGTGAGGGTGGTCTTGGAGGTACATTCTTCCTCTATCGAGGTGGAGGATGTTGCTCTTCCTCCTCCTCAACATGGGAGCTTTTAGGATATCCATGATCGGCTCCATCTCCCTCTTCTTCCTCATATTATCTTTGCCTCTGATCTTCGAATGGTGGTGGTCATTCTCTTTGTTGGGCACTGACATGAGTGTGAGCATCTCTATGCTCCTGATGCACGTCGGCTTGTGAAAAATCCCTCCTATGAATGCGCTCTTTATGCTCAATGTGAGTGTATAAACCAGCCCTGGCTAGCCTATCCTCTTGTTCTACATGCTCCTTTTGGGTAAGGATGCATTCCTCATGCATACGCTGCTCATATAATCTTTGTCTAATGAGCCTTTGTGACTGAAGATTCTCATCTTCAATGCATTGCCTCTCTGCATGGGCATCCTCCAATTGATCTTGAAGGAGTTGTCATCTCTGCTCGGATACTAGTCTATGCGATCTATCAATGTGATCGGTCGTAAGAGGCCTCTGGTATGTGTGCTCCATGTGAGTGACCTTATGGGTTCTGTACCCATCTGGCGGATTTCCTATGCCTTTGCCTTTGTCCATGAAGATGACATTGGCATCATGTTGAGTCATATGTTGTGTGCCACCATGCATGGATGGTGGATGCGAACCATGAGGGTGCTTGGAAGCCTCTCCATGTTCTCTGGTAGCCCTAATAATGCTCCCACTATGCTCACTCAGAGCATGAGTGGGTGGAGCTGAAGGCTTGTAGCCTAACTACTCGAGGATGCCACCTAAACCATCCAACTATCTAGATCACCATGGCTCATGCGGTGGTGTACCATTGGCTCCCACCTTCGATATGTCGATAGTGATCTTGCGAGGTTCACTATGCATGGGAGTGTGAACAGACCTATGCTCGGAAGTGGGCCTATCAGCATGCCCCTGAATGGGTGGATCTCGATCTCTTCTATACTCTAAATTTGGAGGTATGGAACCTCCTATAGACTTAGTACGTAGGGGTACCAACTTGGCCCCCTGTATGACATACTCATCGGTCGATCCCATGGATGCACGTGCACTACGATCTCGATAATGGCTTTCGAGTGGAGCACCCTCATGTTGAGAGGCTCCATGCTCTATCCTATATCTAGAAGAGTGTATAGAAGCTCCTCTATCGAGGGTATGCTCAATGGGGTCCCCTCATGTCGAATTGTCTCCTTTGATGCTCATCGAACGATATTCGGGAAGTGCATGTGGGTGAGGGTTCGACACATTTTGTTGTGAATTTGGTGGGGCTTGGTCATTGGCATCAAAATTAAGCCTCTTTCGACCTCCTCGTGTCTCCACCATGGTGCACCTAGTGTCTAGATTTATCTTTTATTATGCAAACAAGGTATACAATGGTGATTATCTCTTTTACAATTTAAAATGAGCCCTAAACTGTTTGATGTTGTTTTCAATTTGTTGTATCAGTATTAGAAACTCTTATCATGTTTGAAAGCTTGTTGGATGATAATCTCAGTTTAATTGGCTTTCACCTGTATACTCGTAGCTCGACAACTTGGCTATGAACTCCAAGTCACGTAATCCAACCTATAATGTGTGGTAATGAAGCCCACACATGGTCAGGGAGCACAGGTCCTCCCAGATCCTCACCCATTTTCCCCTAGTCAGTGTTATACCCTTCGAAGAGAATACATGCAAATTTTCCAGGGTACGAAAGGTTCTCGGATCCGGTATTGGTCTAGTATCCAAGGGTACGTAGGATTTGGGCCAATGGATGGAAATCACCTCCACCATCATTGAAACCCTACTAGTGGTTGGATGTCACTTCCAACTCACTAGCGTTTAATTGAAACGTGGTGTGTGTGGTTCTTTTTAAATTGCATAAAAGGAAATATGCATAATATAGCACTCACATGATCATTTCCTACATGATATGCATAAAAAGAACGTTTGATATTCAGAAAACATGCATGCTACATCCTACATGACCTTTTCGACAATGCAAGTTTACGATGACTAATGGCCTTTGATTAGGCCTCAAGCATGCAAAACCACCACATGAAATACTCTAGCATGCTGGATTCTAGGGCGGACTACAATCAGAGGTCCATTGTTCCTAGCAGCGCCTAGCTAAAACGTAGAAAAAGAAACCCTAAGGACCTAATTCATTCTCATGTTCTTTTTATCCTTAGTCTATTTAGGTTTCAATTTTCTATTCTGGAAAAACACAGAGGTAAAATACAGAGACAGAGAGTGTCAGAAGGGCCTACCTCAGGTCCTCATCTGATCTAGCTTTGAACTCCTGTTGTCTATTGTGTCTGCTATAAACCGTAGATCTGTGGTGTGGTTGCTACTATAGACCACATTTTGCAGTCATGGGCCAACAATGAGACCGCAGCTGTAAGCTATGGTTTGCACCTGATATAAAGAAACACAAAAATATCAAAAATCAGGGGCATAAATTGTGGAGTTCCATCATGATCGCCTTTTGACCTATCCAAAAAGCAATGCACCTATCTAATACATCAATCGAAATCAACATAAAAGCATAAAATGATAAACAAGATTGCATATAACAATAAAATGGATGTTTCTTTTATTAATATTGAAAATGAATCTCGGTTACAATCATGCCCCTCTTAGGGTCACCCAAATGTTGATACAATTGATACAATTCCAAAGCCCCCAATGGGGTAGGCACAATACTAAGGCTCTCTAAATAGTCACAAACTGCTCTAGGGTGGAGTTGACCCTCTTCTTCACATTGAGGAAGGAATTAGATGATTGAATCTCCTTCGAACCTGCTTTCCTATGGTCAAGAAACAACACAAAAGCATTAATAGCATAGGCAACCTCTCATGATGAGGCCCTTTAAAGGATATAAACATGAAAATGCCATAACACTAATGAAATCAAGAAAATGAACAAATCATGTTAGACTTATGCAAAACTCATAAATATTGCTTGAAACATAGAAATGAAGAGTACTGCTATCTATCTAATAGACTAATTGCATGAAATGATGCATGGAAACAAGAGATTAGTGCAAAGTTGCTTAAATGGAAAGAACTCACATAAAACCCTAATTAAACTGGTCAGTGTCTCTAAAACATGAAATAAACCACTAAAATGCCTAATCTAGCCTAATTAAGCACAATGCAAAAGAAACAGTAAGGAGATCTATCACCTATTGCAAACCATAGCTCAGATGAGCGGTCTGCACTACACACCATGGTTGTCAGCCATGGTGAGCAATCAAGTAGCTTTGCCCTCCAAATCAAGGGTTGTGGGCTTGATCTTCCTTGTCCAATTGATGATCAAGGGTCGCCTTGGTGTCCTCTGACTGGATTGGCGGTTGAATTCCACAATTGGGCCTCCGTTTGCCCGAATTAGCATTTCTTGGCATTCTAGCTCCTTAGGGCATCCATGGCACAAATTGACATGATGCTTGGTGAATTGGCAAGTGAATGGCAACTAGGCTCTCTCAATGTACTCAAATGAGTCCACAATCCGATAGGGCTTCGCTGCTCTAATCTCCAATGCACTCTCTGATAGTTTGCCCTAATTCTAAGGGGTACTTATAGGACTACCCAAGGGCTAGGGGTGGCTTCATGGAGAAGCCAAGATCAAGAAGAGGTGGTTAGGACAGTTGGATTGGAAGCTTCCATCCTTTAACCACCTTCTTCTAGAACAAATGGTCGTTCAAACCGATTTGGCTCGGATGAAGGCCAACTGAACTTTAGTTTAGACCATAGGTGACAGCTATGGCCTAGACTATAGACCATAGGTCTTAGCTATGGTTCAGACTATAGACCATAGGTCTCAACTATGGTTCAGACTGATTAGGCCAAGGAGCCCAAATTGAGTGGTTAAAACCATTGCTCTATCTTGGAGTCTATCCAAGATCTTCCATATGGTCTTGTAGCATGTCCCATATGAGTAGTCACCATCGACATGACGCATTTTAGGTGTCTATAGATGGATCATATGGATTGTGGAGTGGGATAAATAAATCAATAGGACTCATGTTGACTTATGGGGAAGGTGGACAAGGTTGGATGGAATGGATGGAGCCTAGAAACTAATGCTAGGAGCTTTGGTTAACTTGAACAATAGCAAGCAACACAAAACGTGTTTTATTAAATAATGTATTTACATATACAATGTACATAAAGCAAATATGTTTTTGGTTTTTGATTGATTTTTGATTTTTTTTATGTAGTGGTGATAATAACTATTTTTAATTATGTACGTATGTTACAAGTTGGATTATGGAATGGCTTAATGGAATGAAGGTGATGGTTTGCCGGTAGGGGTAGCTCACTCTTGTGGAAGAAGCAAGTGAAATATGGGATCATGTATGGGAAAAATGTTGAGATAAAACTCATATTGTTATGAATGGGGAATGATGGGCTCCGATTATTCTTCAAATTCATCTAAAATTATCAACATAAGCTTGAATTCTTCATATATTTCTTCATCAGAATTATTGGGATGGAGGGCTTCTTCTCCTGAATTGAGGTTAAGCCTTTGGAAGGCTTGTTCAAAATAAGGGATGGTAGGAAGTGGGTAGAAACCTAGACCTGAACGGTCGTGTACCTCTTGATATGGAACATCGACAGGTTGATGCACACCCTATTCATGTAATCCTAGGCCATGTCCTTGCCAATTGATAATGTGGAAATATCGAGATGGAAATCCCAACATGTTTGAAATATTGGCAAGTTTTGGTTCTTTGGGCTCTTCTATGGGTGTTGGGCTTGATGAAGAATATATACCCCCATATACAAAATTAATGCTATTTGGAGCTAAACCCATATTATAGACTGCTCCTATTGCTAAATGTTGGTCATGTGGGTGATTGAAATCCTTAGCACTAGGGATGGTGAGGGGTGTGATGGTGATGTCATCGACCATGTATTCACCAATACCAGGATTAGTGAGATGGAATTTGACTTAGGATGATATGGGAGGATCATGATCAAGTGATGGATCAAGAAATGGTGGAAAAGGAGGTATCTCACAATCCATCAATTTGACTTGTGAGACATTAGGCGAAGGGGATGGATTGGATTGGGAAGGCTACGAAATGGATGATGATGATGTGGATGACAATGATGTTGATGATGTGGATTGTCTTTGAACACATGTGTATGTAATAAATGATGATGATGATGAGGGTATGGTGGATTTTTGAGGCTTGGTGATAGGGAGATATTTAGGAATGAGATCCTTTGATGAAGAGATTAGTGAAGTGGTGGATGGATTGGATGACGATGATAGGAAAATTTGAGTGGAAGGGAGCATAGAATCATAAGGATTTAAGATGATATTGTAATACTTAAATGGTTTGACGTCCACTGGTATGCAACGTACCTATCCCTCATGGACATATTTCAATCATTGATATAAAATGGAGGGGACACATCTCATTTCCCTCATCCAAGATCTTCCAAGGAGTACATTGTACGCCATGGATCCTTCTAAGATGTGGAACATTGTGTGTAACATTTTGACCCCTAATTCAAAGGGCACAACAATAGTGTCAATTGTGGAACATAAAGCATCATTGAATGCTTTGAGGGTGAAGGATGATTTGGTGATGTGAGATGGAGGAACGTTCAAATGATGGAGAACGGATGTGGTGATAATGTTGATATAGGAACCGGTATCAATGAGGACTCTCTTGAAAGGTTTCTTATCAATTAGAGCCATGATATGCAATGGAGGGTCTACTCATCCTGATGAGATTTGCTTAATCTCAAAGTCATACAATTTTATGAAAGGCTCCATGCATGTTTGAATGCTCCCCATAAAGTTGTTGAAGGCATTAAAATATTGCGATTGTAATTTGATAGATTTTATAATATCCATTAATGCCTCTTGATGTGGGAATATTTTTGGATTATGTTTATATATTGATAATTTGGTGGATGCCATTTTCAAACTTGTGGTTAACTGGCTACTCAATGAGATTACTGGTTGGGGTGGATGATTGATGGGTGGATTTGATGGATTTGATTGATTAGGTATATGAATGGGTGATGAAGGAATGGGGGAAACTTGGATGGGTGGTAATGTAGATGGTTGCGAGATACTTGCTTGAGGTGGTTTCCATTGTTGGTTATTCCATTGACCTCTAGTGACCACATGAATTGCCCCTAGACACCCTTGGTATTGTTGAACATGGTTGACTTGATTGGGGAGATTTTTGGTGTTATCTCCCTCTACGTTTGGTTGTACCTCCTCATGATGAGGAAGTGATGTTTGAAATATACCAAGGTCTTGGTTTTGTTGAGCAAGAGGACTATTAAATTTAATTTCCCCTGAGTCAATGAGGTCTTGGACTACATATTTAAACACACGATAGTTATTGATGTCATGCCCATTTTGCCTATGATAGGGGAAAAATAAGTATTCTCGATAATTTTTACTGTTTGGTAGGATCATCCGGTCTAATATCGAGAAGAGCAAGTTTATTTATCTCATATAGCCTTATAAAAAGAGAGGCATAAGACTCATCTAATGAGGTTTATTGGAAATTTTATCGGATAGACTATCATCGAGGATGATTTTCCATAGGTGGCACTATGTTTTGAACTATTGGGACTTGTGTTGTTGAGGGGACCACGTGATAGGAATTTTGTTGTGGTACTTTTTGCATAGGTTGTTGTTGTTGAGCCATTATCGATTGGCTCATGACCACTTGATTGATTTGATTGGATTGGGTGGTTGGGGTAGTCTATGATGATTTTTGTTGGCCTAAATAATTGATTTTGTATTGGCCCTTATTTTGTTATTATTTCTTCTTGGGATTAATAATGCCTTGGATTTTTATATCCTCAATGACACTAGCCTGAGCTAAAGCTTCTTCAAAGGATTGATAAGTTCTTAGTTGGATCATCCAAGATATGGGTTTTAAGCAAATCTTGGTGAATAGCTTAATTAGCTCATCCATTGGTAGGATGAATGGCAATTTAGTGATGATAACCCTCCAACAGTTCCCAAAATCATAGATGGATTCATCATCCTGTTGTCTTAAATCATAGAAATCAGATAATGGGATCTTATTTTTAAAATTTAGGATGAAATGATCAAATAATTGATCAATCAATTGTTCAAAAGTATATATACTATGAGTTGCAAATTGATTATACCATTCTATGGCATATACTACTAATGTTTGAGGGTAAGTTTGAAGCATGAGAGAATTATCATCTTGAATTTTGAAGCATGCATGAACAAAGGCTCTCACATGTTCTTTGGGATCCTTAGTTCCCTTGAATTTGTTAAACTTGGATACCATAAAATCTACCAAATATGGTGAGGTCGATACCGAAGGATGGATTGGTTGTTTGATCAAATGGTGTGAAGTTGGTTTCTGATTTGAAAAGCTAGGAGTGAATTGCATTAATTGATCTATTTATTTCTACATGGCCTTGATTCTAGGGTATTCCTTAGGAATGTGAAAGCCCTGAATTACCTTATGGATTTGCGGAGGTGTGGAGAAATGTCATGGAGTGATCAGATGATGAGGAGATTGGTATTTATGGTTAGGTGAATTGGATGGAATATGATGAATGGGGGATTGTTGATGAAAGGATGGGGAATTATGGAATGATGTTTATGGATGAAGGTTATGGCTAGGCTGGCCAATGGTAATAGGATGGGTAATGATATGGCTTGATGGTGGAACCAGGATAGAGACCTCTGAAGATTGTGGTGCCCATGATGGACCCTAGTTGATAAGAGCAGTTTGAGTAGAGGTATGTAAAGGTGTAGGTTAACCTATAGTTGTTGTTGAGAATTCTGATGTTGTCTAAGCAATTTTTCTTAGATGTTCCCATGCTTAACCTATAGGCTTAGGGTATGGAGGTAGATGGTATGGAAGATGTGGCTTGGATACAAGTTACACTAGGTATAACAACTTGTGAAGCAGCATTGAATTGTGCTTCATAAAAGGGGTTGGTATAGGTGGAGGTATATGAAGTGCTAGGAATACTTGAAGTTTGAGGAATGGATGTGTGGGATGAAGGTGCAAATGATACATTAAAAATAGGGTTAGTATACACCTGGGAAAAGGTGGATGGTGGTTGGGAGTAAACAGGATCTTATTGTAGAGTAGAATCCTATCTAGGTGAGTTGGGGATAGACTCTAAGGCATAATTAGAAGACTTCATGAAGGCTTCTACTCTTGCCATGTCTATATGGGTGATATGGTTGCGGATAGTAGGAGAGGATGACTCCTTTTGGTGCATGCATATGGAAGGTTGTGGAAGGTAAATAATGTGAGGTACCTACAGATAAATCTACCTGTGTCACATTTAAGGTATCTACCACTGAAGTGGTGGGGAAGGTGGATGAAGGTTCCATTAATTTTTCTTGACTTATTGCTTTCTTTTGATTTTGAGTTAATACCATAAGCAAAATAAATCAAAATGTAGATTAAAATACCAAATGTGACCCAAAAATTGGAATGCTTAAGGAAATAAAAAAACAATGCTAACTCTCAATCAATGTGACTTACCTCATTCATTAATTATATCCTTTTAATGTGTGTTCATTTTATGTGCCAGTTTTTTGTGTTTTTATTTTCTAATTTTTCTTAATGAAACAAAGGTGAAAAACTATAGCTAAGATAGGGCAACGAGATTCTTGTTGGTGATGGAATACAACAAGTTTGCTCGGGGGTATTCCTAAGGTGTCTAAGGGTAGATATTGGTGGATGGATATGAATTCCACTATCACCAAATATCAACCAATGGTTGGTGATGAAATCCAACCACTACTATTTCGCATGAATCGTGATGTGTGTGAATTATTTTTAAGGTTTATGTTTTCTATTGTATACAAACAATGTTAAAAACAATTAATTTCATAAACCTAAATCATAAGCCAACAAAATATTTTCAAGTTTTTTGAAGGGTGTGAAGTACCCCGCTTAAGATCCCCTATCTAAATAACAATCAGAGGGTTCATCCACCTCTCTGCATGGAATCACCCAACTGGAAAGGATACTTTTTGCAATAAAATATTGTTACAACTTAGATAGATAAAAAAATATCTTTAACCCTAAGATGCAACACTAGAATATGCAAGTTTCAGTTCAAATGCAAACAAAATGAAGTAGTTTACACCGAGAAAACAAAAACCCTAATATGAATACATGAATGAATGTGGATTCTAAAAATGCAACCTAATATGCATTCATTTCTAGATTTCTTAATGATGATTCATTTTATTATTTAAAATCTAAAAAATATAGAAGATACTCAAAATACGTAAAATAGAAAATAAGGGTTTTAAGTAGTAGACTTACTGGAAATCCTACGTTTTTGCTCCTAACTCTTTGTAAACATCCTTGGTTTCTTTTGAACACTGCTAAGATGCTTGTGGGTGCTTTTGTATGGTTTTAAATGCCTTTGGGTATTTTTGGATTGCCTTCAAACATCGTTGGGAGCTTTGTGTACCTTCTGCAAACTTTTGCAGACTTTAGAAACCCTAGATCTGACAAAAACTATGAAATTGGTGCTTCTAAAAAACTTGCAAGATGATAGAAAACAATAAACAAATTAGTAAAATAGATCATAAATAAAAACCCTTAGGGGGTCCCATTGTGATCACCATTTGAAATATGTAAAACACAACACACACAAATAATGATTTTAACAAAATAAAATACAAGGAAATACAAGATTGCACAATAGAATAAATTATTTATTGATGGGGGGAGCCTAGAAACTCCATTGTTTACAAGCTTGGATCCTTGAATCCTTTTGATACAATATTACAATAATTTAGGGTTCTCCAAAACCCTAAGAAGCAAGGTCATGGTGTCTTCAAGTGTGTCTTAATCCCAACAAGGTTGAGTGGGATTTTTGGTATCCAAGGCTGGGCCACTCCAATTGCTGATGTAATGCTCCATATATGCACAAAAAGACACAAAAAATAGTTAGTAGTATATGTGAGGGCTCCATAGTGTGAGCCCTTTTGTATAATAATAAAATCCTAACTAGATGTTGTAAGTATAGTGAACAAAAGTTGGAACATATATATATATATATATATATATATATATAATAAAAAAATACAGGGTAGATCTGTATTACTTACGTACTGTGTTCTTATGTGGAAGACTTGATGTATATGACTGGTATGACGATGCCCTAGCATCACCTAAAGGCTAGGGCATCTTTAGGGATGAGAGCATAAAAATCCTGTGGGCACCTGGCGACTGCATAAAATACCTATGGGTACTTGGTGCTGATATGGGAGGCACCCGTGGGCACTTGGTGTTGATAGGAGGTGCCCGAAGGTGCCTGGTGGATGATGGGGAAGTCTACAAAAGCATATCGGGTGAGGGCTAGGGATGCAATGACAGTGATGGTGAGCGAGGGGTGTGGAATGCGATGGATAGAATAGGGCTTTAGGGCACAAAAGTCTTGGTAACAAGGCTTTTGGCACTTAGGGAATCAAGATACTCAAAAACTTAGGAAAAGAATTCAAAAACTTAGGACTAAAAAAATCAAGGAAAATTAGGGAAAGACTTAGGGGTTGAGCCATCAAAATGGATCCTATTTATAATCTAACCTAGGGCATGCTAGGGTTTCAACGACACTAATCGTGCGACTGAGATTAAAGCACATCAAAGGGTAGATAATAAATATAGGGTGTGGCATGGATTAAGGTGGATGGACAAATGAGATTAAATTAAATATGATGGTTGGGATTTATTTATTTATATAAACATATATTTATTAAATATATATCAAATTTAATATTAAAATATTATTCTTTAAATATATATAATAAATACATATAAATAATAGGTAAAAATGGTGGGAAAGCATATATGGAGGACAAGTGGCTATGATTTGGTAGTGGAAATGGCGAGAAAGCATGGATGGAGGACAAATGGCTAGATTTTTGTGTCTACAGCTAAACAGAAGGGACTAACATTAGCCACATATAAAAAACTAATGCCAATTCCAAAGACACTAATTGCATGACCACCTATGACATTAGTGTCAAAGGGACCCATAGTGCTATATTAGCCTAAAAATTCCTACAAGAACACATTATAAAAGCAACCAAAATATGATCAACAAGTGGTGTAACCACCTTAAGACACACTCATAATGATATTGAATGTTGAGTGTAGAAGAAGACTTTGGTGGTCTAGCTAGACAGGAATAACTATTTTATTTTATTAGATGGACAATAAGAGACAAATAACATATGCCTAAGTGTCAAAAATCAATAGGTAAGTAACACCTCAATGTTAAACTCCTTTGATAAATGAGAACACCTATTTCACACCTATTGTTAGTTAAAAGATAATCCTATCCATGTCATTATTTATATGGGGAAGAAAATATCATCATACAAGACATAATTAAGCACCTTAGTTTATTGATTATGGTACACCATCAACTTTATATTTTTGGTTGGTTTCACCCAAGTAAAAGCATTTATGTTTGGTGTGAATTCATCCTCAAGTACAGTGCCAATCTAATACATAATTCACTCACCTATGATATGGTGCCATTAGGCATATGGAATAGCTTACTAGAAATATTGACCTACTAGGCCTATAAATAGCTATGGTCCATGTAAAGTGGAGGGATTATACGTCAAATAATAGGAAGCTTACCTCCAAAGAAGGCAATTTTATTATCAATAATGTAATTTAAGAAATTCATTTCTTATGCTTTGAAATTTATTTTACTAATGATTTGGCCTAAGAACAATGACACCAATAAGTTCAACCATATCACACCACCTATAATCCATTTTATATGGACTCAAAAAATGGACACCTTAATCTATCTATATTTTGATGCTTTCTAAGAGCTTAAGTGACTACTCCATGAAGCATGGTATCTACTTGATCTACCGATTAATATTTTTTAATCGTTAGCTATATTGTTGGCCAAAATAGAGAATTATGACATTCAATTCTAAATATAGAAGTTGATTTATTTGGAGAATATCAAGTCAATTACCATATGATAGTCCCATTATACTAGCACAAAAGAAGGATAGGACATGGAAATTATATATAAACTATAGGGAATTGAAAAAAATCCCAATGAAGAAGAGAAACCTACTACCATATATTGATTATCTACTAGAAAAATCTAGGGAGATTGATACTTGACAAATATTGGTCCCTCAAATCAAGTTACCATTAAGTTTCTATTTATCTAATAGACATCTAGAAGACAACCTTTATGACTAGAGAGAGACTATATGAGTGTCTAGTTATGCATTTTGACATGATCAATACCTCAATTATATTCATGTTACTAATGAATAATTTATTATAATAATTTAGAGGGTAATTTTTGATAATATACTTGGATAACATCCTTATTTTTAAAAAATATGGAAGACACATTTATAGCTTGTGTTACATGTTCTAGATATTTTTTCCAACACAAGCTTCAAGTTAACTTTGTTAAGGGTACATATAATGTTATAGATATCCCATAACTATGCTGATGCGTTGTCGTTATACACATCATTAATTCTCAATGAATTTGTCAATCCAGGGCTGTGTACAAGGCTATCTACGAAAGAAGGGGCAAACAGGGCTATAACTTAGGTCAATCTAGAGCAACAGGTTTTATTGGTGAAACCGATTGTGTGGGGGGTTTTAGGACATTCCTATCTCTAAATTGCATGAATTAAACCTTAATCTAAGTTGCAGAATTGGAAACTAATCATTAACTACAGAAATGAAGTCCTAATTACAATTGCAGAATGAGACCTAATTATGTTGCAGAAATAACAGTTGCAGAATTGAAAGTCTGATTCTAATTGCAGAAGGAAAATCTAATTACTTTTGCAGTAATGAAAATCTAATTCTAATATGGAAATGAAAACTGTCAAGGCTCTGTAACAGAAGGTTGTCAATCTTCTCGTGCAGGGGTTGACAAAGAAAACATAAAATGCAGGAAATTACAGAAAACAGTAAATTCTGGGAATGAAAGTCTGCAATAAATTGAAAGCTTTGCTGAAAGTGGGGATTACAACCAAATCATTAATCACAAAATATAAAATAAACTAAGATTGCAAATATCATTAGTTGTTTACAAAGGAATGAAAGGACAAGTTCTACAACTCATTCTCGTCATAGCAAAATCAGAATAAAAACTTGTTGTTAGTCCTCCTCCTAGGTCTGGAAGTGGCCAGCCTCTTTGTCCAGAAGAAGGTATGAGTCTCTCTCTCTTTAGATCTTAATCACACTCATTTACAAGCAATATGAAATAGAAACAATATACTTTTATTGATTCAGAAACATGATTACAATAATGCTGCTGAAAACTGTTACAGGACTGTAACAGTCACTTTTTGACTATCACCTATTATTGATTTCTCTATCTTCTATTCCCCTTACTTTCTATTACTTTCTTTCTTCTACCTTCCTACTAGCTCAACCTGAATGGGAGCCCTATTTATAGATGTCCTAAGATTTACTAACAAGCTGAAAAGATCTAATCCTATTATGCTGCAGCAATTCCTGGTTTTTATCCTAGAAGAAGATCATCTTTTGATCTTTCCATAAATGGTGACTTTGGTCGGCAAGGACGGCAAAGTCAGATCTGAGATATTTCCCTTTATCCTTTTCAATATTTATTTCCCTTTTTCCAGCGTCAGAATTCGGTCAATAAGTCAAAAAGCACATTCTGTTTTCATTTCGAAGATAAGTGGCTCATTTCGAAGATACTGCAATTCTCATTTCGAAGATACTACAGTTCTCATTTCGAAGATCCACTCATTCCGAAGACACTACAGTTCTCATTCCGAAGATCCGCTCATTTCGAAGACACTATGTTTTCTCATTTCGAAGATATCTGTTCATTTCGAAGAGACTTCGAAATGAACAAATGTGGGCTCCTTAAATGATTTCCTCTACATTTCTCATGTGGGTTACTTCTCAGGATCAGATCCCAATGGTCTTCATCTCTTTCCACATGTGAATTCCATGCCTTGCCATTCATTGGCAGCTGGCTGGAATTTACATGGGAAAACCTAGTTTTTGCTGCACAGTAATAGTTTCCTTGAACTATTGCTAGATTTAGGTAAAATGAATGCTTGAGACATATCAAAACATGATTAGTGAAGTGTTGCTATTAATCTAAGCATATCTCATTTTAGCAAGTCATAACAAAACAACATAAAACTTATACAAAAAGTTGTAAAAATCAGAATATAGTACTTCAAATACATTCATCATGCAAATAGTTAATACACAACATATTGAATCAACTTAACTAGCATATTAGATTAAACATAAGAGTTTATAGGCAATTTTAGTGTTCAAAACATGTTATGATTGAGGCATTTCCAGGCCTCATCATTTCCCCCCAACTTATATTGATGCATGTCCTCATGCATTCTGTTGGGCTATGGAATCACATATGTCCATGGTCAAATTCCATGACCTGTAGAACAACTTCTTGCCTATATAAAATCCCCTATTCTTTTGAAGGTCCCTGAGCCATTCTTCAAATTGTTCATCAGGTTGGGCATCATCTTCAAAGTAGAATGGGACTCGAGTGATGATGGTTGGAGGCCTAAATCTGAGACCTATCCAATTATGTTGCATGAGTTCAATCAACTGTATTACTCCTTCTGCCCTTCTTCTGGACCATTCTAAGTTGATGGGGGAAATGGGTTCTCTTTTCTGCAAAGACATGGGAAGTTCAGCCCACCTGTTTCTACAGACTGATAATGCTAGCACAAAGTTGTCATTACAAAAATTATGGAATCTGTTCACACAGTCCCTCAAGTTTGTCAAGTACATTCGCTTCACATCATCCCTGTTCATCATGGTGAAGTGTTGTCTTGTGATAATGGGGTGATTTGGCTGAATTGCTCTGACTAACAATTCAGCTCTTGTTTCAATCTCCTTATTCTGCCTCTTTTCTTGGTCCCAATAAAACTGATTCTGCAAGGTGGACATGAATGCCCTCAATTGAACATCTCCAATGTAGATCTGTGGATGAAACTCTACTTCTTCTGGAATAAAGAAACTGTGTAAAAATAGTTCACACAGGAGATTTTTCTGCTCAAAAGGGTTGTCAAAGTATGCTTCCAGGAAATCTGTAGTGGTGTCCAATTTATATGAAAGATTTGAACTAATCCTCATGACCTGCCATCTGAGGTATTTCTCCTTCAGAATAAGACTGTAGAATCTGGCTGGCCGTCTGAATTGGACTAAAAATTCAGCAATTTGACATAAATCAGACACCTTTTCTTTCAATGCCTGAATTTTTGTTTCCTTGGCTTCTAGCTGTTTTGCTTCTACTTTGAACTTTTCAGTTTTAGTGGCAAGCTTCTCATACCTAATCATCCAACTAGCTATGTCTGCATTGTATTGTTCTAAGGACACAGTATTAGGTGGTCTGACTACAGGTGGAATTCTAGGTAGCAGATCTATCTGAACCCCTTTTTCTGCCACTTCCACTGGTTGTTCATCTATCAATAACTCTACTTGCACCCCCTTATGTGCTATTTCTATTGGGTTGTCATCAGATAGTAATTCTACTTGCACCCCCTTATCCGCTACTTCTACTGATGGTGTAACAGTTTGAAATATAGGGACATCAATAGGAGTACTTACTTGATCTATTTCATGCTACTGCTTGGACTGTTCCTGTGCTGGTGACTCATCTCCAATGTTTTTTGTTATGCTTTTTGCCAATTCTAAAGCATCTTCAGAATGAAAGGGTGCTTCTGAATGAGAAGGCACATCTTCAGAATGAAAAGGTGCTTCTTCAGAATGATCTCCTATGTCTGCCTCAACAGAGTCATCTACCCTAGATAAATCCACAAGCAGTTGAGCCAAATCATCTTCATCATTGGATACAGTTGGTTGTTTTTTAGACTGTGATAGCTTCTCTCTTAGTTCTGCCACTTCCTGCTGTAACTCTGCAATTTTTCTTTCTTGCATCTCAATGATGTTTTCTTTCTCTAAAATCCATCTAGTCTGTGTCTTGACAACACTCCTTGCTACTCTCAGCTGCTCTATGATATCTTCCTCCTCTATTTTTACTTTAAAATCAGATGTAGACAAGTCAGCTATAGTAGGCTGCTCAATAACTGGTTCTTCCTCTGCAACATTTGTTTGCTCCTGTTCAGTAGGCTCTATGAAATTTTCTATAATTGCATCTACGATTTCTGTGGATTTTTGAACTATAGTCACCTCCATATTATCCTGCCCAGCCTCTTCCTCAATTATCTATTAAGAATTCTAGGAAGTTTTAAGGTAGTTGTATCTCGTGACATCTGACTACTTTGTCCATCTTCTTGTTCTATGACTTGATCCGTCATTTCCCTCAAGTGGAGTCTTGTAGACCTCCAGTTCTAGATCCAAACTCTTCTTTTTGCTCTATTTTTGGTGACAAGGGTATATTAAGCTTTTCAGAGGAACCTTTTTCTATTTTTCCTTAGATTCTCACGTGCATGTTTATTAGCATCAAAAATTGGTGGCATACGGTTGGTCACGTCCTCCATGATTTTGGTATTTTCCAATGGGTGCAAAAACAAACCATATGCTGATTGACACGTGTTCCTTTATCGTATGCGTCAAAAGAATTTTCACTTGATTGTATTTATTTCCTTCTCTAGATGCCATGTGGAGATATTACATTGAATGTTCTTTCCGAAGATTATAATTTATTGCGAAAACAAAACTTCATTTTGAAGATTATGATTTCATTCCGAAGATGAGTCTTCATTCCGAAGACAAATCCTCATTTCGAAGATTATAACTTCATTCCAAGATTATGACTTCATTCTGAAGATATCTTCATTTCGAAGACAAATCCTGCTTCATTTTGAAGACAAATCCTGCTTCATTTCGAAGACAAATCCTGCTTTATTCCGAATATAAGGCTTCATTCCGAAGAAAAAACTTCATTCCAAAGACAAAGATTCATTCTGAAGATAAGGCTTCATTCCAAAGACAAAGCTTCATTCCAAAGACAAAGCTTCATTTCGAAGACAAATTGTCATTTCGAAGATGAAGTGCAACAATCTGTTGTCATTTCGAAGACAATTTCAATCCGAAGACAACACAACAATTAGTCTGAAGAAGATAGCAGGCACTATTTTTGGCATTCTTGTTTCGAAGATTAGGCAAAAATCAATATTCCCATTCTCAAAACATGTTTTAAGTATGCCAACTCTTATGGATATCTTTTATGCTAATGGTTAATTGTTATATACTATATACCAATCATTTACAATGAAGAAATGTAAGAAATATATACCTGATTAAAACAAGTTAATGCAAGTTTTTGAAATATGACTGCTTCGTTGATGTTCTACTAAGAATTTCTGCAACATTTCAAAACAAGTGCAATCGGTGAATTTGTACAATGATGGTTCAGAAATTTTCAAGGTTATGCATGCCAGAAAACTGGTTTTCATGCATACCAACCCAGTAGTGCCTTGAAAAAGGTTTTCACTGCTGAGTTATTCATTTTTTTTTTTTTTACCTCTCCTTTTCTCTCTTTTTTTTTCTTTTTTTTTCTTGATTCTGACTATGCCCATGAAGGAATTTCATGATTTCCTGAAATCATGCCCATGAAGGAATTCATAATCAAAATTTATTCATATTTTTGTTTTCTATTTTTTTTTTTATTTTTTTGTTTTTTTCTTGAAATCCATGATCATGCTGATTGTTTTGAAGTGGAAGAGGAAATTTCTTCCACCTGTTGTGTATCCAAACTGTCAAGCTATTGCAAGAATTCCTCTTTAGTCAGAGGTGTATGGTACACCCTGAGGCGATGTCCATTCACTACCAACTTTCTCTATGACCCATCAATAGGAGATAAACGGATTGCTCCATTGTCAAATACCTCCTCAATCCGGTAAGGTCCAAGCCATCTAGTTCTCAGCTTTCCAGGGAAGTCTTCATAGCGAGAATCAAACAGTAAAGCCCAATCTCCTTGTTGAAGTTTCCTCTGCTGAATGTGACTGTCATGCCACAATTTCCTTTGCTCCTGAATTACTTCAGTTTGGTGTAGAGCATCCAACCTAAGTTCATCCAATGCATTCAGCTGTAGAATCCTATCTGTCTGTGCCTATGACAATTCAATTCCAATTTCCAATGTTGTGCGTAGTGTTAGTAGCTCAAATTCAATAGGTAAGAGGGGCTTTTTACCAAAGACTAGTTCATAAGGTGTGAATCCAGTAGTGGATTTCCAAGTAGTATTGTAAGCCCATACTGCTTCAGGTAATTTATCTAGCCAGTTCTTCCTATGAAAAGCTACTATTTTTGTTAAAATTCGTTCCAGTTCCCTATTTGTTACCTCAACTTGGCCATTTGCTTGTGGGTGATAAGGTGATGATTTTCTATGTTTGATTTCATATAATTTTGTAAATACCTCAATGACTTTGGATGCAAATTGGGGTCCTTGGTCTGTGGTGATAGACCGGGGAGCTCCAAATCTCTGAAAAATTTGAGTATACAAGAAATCAGTGACCTTCTCTTCACGAGCATGTTTGAAAGCACGCACCTCTACCCACTTTGTCAAGTAATCAGTGCATACTAGAATATGCACCTTTCCTTGAGAAGGTGGATCAATAGGTCCTACAAAATCAAGCCCCCACCTCTCAAATGGCTCTAAAACCAATTGAGGCTGTAGTGGCATTTCATTTGTATGAGTGGGTTTCCCCATTCTTTGGCATGCATCACAATGCCCGATGTACTTTTTCACATCCTTGTGAAGAGATGGCCAATAATATCCTCGTCCCTAAGACTTTTCTAATTGTGATTTTTACAGAGTAGTGTCCACCTGAGGGTTCATCATGACAAGCCCTAAGGATATCATACACCTCATCCTTTCGGATGCACCTACGTAACACATGGTCAGGACTGCACTTAAAGAGTATACCCTTGATCCATTCAAAAGAAGAACTCTGTCTGATTAATTGTTTCTTCTGTTTTGAAGTGAAATGTGGAGGAACTTTCCCTGTGACCAAGTAATTGGCTATATCTGCAAACCAAGGTGATTGGACTGATATAGCAAATAGTTTTTCATCAGGAAAGGTGTCTTCAACTAATTCCCCTTCATCTGTGTTCTGTAGTTTGGACAAGAAATCTGCTACAACATTAGCTTTTCCTGGTTTGTTGATTATAGTGATATCAAATTCTTGTAGCAACAATAACCATCGAATAATTCTTGCACTTACCATAGGTTTATTCATCAAATATTTAATGGCTGTGTGATCTGTGTGAATAAATATTTGATAACCTGTGATATAATGCCTAAATTTGTTGATGGCATAAATTACTGCTAAGAATTCTTTTTCAGTTGTGGTATAATTTTTCTCAGCTCTTGTCAAATTCTTGCTAATGTAGTAGATGGCATAGTGTTCACCATTGTCAATTTGTCCTAATGTTGCTCCAATTGCAGTATTGGAAGCATCGATCTGTATGTGAAATGGTAATGTCCAATTAGGGCCTCTTAACATAGGTGGAGTTACTAATTTTTCTTTCGGAGCTTCAAATGATTCCTGACATCTTGCAATCCAGGAAAATTTAGAATCTTTAGTCAATAGGGCAAACATGGGATTGGCTATTGTGCTAAAGTTGGGAATAAACCTGCGGTAAAAACCAATATGTCCTAGGAAGCTTCTGACATTAGTCTGAGTTTTTGGAGGAAGAAGATTCTTGATAATTTCCACCTTCTTTGGATCAACTTGGATTCCCTGAGGAGAGATGTGATGACCAAGAACTATTCCTTCCTTCATCATCATAAAACATTTTTTTGGATTCAAGGATAACTGGTATGTTTCACAGTGACCTAAAACTTTGTCAAGGTTTTCCAATGTAAAGTCAAAAGTCTGTCCGCACACTGTGAAATCATCCATGTATATCTCAACACTGTTGGTAGTTAGATCAGAAAAGATTGCTAAAACTGCTCGTTGAAACGTTGTTGGGGCATTACACAAACCAAAAGGTAAAACCCTATAGGCAAATGTTCCCCATGGACAGGTAAAGGTTGTTTTCTCTTGATCTTCGGGTGCAATCTGAATTTGATTATATCCACTAAATCCATCAAGAAAACAAAAGTATCTTTTTCCAGACAAGGGTATCTAACACCCGATCTATGAAAGGTAATGGAAAATGATCTTTGTATGTTACCTTATTCAGCTCTTCGTAGTCTACACATATTCTCATTTTTCCATTTTTCTTAGAAACTATAACCAATGGAGAGACCCACTGGCTATCAAAAATTGGGTAAATGAATCCTACCTCCAGAAGTTTTTCAATTTCTTCCTTTACAATATCCCTTAGGGCAGGATTCAGTCTTCTCTGGAGTTGTCTTACAGGCTTGACTTCTTCAATATAAATTCTGTGGGTACATATATCAGGGTGAACTCCTGACATATCTTTATAGTTCCAAGTAAAAGCATGAACATGCTTCGCAAGACAACTATCAATTTGTCTTCCTCTTCCCTAGTAAGCCAGTTGTAAATGTTTAAAAATTTTCCTGGTTGGACTTCTATTTGTTTTGTATTTGGAAGGACTGAACTCACTTCTTCATACCTGGTGATTAGGGAGTTAAGAGGACACTGCTGAGATGGGAGAAAGTAAGAAATTTCTATTTCATTATTCTCTGATGGAAGCATATCCTGTATGGAACAATGAGAAGGAAAAATCAAGTGATGGTGCCACCCATGTGGTAGTGAAACAGAGTTTTCCTGTGATAGTACAGATGGTTCACCTTCAAAATTTTGGTTCTCCTCATTCCTTAACAATTGCTTGGATATTTATTGCTTCTTCTTCTAACCCTTGTTCATGCAGAACATTCATTAGGATAGTTTCATTTTCTGAGTTTTCTTGTGTCATGGAGGTCTTCTGTGTGTTCCCTTACTACCAAGGTGGCTAGTGTGGAAATAACCTCCTCTGATTCTTCATCTGAATCAGGAAACCATAACTGACCTAAGAAATTGCTGGAGGGTCTTGCAGGAGGATACAGAGATATCTGTTTTAGATCAATACCATTTGAAATAGTCATTTTTCCAGATCTGCAGTCTATGAAGGTTGCTGCAGTTGCAAGCCAAGGTCTTCCTAAAATGATGGGATATCCATGTGTTGAATTTCTTGGTTGTAAAACCAAAAAATCTGTAGGGAATTCCCAAGATGAAACTTCTATAGGAACATCTTCAATGATACCTTCGGGTTTTGCAACTGACCTATCAACCATTTCTAAAACTGTAAATGTGGGGCTGAGATGCTTGAGCTGTAATTGTTTCATTATATCCTTGGTCATGACATTTATTGCAGCTCCTAGATCTACTAAGACATTTGATATTGGTACTGAACCTATAGTAACTATGATAACTGGACTTCCTGGGTCACTATACTTTGGAGGTAATAGTTTCCCAGATAAGAGATCAGCTATCTTTCCTTCAATCTGAACAGTCTTGGGAAATGCCTTCTTTTTCCTTCCTGCTCTTCTAATGCACAAATCTCGGATAGTACTTTTAATCACTGGTATATCCTTAATGGCTTGCAATAAGGGCAATGATATAGTCAACTTTTTAAGTTCCTTGACCAGGTCTGATTCAGAATTTTTTGTTGTGGTATTGAATCTTTCAGGATATGGAATTATCCTTGATGAAGGTAATTGTTCTGCCTGTGGTTCTATTTTTTCTTCTTCTTTCTCTATTGTTGGTTCCACTATAATTGGTTCCAAGGGTTCTTGCTCTTCATTTTCTTTGCTTTTATTGGAAATGGGTTCAGGTACAATTTTTCCTGAACGGAGTTGGATGTTACTACAATCAATAACATTGATTTCAATATTTTCTTCGACTTTCGACCACATAGACAGGGGATGCCTGTCTCATGTTGTTTGGATTAGTGACTGATTGAGCTGGAAGTTGAGGTTGTTTCACCTATTGTGTTTGTTGTGGTTGGTTCTGTTTTTCTTGAAAGTTTTGAGTAGGTGCAGGTAGCAAATGCTGATTTTGACCTTGATTTCTTTGTCTGTCTTGGATAGGACTGGTATTGTTGATTCCACTGTGGTTGATTTTGCATCCAATGTGGATTAGTCTGATTCTGATTCTAGGGTGGATTGTTTTGATTCCATGATGGATTTTTTTGACTCCATGATGGATTGTTTTGACTCCATGATGGGTTGTTTTGATTCTGGTTCCAGGCTGAATTACTCCAATTTGTTTGTGGCCATTCTTGGGAATTTGTCCATTGAGGATAATTCCAAGGACGTTGGGGTGGTTCTGATTGTCCCCAAGGCATAGTACCAGGATTATGCCCCCAATTTGTAGGAAAATGAGGGGGATTTTGGTATTGAGAGAAATTTCCCCCTTGTTTTGGTCCAATATAGTTGAGTTCCTCAGTCTGATTTTCTAACATAGTTTTGAGTTGTGGTAGCAGGTGGCATTGATCAGTTGAATGCCTTTTTGAACAGATACTACAAATGGCTGAGATAGATGTTTTATTCAAAGGACATTCCTGCAAAGCATGTTTATTTCTACATCTTGGGCAATAAATTGCCAAAGGTTCTATGTTTTTTGCTTTTGCAGACATTTCCCCCAAAGTTGTGTTTAATTGCACTAGAATATCAGTTTTAAAATTTGCAAGTTCCTCTATTAGTTCCTTCACATCGAGTGCCATTTGTATTTTTTTCTTTCTTCCTTGCTTATTGCGAGAGTAATTCCTGTAGAGATCCATAATTTCCTCATTACTGAGAGTATTTACATCTCCTCTTCCCATCAAATCCAATACATCTCTAGATTCATCTTGCAATCCTCTCAAAAATATGGTTTTGTATAACTCTGGTTCTACAAGTCCACATCTCCTTTGAACAAAGGAGAACCTATCAAGATAGTCTTCTAATGTTTCATCATCTTCCTGTTTAATCCTGAATAACTCATCTTTCCTATTCCTTACACGGCAATACTCCTGATATTTGTCTAAAAACACAGTTTCCATTTGATCCCAAGTTCGGATGGAATTTGGCTCTAAACTCATGAACCAACGTAATGCTGAGTCCTTGAGTGTTGAGGGAAAAACCTTAAGTTTCTGATTGTCATTTACATAATCATAGGTTTGACACACTACCTTGAATTCAAATAAAAACTGATCAGGATCTTCAGATACAACACCTCGAAAGGTTGGAAGTACTGAAGGTGAAATAGTCTTCATGGGAGAGTTTTGTGTTGGATTCAAACGGATAGGATATTCAAATGTTCTGGAAGGTTGAGGAATATCCTGATCATCTCCTTCATCATGGACATAGCCATGTTGGCCATTGCCTCCCTCTCGCCATAGTTTCTGGTTTCTTAGTTAAACTTATCCAAATTTCTCTCTCAAGAGGTCCAAGACCCTCTGTTGATAATGAGTCTGATGATTCTTCTTTCTCAGGATGTTCTAGTGATGGTGAAACTGGTGATTTTCCTTTCTCAGAATGTTCTAATGATGGTGAGACTGGTGATTTTTCTTTCAATATTTTTGGTAATTCAAACACAGGTGATTCACCCCTTAGGCATGAAGATCTCCTTAATGGAACAAGCCAAGGATCCTTTTGGGTAATTCTACCTTTTTCATCCCTAGACTTACTCATTCATGTTCACTCTAAATGACATAAATTATATGTCAATAGTTGTTATTTTAACCAGCTGTTCTATTCAGATTTTATCCTGAATCTTCACAGTTCAATCTAACTAACAGCTATTGGACTGTTGTTACCTTCTAGAAACATGTATCCCCAACAACGGTGCCAAAATGATGCGTTGTCATTATACACATCATTAATTCTCAATGAATTTGTCAATCCAGGGCTGTGTACAAGGCTATCTACGGAAGAAGGGGCAAACAGGGCTATAACTTAGGTCAATCTAGAGCAACAGGTTTTATTGGTGAAACCGATTGTGTGGGGGGTTTTAGGACATTCCTATCTCTAAATTGCATGAATTAAACCTTAATCTAAGTTGCAGAATTGGAAACTAATCATTAACTGCAGAAATGAAGTCCTAATTACAATTGCAGAATGAGACCTAATTATGTTGCAGAAATAACAGTTGCAGAATTGAAAGTCTGATTCTAATTGCAGAAGGAAAATCTAATTACTTTTGCAGTAATGAAAATCTAATTCTAATATGGAAATGAAAACTGTCAAGGCTCTGTAACAGAAGGTTGTCAATCTTCTGTGCAGGGGTTGACAACAAAACATAAAATGCAAGAAATTACAAAAAATAGTAAATTTTGGGAATGAAAGTCTGCAATAAATTGAAAGCTTTGCTGAAAGTGGGGATTACAACCAAATCATTAATCACAAAATATAAAATAAACTAAGATTGCAAATATCATTAGTTGTTTACAAAGGAATGAAAGGACAAGTTCTACAACTCATTCTGCTACAGCAAAATCAGAATAAAAACCTGTTGTTAGTCCTCCTCCTAGGTCTGGAAGTGGCCAGCCTCTTTGTCCCGAAGAAGGTATGAGTCTCTCTCTCTTTAGATCTTAATCACACTTATTTACAAGCAATATGAAATAGAAACAATATACTTTTATTGATTCAGAAACATGATTACAATAATGCTGCTGAAAACTGTTACAGGACTGTAACAGTCACTTTCTGACTATCACCTATTACTGATTTCTCTATTCTATTCCCCTTACTTTCTATTACTTTCTTTCTTCTACTTCCTACTAGCTCAACCTGAATGGGAGCCCTATTTATAGATGTCCTAAGATTTACTAACAAGCTGAAAAGATCTAATCCTATTATGCTGCAACAATTCCTGGTTTTTATCCTAGAAGAAGATCATCTTTTGATCTTTCCATAAATGGTGACTTTGGTCGGCAAGGACGGCAAAGTCAGATCTGAGATATTTCCCTTTATCCTTTTCAATCTTTATTTCCATTTTTCCAGCGTCGTAATTCGGTCAATAAGTCAAAAAGCACATTCTGTTTTCATTCCGAAGATAAGTGGCTCATTTCGAAGATACTGCAATTCTCATTCTGAAGATACTACAGTTCTCATTCCAAAGATCCGCTCATTTTGAAGACACTACAGTTCTCATTTCGAAGATCCGCTCATTTCGAAGACACTATGTTTTCTCATTTCGAAGATATCTGTTCATTTCGAAGAGACTTCGGAATGAACAAATGTGGGCTCCTTAAATGATTTCCTCTGCATTTCTCATGTGGGTTACTTCTCAGGATCAGATCCCAATGGTCTTCATCTCTTTCCACATGTGAATTCCATGCCTTGCCATTCATTGGTAGCTGGCTGGAATTTACATGGGAAAACCCAGTTTTTGCTGCATAGTAACAGTTTCCTTGAACTGTTGCCAGATTTAGGTAAAATGAATGCTTGAGACATATCAAAACATGATTAGTGAAGTGCTGCTATTAATCTAAGCATATCTCATTTTAGCAAGTCATAACAAAACAACATAAAACTTATACAAAAAGCTGTAAAAATCAGAATATAGTACTTCAAATACATTCATCATGCAAATAGTTAATACACAAGCATATTGAATCAACTTAACTAGCATATTAGATTAAACATAAGAGTTTATAGGCAATTTTAGTGTTCAAAACATGTTATGATTGAGGCATTTCCAGGCCTCATCATATGCTACATCATTGAAAACATGGAATACATGTATATCTAATGAAGTTCTATGCCATTTAAGAGTGGCCAAACCCAAAAGAATTTGATAGAACTCAATATTTTTCTAAGATAAATTTCTAGCATAAATTTATTGTAGGATTCTTATATATCATATGTCTCCTTAATTAAATCATGAATGAGGAGTTAAAGTTCTATTAGACTTCATAGTAGTATACGTTTTATGAGATTAATAAATACCTCTGATTAGTGTTAGTGATTACCATGACAAATATCACTTAGTCATTTGAGATGGAGACTAACACTTCTAGTTATACTTTTGGTTCTATGTTAATCCAAAATGGACAACAAGTGGCATACCATTTTGATATTGTTGTAGGTATATTTTGATGCTTCTCAACATATAAGGATTTGTATATAGTTTTTCAAGCTATATGATAATGGTTCCATGACATCATATGTAAAACAACTATTAAACACTATATGATAGACCTCTATATTTATTGCACTCTCAAAGTAGCCTAGAAAATATATTCGATATGAAATAGATGACTTACCTTCAAAAAATACATATTATGATCAAACATTGCAAGGGAAAGGATAATCAACTAGAAAATTTTATGAACCATCAACTAGGATAGACTTTGTTGACCATTTTAGATTCAAGGAGGGCATGGTGTAAAATATTGGAAGACATTATACCCTAAAGATGATGAATCTATCAATGTTCACCAATAATTAATACAATGTGATTTTATAATAGATCACCAACTTCAATATGGGTTATATGTTATCTTGGACATCTCCATGTGCTATTTAATTTATGTCTACTATTTTATTAAAAATATCACTATTTAAATATGGATGGACACTTCAACATTAGCAAGATAACAATTTTATGATAGTTCTTTTATTTGTTTCACATTCACCAAGAAGTAAAGCTTCACATGTGATCTTATACATCATGTAGTATTTACAAACTAACAAACAAAAAGTTGTAGATGTAAACACCTCTATATTTTTCTTCTAAGTCTTGAGAATCCATCAACATGGACTTTATGTCAAGGTTTGCAACCACCAAGCATCAATAAAATTGTATCTTTATGGTTATACATAAGTTCAAAAAGATGACAACTATGGATTCATATAATAAGACCATTGCTACTGAATTTCCATCTATTACTTCTATAGGTTTTTATTTATTTATTTCTACTACATAGCCTAATCATATCAAAAAGAGATTCTAGGTTTATCAATATCTTTTGTATCCATCTTTGGAACCAATTATATACCAAACTCCAACATTTTATAACTTTCCATCTATATACATATGCATAGATTGAGGATGTTAATAGGATATTAGTGTACCTTTACAAAATATATAACCATCATAATTCTCAAACATATTATGAGAGTTTTATATAAATTTGACAATTCTATATATAGGGTTTTTTTATGCTCCCATAGTCCATAACCCTTTCTAGGTTTGCTTTGGGTTCTCCATCCTAATGCCCCATTGCACACTACTTTCCACATCTTGATTGATGCCATTATCCTAATAAAATTCAAGGAAGTACATAAGGATAAAATATTTCTATAATAGGTATACAAAATACATATTCATATTTAAAAGATACTCAAGTGTTAAAAATAGAAGTACGATGGGTCTCTTAATCAACTAGTTGGATTGGTAAGTTATGGTGCTTACCAAGAAGATACCTAGATTCAAACCTTAGGGGAATGTTTTTTTATGTAAATGTAGTAGTATGAATTGCATCCATCAAGTGCCCACTAGCCTAAAAATTATAGTCCCAATATCGAGCTTCTGATGCTCCTCCTAACACCAGGTGAAATAATAATGAGGTAGAATAGGTGTTGTTGGGGCAGCCCCAGGATTTGAACCCTACTTAGTAGTAGAAAAGGATTGTGGATGTAACAAACTCCCCTATAAATAAAAAAATAGAAGTATAAAGGTTGTCATAATCAACATAGTAATCCACATCAATTTAAGCTTGGACATAAGTTTTACCTCCATCTAAAGAAGAAACACTTATTCAAAACACATTAAAAGGTCAAACCATTGTGCTATAGTCTATACATTATTCAATATAAAGAGGGTGATTCTTCTTGATATACCATATTATTTTAGAATGCATCGAATACCACCCTTATCAACTAGATCCTCTAGTAGTACAATAATATAAATCTATACCTAACTTAGGTGGAACCTATAACAATAGATCAATCAATTAATTTCACCAATAAGAGTACTTGTTAGGGAAACAAAATCTATTTAATATTGTAAAGAAAAGTTAATATTTAAGATCAATCCATTGCTTTCTAAGGGGGCAAATAATCTAAGCAAATAAAAGGTTGATTGAGTTCTAATGAAACAAGACTATAGAGCACCCTTATCTTATAATACTAAATGCTTATCATGACCAACATGTAATACATGTATATCTAAAGATGTTCTATACCATATAATAGTGGCTAACCTAAAAGAATCTGATAGAACTCAAGATTTTTATAAGAATCATAGATTTCTAGCATAAGTGTATTGTAGGGTTCTAATATATCATATGGCTTCTTAATTAAATCATGAATGAGAAGTTAAAGTTCCACTAGATTTTATAGTAGTATATGTTTTATGAGATTAATCAATACCTTTGTTTAGTGTTAGTGATTATCATGACTATCACTTAGTCACTTGAATTGGAGACTAGCACTTCTAGTTATACTTTTGGTGCTATGTTAATCTAGAATGGACATCAAGTAGCATACCATTTTGAGACTGTTTTAGGTATATTTTGATGCTTCTCAACCTATAAGGATTTGTATATTGTTGTTGAAGCTATATGATAATGGTTCCATGACATCATATGTAAAACAACCATTAAACATTATATCATAGACCTCTATATTTATTGCACTCTCAAAGTAGTTTAGAAAATACATTCCATATGAAATAGATGACTTACCTACAACAAATATATCTTATGATCAAAAAATGCAAGGGAAGAATAATCAACTAGAAAGTGTCTTAACCATCAACTAATATAGACTTTTTTGACCATTTTAGATTCAATAGGGTATGGTTTAAAATATTGGAAGACATTATACCCTAAAGATGATGATTCTATCAATGTCCACCAATAGTTAATACAAGGTGATTTTATGATAGACCACCAACTCCAATATGGATTATATGTTATCTTAGAAATCTCCATGTGCCATTTAATTCATGTTTACTATTTTAATAAAATACTCACTATTTAAATATGGATGGACACTTCAACATTAGCAAGATAACAATTTTATGATAGTTCTTTCATTTGTTTCACATTCACCAAGAAGTGAAGCTTCACATATAATCTTATACATCATGTATTATTGCCAAACTAACAAATAAAAGGTTGTAGATATACACACCTCTATAATTTTCTTCTAAGTCTTGAAAATCCATCAACATGGAATTTCTGTCAAGGTTTCCAACCACCAAGCATCAAATTAATTGTATATTTATGGTTATTAATAATTTCAACAATATGACAACTATGGATTCATATAACAAGACCATTTGTACTAAATGTCCATATATTACTTCTATAGGTTTAGGTTTATTATTTACTACATATATTGTTCATATTAAAAAGAGATTCTAGGTTTATCAATAACTTCTGTATCCATCTTTGGAACCAATTAGATACCAAACTCCAATATTTTATAACTTTCCATCTATAGACATATGAGTATATTGAGGGTGTCAATAGGATATTAGTGTACCTTACTATAATATATAACCATAATCATTCTCAAACATATGATGAGAGTTTTATATAAATTTGACATTTCTATAATATAGGGTTTTGTATGCTCCCATAATCCATAACCCTTTCTAGGCATGCTTTGTGTTCTCCATAATAATACCCCATTGCACACTACTTTCCTCATATTGATTGGTGCCATGATCTTAATAAAAGTTATGGAAGTCCATAATGTTGTGGGGAATTTAGATATCCTTAAAATATTGTTTTCATGTTGTCTAATTTCCTATATCACAAGCATATTTGCAAGCTTTGGTAAACTAACCTCTTTAACCTAAAAATTATAAACTCTAAGGAAAATAGGTTGGATCAGGATACCCCACAATGAGCCTAATTAGTAATTAATCTCTATTTTCATAAGCTCAACTAGATTAAATAGATTGTGTGAATTAAATTGTGATAAAGTAATAACTGCAACTCCCAGCCTTGACCTTAACAAGTAGACTGGTGTCTCATCTATTGGGTAAATATAATAGAGAGAAATTATTTTATGATTTAGAAAGAAAATAAAAGATAAACTAAGATATTTGTATGCATTCAAATCATATAAAACACACATATATTTTACCAGCGAGGGAAATGTAATTCATACATTCAATTTATGTAACATAAGAAAAAGTGACACATTCAATTGGACAAAGATTTGCCAGAGAGGAGCCAAATTTTATATTATGATTTTTTGATGAATTACATGATAGAACCTATCAAAATTATGAGGTATATTTCTAAAAGTAAGACAATGTTCTCCCTATTCAAAATATGTAACAAGGAAACTTAACTCTTTGTCCTAAACACAATGATAGAATATTCTGGATTCTTGGCTCAATTCCTAGGAATGTCCTCAAAAATTTGGATGCACTCTTTGCAACTCTTGTACAATGATGGGAAGAAAGTAAGGTACGGAAATTTAGTTTGACAAGGGGAAAATGCAATTAACCTAAATGAAACATAGGAATACCTCTTGCAAAAATTATGCTTATGTGATTGCTTGATGTTGAATCTAGCTCTGGATGCTTCTTTTATAAGTTGGGTTGCCAAAATTCTATTACAGATGCTTTAGTTTAGGTGTTTCCACATGGGTATTCCTCTACCTTTCATGTATATGAGTGTATTACAACAAAAAATAAGCTATCCCAAGCTGTCCAAAACTGAGAAAATTTGCCATATATCCTCAAAAATAGTGCCAACTATCCTCTACCAATGACTCTTGAGCTCCCTATTTCTAATTGCCTTTCAGAGGAAATGATTTATATAAAAAATAATAATTTGTAATAACTCTAGAATGGGGTACAACTGTATAGCATTAAGTTTGACTTTCTCCTTTGTTTTTGTTTATTTTTTATTTTATTTTGTACTACCCTTTGTAGTGGGACTAGAGCTAACATCCTCTTCTTTGTCCTTTTATGAACTTTATCCTCTTTTAGAAAATATTATTTTAGGGCCTTGTGTGGCAGAAGAGGTTCTAAGGCCACTTCTAATATTCTTATTTTTATTAGTTTTTCTTTGGAGCTCTTTTTCTTCTCTATCCATATGGACCCAAACTTCATCGTTGAAAGTCAGAAAACTTTAGCATGTTTAGGCTTTGCATAATTTTTTTTTCATAATCCTTGGCCAGTATTTGCTATTCTAAGAAAAATTACACAAATGATAAACCTCTGCAAGAAAATTAATCTACCTAGCCAATTCTTCATCATCATCAAGGTCTGAGTTAAAATATTCTATTCTATTCATGATCAGGTCCTCAAAACTTGCTACTTTAGGTATTCTTCTAAACTGAGTTTGATCATATACAACTCTTGGTTGATTTTTAATTCTATATCTGCCACCTTATCTTCCTATGCCTTCCATTCTAACCAATTTGCCATAATTATTAAGACTTTACCATATTCTTTTGCATAGAAGGTGACAAATATATCATCATGTGTTAGGTACTCTTCATTAATTTATTCATAATATTCATTAAACAATTCAAAGGTGGGAAATATTTTCCCAACCCTCTCATTAGATTCTAGTATTCGGACTTTAAGATCATCTATTGTGAGCTTGATTGTCCTAATATTGTAAAATATTTCTCTTAGGTCTCCCAACTCATCCTGAATTTTATTTTTTATTTCTTTTTTGAACTTATGAATAACACGAGAACAATTACTCATTATGACTATGGTCTGAGGCTGAGTTGGAGAAGATGTCATCTGTAGTTGAGATATTTATTGTCTAAGACTATCCATTTCAGATTTTAACCTTTGTTTTTTAGCCTACAATTGTGTGGTTTGGGTTGTTAATACCTATTTTATCTTGTACAAACTTTCTATAGTAGCTACCTGAAACTAAGCCTTGGATTTTATGTATTCCAAAATATCTTTTCTATATTCTACTATTTCTTCTCTTGTAGATGTGTTCAATTGAAGATTTATGATTTAATCCATAGGGATGCCAGCTTTTACTGTAACAAGTGTTTTTGTGGAAATCTATGTGTCCTGGCCAACTGGTTTTTCCATTGTATACTGGGTCTCCTTGGGATCTCTCCCTTCCTCCATAGCTTGTATTTGCATTTTTTATTTAGGGCTAAACAGTATGGCCTCTTCCGCATTTTGTGATAAGGTGAAGCATTGTTGAGTGGTTGAGGGAAGCAGGGCTTCTAAATTCAACTTTTTGCTTAGAATAAGGCCTAAGGGAGAAGGAGGTTTGAGCTAAAGCTCCCTTAGAAAAATATCCAATCCTTTTGAGCATTTTTGCAAAAACAATTACTGTTCATTGTTAATCACTATGCTATTGCGGATTTCTCAAGGATTACTAGTTGTAGAATTTTGTCCAGGTTTAGGAGCCATTACTACCTTGGCCAAGTCTAGGATGGTAATCTACATTTATGCAAGGGAGGCAATGAATATTTATTTGCCTTTGGTGGGACTTTGAGATGATTGAGTGATTGATGAATTCCTTATTTCAACCCCTTCTAAGTTTGTGATCTCCATCATAGTATCTATCTGCTCAGGTATTTATTGATAATTTATAGAATAGGATCCTTGTATTATTTTGGATGAATTGTTGTCAGCAAAGGAGCAACTAGCTCAACTGTGGATGCTCTAAGTCCTACTAATATGGTGGGATAATTGCCTACCATCTCAATTCTATACTGTGGCCTTTCATTGGGTTCCCATATATTTTCCAAAGTGTCTCCTATGTTGAGGGTAAATTGAATTCAATCTTCAAAAGTATCTACCATGTGCCTTATGGCCTAGTAAGAAGTTTTATTAGAGAGAGTGTTGTTATAGTGATCGTAGGGATCATAAGGCCTCCAAGTGATTTCTACGAAACAATAAAAAATACATCTATTCTAATGATGCCAATAGAGAATGATAGTCCTTATACAAGTAGTATCCCATTTTACAAGGAAGATTGACCCAATATATTTTGGCCTCTCTCTTTTCTGACCTACTCTTTCTTCTACAATCTTCTTGATGATTTCTAATGCTACGATTAATCTAGGGTATAAAATGGCAAGACCTTTGAGGAAATTTTAGACCCATAAATTCTTATATAAGAAATATTTTCAACACAGAAGTAATCTCCTACTCTATTCTCATACATAAACTTGGCTATTACTTCTCCAATATTATGAGGAGGTTGGTCACAAATATTACTATAGATTTCTTGTAGAAATAGGCTAAATTTTTTTACATAACTGGATTCACTCTCTCGTATCAATGGGGGCCTCTCTTGTACAATCCCTTTCCATAATCCTTCCCAACCTATAATTGTATTTTATTTCATTTGACCCACTATTAAATGTATTAAAAGGGAGTAATGTGTAAAGCGGTCATTACTTATCTTAAAATAGCTTCTTGCAATTCCCATAGTTCTCTATATAAAGTCTCATAGATTAAATTCTCCCATTTATACACTAGGCTATCAAATACATGGTTTCTTTCCCTATATTATTTAGATCTAATTCTCTCATTAATAATTTGATCGTGTTAGCATAATCTTTTTCCCTTTGATGCAATGCTGATATATGAGTAGGAAATTGGGTAGTTACCCTAGCATTCTAATTGAACAACTTGGCAAAGAAGGTGATACCTACCATATACTTAGCTTGAGTAGCCAATACTTCTCTATCGAGGATCCTAGTGGTATTTTTGAGCTGAAAGACTTTGGTGATCCTTTTTGGAGTGATTTTGTATAAGGACCAATTTGCACGGTCTTTGATTGCTCTCACTTTTGAATAATATGCTAGTGCTAACCATGACAATAGGACTGAGTAATATACTCAAGGGTATATTAGCCTAGCCAAATTGCATGCCCACCTGTTGTTGTATGGGCTTGGTGTCGCTCGAGCTCCATAGGCCCTTCTGTATAGTGCTTTAAACAAAGTAGAGTGGCACTAGCAATTTTCTTCCATTCTATAATAGCTAAAACTAGATACTTTCTCCACAACCTAGTATTTTTTGAGTATAAACCTCTTGTCTAGATTGGATAGGTTTGATAATTCTTGGGTCCTCTTATTGGAGGCCATGCCTATTAATTTTAATAAGGAGAGCTTTCAATAAAATTTTTGAGATATGAACTGACAACAGGGGTTTCGAGTGAAGATCTAGAAGTCATTATTCTCCATTTCACCTGTAATGAAATTCTTTACAACAAACACCTCTTTAGCCTAGTATTTTTGACTTTGTATACTAATGGTGCAACTGTGTTTGAGTATTTATAGTTATTGGTGGGTAGATTTCTACATGATCTATAATTAAAACTTTTATCTACTACTTTTCCATATTATCACCCATCAGCTACCATATCATCCTTTCCATAACATCTTTACCTGTAGAGGAGCATCCCTTTATGATTGCCTTTTTAGAATGGGTTGTTTATTTGTGCACTTGTCAAAATATATGGGTTTTTTCAAAATATTTATTCTCTTTGGTGGAAGTACTTAACAAGGTATCAAATAATCCATGTGCTTAGTGTTTTACTTAGGTCCATGTGCTTTTAGTTATCATTTGCCACCTTGTCTAGATCTCAACTACCTGTTCTTGAGCACATGCCAGAAAGTTGATATCTTTTAAATTTTATTTGATTTGGAGTCTTCTAATTAACTTTTCATTGACTATTACGATCTGATTTTGGCCCTGGTAGATGTCATCTATGAAATTATTTTGAACTCTATGATGTGACTTGTTAATCTATTTCTTTCTAAATCTACAACCAGATTTTTGATAGTCCAAAATAGATTAAAAAACAATTTGAACTTACAATGTCTCTTCTAGATATAAGTCACTTATCCTTTTATATTGACTAATATTATTTTGGTATCGATCTTCACTAAGTAAATATGGACCATCCATCGGCTTCTAGGTGGATCAAGGTGAGCCATCCATTCTAGACCAGTTACCTTTGAGTGCCATGGTAGTGACGCTCATATCTGAGTCATTCATCTTCTTTCTGGTGGGGCTAATCTTGATCGCTAACATCCACCCAATCACCATGAGGCACCAAGTATTGGATGATTTAACCTGTTGTTGCCAAGTAGACAAATATATCCTTTTCAAATATTTTCATTGGACTTTAGAGCTTTAACCTAATGGAATTGGGCTTAAAGGGGGTAAATTAGACATTGAGAGGTGGATGAATGAAGGATGATTCAAAACTTCAAAAAATTTAATCTTTTATGGCATGAGGGCTTAGGCAACATTACCTAAGGTAAGAAGGAATAATGTGCAAATGTTGGTGTTATTAATAAGGTTTGGTGGATTTCTTTATTTCCTAAGGTTGGGAAATACCTTGATTTGTTTTTGACCTTTCCTCGTCACTAAGGAACACGACTATGATGAAGAGAAGATAGGGAAATTATTTTCACTTGGTCCACTCTCAATAATAATTTCCTTTTGGCATAAGGTTTGACGTAGAAATTTTTTTAATACCTATTTTTACATATGCGAATTCTTCTTTTTGACCTCTGCTAAGATAACCTTTATACCAAGAGGTGAATTTTATTTATCTATTTCCTCCATCCAATCACCAAGCAGTGTTAGGTTCATTTGGACCAATGAGAGAAATTTTGTTTCTTAAAGGTATATTACATTTCCTCTTCCATCATTGTACAAATTTTATCAATTTCATCAGTGGTACAAGTTTGTTATCCACATTCTTCAACCAATTGTCAGAGTGCGCACAAACCAGGAAAACCAATGAAAAGGATGTATTGAACTTAGTTGGACTTCCATATTTCTTTTATTTTTTGCTTTCACCATAGTCTTATTTATCACTTCAGCTTCTATGGGGATTTCTCTTTTGTCCTTATGTGCTGATAAATCACCGTGACACGTCATGATCACTTGGACCAATCACCATTGAGCACTATTTTTCTTGGTATATTTTTTATTTTCCTTCTTGCCATGGTACATAACTTCCTATGGTGCTTCCTACTTTGTCATCTTCTATTGCCCAATCACTAAGTTCCACCAAGATAAAGCATACCAATAGCCACTAAGTGCTCAGAACTAGCAGCCAATAAAAAATCAATCAAATTTAGGAAGTGATATTTGAGTCACGAGAAAAATTAATGGACTTATGAACTTAGATAAGGGAGTATTTTTATTTTTCATCCATGGTATAGCTTAAGAGTCTAATCACAATGGGGCTTCTTTTTTTACTTTTTTGTCGACCAATAGCCACTTAGCACCAAAAATGGGTGGACCAATTGCCATTGGGTGTTCTAGGCTGGTGGCCAATGGAAAATCACCTCATCAACCTTAGAGAAGAGACAATAGAATATTTAAAGCCATAAATATTTTATGAATAAAAATATAGACTTGGAACTTTAGGAAAAAAGAGGAATATGACATAAATGTTAAACCTTTTGGGCTTAGATTTTAGGCCAAGGTGGACAAATTTCAAAGATGATGTGGTACTAGGTAGCATAATGGTATGTTTAATTTTTTGGGTTAGACTTAGGTGAAAGGAATATAATGAATTTTGAAAATTTCATGATGGGACTAAGGTTTAATGAATTGTTAAAAGGAGTTTTAGTAGATTGTATGACTTGTGGACATTATGCAATTAATGGGGAATGATGAATAGATATGTGGTGTGTTTGATTTCTTCATTATTGAACCTATACGAAGGTAGATATAGTGAAATATTTAAAATGATAAGGAATTTATGAGTGTGAAGATCTAAGGGAAATATGATGGTGATTCAATATTTGATATGGGAAGATACAATGAAGTATTTTACAAGGGCCATTATTTAGCAAAGGAGGAATCTTAGTAAATGGATCACTATAAAATAGTGGGGGGATGAAGATAAATTTCAAGAGTTATGACTTAATGAAAAGGGTATGAAAGGCTTTAATGGATATAAATATGGATGAATGAAATGATAGTGAATTTGAATGGATGGATGTGTATTTTAAAATAGTATGGATAATGACTAGATTTATGAGGAGGAATATGTAATTGTTGTAGTGATAGAGCATGAAATGATGGTGGAAATTGGGAATTTTAAAATTTTGGTTTAATCCTGATAGTGAGGAGTAAAATAGATATTTTCATAATTACAAAGGCCTTTTGGTCTTTACAATAAATTGAATTCATGTCATAACCATGATTCCCTAAGATCACCTAGACATAGAACCTTGAATTTTTTTTTTTGAGAAATTGAAGGTGTAGACTAGGTTGGGATTATAGAGTCCAACACTAGCTCTAATTGGTAAAAGAGGAATGTTTGATCTTTAAAGGTTAAAAATTCTCTTAAAGACTCTAGAATATTTGGTTGAACTAATGACATGTATGTGCACTTTGACTTTTCCTGATGACCTAAGACAAAATATTAGTTTTATAAATATAACAAACCCTTCTCACTTAACCTTTACGGAGGATATATGATCAAAATAACTAACTCAGAGATTAAAAATTGATTTAAAATTAATCACCTAGGACAATCAAACATAAGCAAAACTCCTAATTACCTAAAAACAAATTTACTTACTGTTGGGCACTGAATTGCACCAAGTTTTCACTTGATACTGTGGTTGTCTATCTTCCTATTTTCTATCCAGGCTTGCACCCGATAGCTGCAACTCAACACTCAACATTGGATGGACCAAAACAGAGTTTCTGATCCAACCTCCAGAGTAGGTTGGTTCCTTGTCAACTTAAACAAGGGGTTGACACAATTATGCTCACTTAGGGTTTGAAGGTTAGGGTAAGAAGAGATTAGGGTTAGAGAAATGTGAACAATATTGGACGGATAGGCTAACAACATTGCACCACCATAAAAAGCTCCAAAAAACTAACCCAAAGATACATAACTCAGATCAACATTATCACAAATTGAATGACTCTTCATTCATTAAAGCACAACAGAGAAATATTGTAGACATCGATTTCAATATCTAGACAATGATAATCCAAATAATAGAATTCACCAATATCTAGATTCTACAGAAATGCACTTTCTAACAATAAAGATCAATCTTAGAAGTAGATTTCAATTACTTTAACAACTAGTAATCCATTAATTTGGCACAAACTAACCACTTAAGTATTCACAGAAATACAACTAAAGAATTTGAACCTCTGATATCAAGCATGAAGATACAAATTTTGAGGCGAAGATCAATGTAATGCTCCTTCCATTAGCTCTTGGGAATATTTACAATAGCACAGGAAAACACACTAGAGCCGACCCTTAAAAATGAGGGTTCGACCTCTACTTATAGTTTTGCAGAAATTAAAATTCACTAAGAACATTACAAAGATTTATTTTGACAACGCAACAGAGAATTCTTGCTGGCATTTGCTTACTGGTACATCCTCCGAGAAATCCCGTTGAATGGTAGTCCTCATGGGGAGCCTCCTGCAACTTGCTGGTTGTTTGATGCAACTGGAGTCCAAGCCGTTGGAAATCACGTATCATCATTGATTCTTCTTGGATACTGTCTACCATCGTCGATCTGTAACCACCTCTGGTTCAGCTTTCTTGAAAACCCTCGATGCTTCAGCTTCCTCTTCCAACTGGTTGTTCCAATTCTGGTGAAGAAACATCCCTAAATACTTCAGATTCTTTGATGCAATCTCCACCATTGATCTCCCTCATTATATGGTTCTGATTAAATCTTGATAAAAGCTTATTACAATGGCGGGGAGAAACGATGCCATTCCACTTTAAAATGTTGGTGACATCATCCTTCTATCTCAAAAACTATGGAATCGCCAATCCGGCTCCCAAATGATCTAAAAACTAAGCAAGATTGAATCCGCTCTTTGTTCTTCAGATTCCTTCATTATCCACAAGGTGCCTTCCAATCCGCACAAAAATATTGATGACATCACTCCTTTATGACTTTTGCAGATTTGATTCTGGGATGAGCAAGTGCATTAGCATATGATCATCAATCCGGACCCGTCATAGTGCAACATGACCTTTTCTCCATTCCACACTATCCTCAGAATAAAACATTCTGCCTTATCACCATTCTAAAAAGGAGAAGTCAAAATCACCTTTAGTCATGAATCCGCATCTGCCTTGTCCATAGCATCCCGCCTTGTCACCATTTCAGGGCACAAATACTCTATGGGTTCTCTGAAATCGGGCCTTCTAAGACTTAGCCGCTCGTGAAGTTTTCCAAAATATTGAGCGGTCACCAATCCACACTTTTTTATCGCTGACATCATTTCCTCTTAAAACTTTTGTGGATTCGAGCATTTTCGCCAGTCCGGAGCCAAACACAAAGGAAGTCTCCAACGGAATCGCTCCAAGCATGAAAATATTCTAAGTGTCGGGTGGACTCATACCTCCTGTTGTGGATCCGCTCCAAAATACATTGTTAGGTGTGTGGAATGAAGACTTTCCCACTTAGACAAAATTTGCAAAATTTTTCCTAAGTATGTGGCCATTTTGGGCCTACATTCTGGTGCCTCCCGGGTGGATTTGCTTGCAAAACCAATCGAACTCAGAGTCTTATCCATTGGGCCTTGGAGTCAAACATACTCATCTTCAAAACATATTTTATAGAATAACTTCTATATAACCACTACTCTCTAAAAATTTTGACAGTCTGCCTAGAGAGTAAAGGTTCATATCGAAGTGATGCCAAAAAATATATAAAACTTACTTGCTCATACAGAGACTGTGTCAAAAATACAGATCTTGCCACTATCTTCAAAAACTAGACACAACTCTACTCCTTTTATAAGGCCTTATTTCAAGAAATGCCTTCACATATAGTCTATTGCTCTTCTGCCTCTGTAGGCTTCATGCCTTTATTGCTTACTTCTGACAATTGTCAGAGTCAAAACAAAAATACAAAACTTATGCATATGTACAAAACAAAAATGAACTAAGTGTGAGCCCCTTCTGGGCCTATCATTGATCTATCCAGCTCCCCTTCTTCCACGGCCTCTTCTTCCTTTTCTTCTTCTTCTCCTTCTTCTTCTGGAGTAGGTGTTTTCTGACCTCTTTCTCCAGAAGTATTTCCAAACAACTGAACCATTAATTCCAAATATTGTAGAGCCTATTTCCAGGCTTCTTCAGAGGGATTTGATGTTTCTTTGAGCTGCTTATAAACATATTCTAGCTCTCCAATGTCCTCATAGTTAGCAACATTCCCTCTATTCACCAGATCTTCCATAAGATCTCTCAAACGAGTAAAATCCATGATCAATTGGACAACTTGTTCTTGGGGTAGTGGCTCTTCTAGAGAATCTATTCCAGACTCATCCTTCAAATTCTCATTAATGCTTTGCTAGATCTCTTCCATAGATAACAAGTTGTGATCCTCCTTCCAGAGTCCTCTGAAACCAACCTGAATCATTTCCTTATTTAATTCAACAACATCCCTAATCATCTTTTCCATCCTGTCAACCAACAACCAGGCTCTTTGAAGTGCCCTATGCTTTTTAACCACTATCCTGGCAGCAACTCTAGCGAGATTCCATTCTTTATTAGGAATAGGTTTAGTAGAATCATTGAGTCTGCTATCAACCAACCTGTACATTTGTTCTGTCGGAATCACCATAGGCTGCAACTCTCCAGTGATTTGATCTAGCTCTTTCTGAATAGTGGAGAGTAGGCGGTTGGCATCATCGAGATAATCAATCATAAGTTGAAGACCTAAACATTTTTCCTGGACCTCAGAAAGCAACTCCTTCCTAATCCTTTTCAACTCATTCTTAGAAAATCCTGAAGGTTTAGCTTTCTCGATTTGAAGCTGATGCTTTAAATTCTGAATTTCTTTTGCTTGATCTTCATTCAACTTCTTTTGCTCTTCTAATTGGTCCTTCAATTTATTGGCCTTTTGAAACTTCTCTTGCCAACCCTTAGCCTCTTTTCTCAGAGCCTTTTCTATTTATTTTTTATCATTGAGACTCTTCTTAAGCTTTTCAACCTATTTCTCCAACTTATCTACCTTCTCTCTGACTATATCATTTTTCACATAGAAGGTATCCAAGTGGGCTTTGGCTATAATTAGCTCATCTTCCTCAGGAAGCTTATCAATATCTTATGTGACCTCCTCCACTCGATAATCTTGAATAGTCATCTCAGTTTTAGGTTTGCTCACTAGTGGAGTCATAGATCTTGATATTCTCTGTCTAGAAACAGGATCAACATACATGCTTCTTCTTCTGACAACCATCCTGTTGGAAGACTTAGTAAGCTTCTCTACCCAATAATCATTTATACTCTGAGTGGTTGCCTGCTCTTTTGGTACAGTAATAGGTCCTGAAATACCAACATCCAGGGGAGATGATGACACTAGAAATGAAAGGGTGGACTGAACTATTGATGATGGGGGTGAAGATATAGTTACAGCAACCTCTGTGACAATAGTGGACTCTGTAACTACTGCTATTGTTGTTGCTGGTAGACTCATGGAAACTGATGCAAGACTAACAATCGGATGGATGGATATACTTGGAACGCAGTGTCCCATTGATGGTGGTGATGAAAAATATGGAAGTGAAATGATGGTAGATGAGGGAGTAGGAACCTCAGATGTTGGAGATGGGATTTGAGGTGGTTGTGAGGAAACAGGAGTAACTTGTACCTCGGTGGCTACTGATGACTTATGTGGTGGACTATGAGAGGGAGGAGGTACACTTGTCATGTCTTCTTGATTAGAAAGGGAGGGAGATTTCTTTGGGGACTCATGAGGATGAAGAGGAGAAGAGGGATTAGAAGCCATACCTTCACCTACTGATGTAGGGTGTTCTTGTTCTATATTCGTATCTTGTTGCTGCTCCTGATCAATCAATTTTCCCATAGAAAAATCAGCTACTTCTTTAGCAATCTCCTCCATATCCAATTTTTGTTTCTTTGAAATATCTTTTTCCTCTCTTTCTAGGACCCTCTTAGTCCTTCTATGAACTAATTGAAAAGTAGTCATCTCACTCTCAGAATCTTCTTCCAACACATCTTCTTGCACTACTCCAGAAAGTGATGATTGTTCAGAAACAAGACGTAATTCAATTGATGCTGCAGGAGTAAAAGACAGGGGTATGTACTTAAATCTTTCATCCTTCTCTTTCCAGTTGATATCTGTGTCTGGAGGTCATGCTCCCAAAGCTAAGCATTTAGGCCTAGATGTTGTTTCAATAACTAGGGTACTGACAACTTTTTCTTTAGAATATTGCATTTTGCTCATCAACTTAGCCCCCTTAGGAAACTTCTCCACCTGCTCAGTGGTAGGATGAAAGGTCTTTAGTACTTCAACCACTGTCAAAGGAGTTCCTAGCTCTTCTAGATGAGCCTCATGATCTGTAGGTGGAGGGAGGGATTCAGAACTAGATTGAGGTTTTTCAACCGTTAATACTATGTTTCTAACATCCTTTTGTTTCCAGGTTCCAATGTTTTTATTATATCTCCTTGAAAATTCTTTATCAATCTTCATTCCAAACTTGGACTTAGGCTTTCCAATTTCAATCCTCATTCTCCACCAATCTGTTATTTTTGCTACATTCCATGGTCCCTTTTCCTCCTCTTCTTCTTCCTCTACAATCTCTTCTTTAGGTGAAGGATCCTTTTTCTTTGTAGACTTAGCCTCAAGTGGAGGATATTTTTTCTTTGTTGATTCAGCCTCAATATTTTCAATTGTAGCCTCTGTAATCCGATGACTTGGCTTATTGTTAGGGTCAAAATCAACAACTTGCTCATAAAAATCCAACCATGGAGGTAGTTGACCCATATTTGAGACATTCCACTCTAAAAGAGTAGTCTCATAATTGTTTCTACCTTGTTCAAAATGAGCCCTAGGCCTCCTTTCAAACTTATAGGCCTTAGGTCCATTTAGGGTTTTATTCCTTGCAATAAAAATGCCATCAAGGTCATAACTCCATATTTGGGGAATATAAAATAGACCTAACCTATCAAGGTATTGGTCAATTTGTTGGCTCTACCCCTTCTTGGTGATGGTAATGTCATCCAAAGTGCGGTGGGTAAGTAAAGACTTCCTCTTTCTCCCAGAACCATAGTTTACATCAATATACTCCACCTGCCTCAGGTATTCTAAGGCAAAAAGCCTTTCCATGACAAAGTGGGGTAGGAGAAAAGGTTTACCCATGAAACCATACAATCTGATTACCATGCCCTCAATCAACAAATACCAGTCTCCTTCTTCTGCACTCTTTGTTCTCAAAATCTACTCAGTTAAAGGTGGCAACCTAGGGCACTTACCATACATTATTTTTAGGGTAGGTCCTAGAAATTCCAAATTGAATCTATAATAAGACTCATTGCTCCTCAAATGACTTGTCCAATAATAAACCAGAAAGGGTTCCCCATCATTGGTTTTATCCTTGACCAGAATCCATGACATTCTATCTTTGGTGGTAGCATAGAACATCCACACCAGACTTGAGCAATGCCTAAAACTAGGAGCATCAACACCCCTTTTCATGCTTACTAGTTGCTCATGTATCCTCTATGTGAGAAAATTTGGCCAGTCAAAATAAATCACTCTAGTCCCTTTCTTTCCCACATCCTTCTCATACATTATTTCATTAGAAATACAATATGTTATGGCAATTTTCCAGCCATGTACCATTCTATCAGAGTCTAAACCCTCCATGCAAGCCAACATAGAAAACAATTTAGGATTTGCAAATTCATCAATATGAATAGGGACTTCAGGCATTTCATCTTCATTCCTTATTCTTCTAAAATTAAGATGCAACCATTTTTCTATAGCCTTTTTCTTTACTTCTAAAGCTACCATTGCAGCATAAGCCCTAGCTAATTCTGCTATGTCAAACGGTCTAGGTTTTGAGGGTGGCCCTACTCCTACGACAAATAATTCATGGCAAAATTCTTTTGTAATTGTGAATAGGGGAACGCCCTCAGAGGTTTTAATCATTCTATTTTCAGAATCATAGAATTGAATCATAGCAGAGACTAATTCAGGGTAATGATGTATAGAATCACAGATATAGGTGAACAAGAAATATTTTATAGCTATAGTACCTTGTCAATGCATTGGCTTTCCTTCAAAATATGGGAATTCAAAATCTATCCTTAGACGAGTCCTCCTTTCTCTTATCATCACTGTGTCTATGACTCGTCTGGTTTGATGAACATGAGCCTGTAACCTTGCTCTCATCTCTGGTACCTCAGTGAGTGATCTCTTAGGGGCCATTTTGATAGTAGCAAGACTTCGTTCTCCCTACAATTTATAGTAAATTCTTCAGAAATTCTACTTTACCACTCTAGGGATGCAAATAGATGCCAAATGAGCATCGTGTATGTCTTTTGTCACTTTTTATTTTTTGGAACATGCGTATCCTCTGCCATTAATGCAGCTACTACATGATCTCATCATTGGCACACTTTCCAACATTTAATCATTCCCTTTGATGGCTCAATGGTGGCATTCTATCTTTTCATTGGTCAAAATTTCAAATTGTGCTGCCACCTCACTGCACCCCTTCGGCTACTCTCGGGTCATGGCATGAGTTCATTAGCATTGAATGCGGGATCATTCTTTGGTCTCCACATGTCACGGTTGGTTCTGCTTTGATTTTGAAACCGGTGGCTTAAGAAGCTTTTTGGGTCCATGGACACTTAGAACCTTTTAGGCATGACTTTCCATCTTGATTTCACTCCGACAGCATTGGCTTCGAAAGGTTCCTAGATTGGGAATGTATTTTACTTTCTTTTGACTAATGGCTCACCATTCCATGAGATAGAAACCTCTACACCATTCTACGGGGATCTAGCATATTTTGATGTGGATTCAAGAGCGGGCATCATTCTGGAAAGTTTTACATAGAATTGAGTGTGGAATGGAACTTCGTTGTGCACTTAGCCCATACTTAGTCATTTTTTGCAATTCTTTTTCTTTTTCAAGATTTTTCAGAGAAAACCAATTACAAAGTGCAGAAAGAAATTTAAAGTACAAAGTGCAGAAAGGAAGGGAAATAATTATACAATGTATATACATATGTTACAATGAGCTCACTCCTTACACATAGTAGAGCTTGAGGTGAAAACCATTCACTGAAATCGGTTGTATGTTTCCTTCCGGATCTTCCAGCTGAAATACATTAGACTCCTTGGCTTCTACTATTCTGAAAGGACCATCCCAAAAAGAATCAAACTTTTCATGCTTGCCTGGCTTTGCTCTATCAACATTCCACCTGAGAACTGAGTCTCCAACCTAGAATTTCTTGAATCTGGCTTTCTTATCAAACCATGCTTTAATGTCTGATGAATGCTTTTGAAAATTGTCATATGCCTGAGCTCTACTCTCTTCTAATTGCAACAAATGTGTCAACCTGGTTTTCATAGGATCTTCTTTTGACTCTTCTTCTGAATTGACAAGCTTAAGTGTTGGGATCTCCAAATGGATTGGTAACACTACCTCCTTGCCATACACTAGTGCATAAGGGGAAGTATTGATGGACTTCTTAATAGTAATCATGTCTGCCCATAGAGCTTGGTCCAACAATAGGTGCCAACTTCTTTTATTACCTTCCAGTGATTTCCTCAAAATCCTTAATAGGTTTTTGTTGGTAGATTCTGCAAGTCCATTACCCTATGGATAATAATTGGAAGTATTTTTAAGAGTAATGCCATACTTACTAGAAAACTCAATATACTTGGCTCCTATGAAATCTGGGCCATTGTCACTCACCAAAGCTTCCGGAACTCCAAACCTTGAAATCAAATTTTCCATAAAATTGATCACAACATCTTGATCTGATTTCTTGGTAGGAATAGCTTCTACCCATATGGTAAGATAATATATGGTAGTTAAGATAAAATTATGCTCTAATGAGGAATTGGGGTTGATAACCCCTATGAAATCTAGCCCCCATTGTTGAAAAGGTTCTTCAACTTGAATGGGCTTGAGGGGGGATGAAGCATTCCTTGTCCTTCCCACATATCTCTGACATTTGTCACAAGCCCGAGTGACTTTAAAAGCATCAATGAATACAATGGGCCAATAATAGCCTGCTCTTATGATTTTTAAAGTTGTAACCCTACCTGAACTATGTCCACCAGCTGATCCTCCATGGAATTCCTCCATGACCCTTTTTTGTTGGTCATCCTTTAAGCATTTTAGAAGAATTCCATCCAAGTTTCTTTTGTATAAGCCCTCTGGTAGTAATACATATTTCAAAGCATGAAGCCTGTATCTCCTCCTTTGGGAAGCACTTAGATTAAGGGGGCATACTCCACTCTAGAAATACCTAATCATCTGGTCAATCCAATCAGAGTCTTCAGTTTGTATTATTTCGACCTGATTTTCTTTTGCTGCCTGGCAAGTTATTACTTCTGCCAATGTTGTAGCTTCTGTTAACCCTTGGCATAAGGCTCTACCTCTCACTAGCTTGGTGGGGTGTATTTCTACATCATATTCTTGGATTTTGGTAATCCAACCAGCTCTTTTGTCTCCTAGATCACCCTGAAGGATAAAACTTCTTACATCCGGATGAACTACATATACCAAGGTCTTGCTCTGTACCAAATACTGCCTGAACTTCTTTAGTGACTTCATCACAACAAATACTTGCCTTTCAATAAATTTGTATTTGACCTGATAATCATGGAGTGTCTGGCTCCAAAAGAACATAGGATGTTCCTCCCCTTGATCATCTTTCTGAGTGAGTATTGAGGCATAACTTTCTTCAGCTCCATATGCATAAAGAATAAAATCTTTGCTGAAATCTGGGTTTACCAGTACTGGGGTTGTTGCAATGGATTGCTTGATAATCTCAAAAGCTTATTTCCTAGCTTTAGTCCACTTGAATTTGACATTTTTCTTAAGTAGCTCAGATATAGGCCTTACTTTCTATGCAAAATCAGAAATGAATTTCTTGACAAAATTGATTTGGCCTAGGAAATACTGCAATGTCTTCTTATTTGTAGGCAAAGGAAGAGCGAGAATTGATGTGATTCTATCTGGATCTATGGCCATGCCCTCTTTTGAGACCACATGACCTAGTAGCTTTCCTTCATGGACTACAAAGAATGACTTCTTAGGATTGAGTGAAATACCAAATTCTCTGCATTTTTGAAAAACTTGCTCCAAGTGTGACAGATGGTCTTTTTTATCATGGGAAAACATAGTCATGTCATCCAGATAAATCAGAATAGCCTTGTTGATCAGTGCTCCAAAAGCATAGTCCATAGCTCTCTGAAATGTGGCTCCTGCATTGGACAGCCCAAAAGGCATTCTCTGGTAGGCAAATGTACCCCATTTTGTGGTGAATGTTATTTTATACTGATCTTCATCTTTCACCCAAATTTGGTTATATCCAGAGTAACCATCCAATAAGGAGAATATTTCTGCTCCTGCCACTACTTGCAAGATCTGATCAATCTGAGGGAGGGGGTAGTGATCTTTAAGGGATGCTTGGTTCAGATTTCTAAAGTCCACACACAAGCGTATATCCCCATTCTTTTTTCTCACGGGTACCAAATTGGCTACCCAAGTAGAATGTTTTATTGGGTATATGATCTTAGCCTTTAATAACTTTAAGAGCTCCTCTCTCATAATGGCCTCGATCCTTGGATTGACTGGCCTCTGCTTCTGCCTAAATGGTTTTGCATCAGGCTCTAGCTCAATAGTATGTTGGATAACCTTTTTATCATACACCTTGAGGTCTTCATATGACCAAGCCACAATGTCTTGGTATCTTAAGCATAGAGCTTTGATATCCTCTGCTTCCTCAGGTGAACATCGGATTCCAACATTGAGCTTCTTTTCTATACCAACTTCAACTTCTTTATAGATTTTTTCGTTGACCTTCATGGCTTTGGTCTTCTTTCTGTCCTCATTATCAAATAAACTTTCAAGGGTGACCAACCCTCTTGGGATATGATTGTTCCTTAGTTGGATAATGTCCTGTTGATCAATTTCTTCTGAATTCTCTTCTTGGATAGTAGAGAGACATGCTTCTCTCACCAAAAAATCAACTATTTGTTCATCACTTTCAAAAACCTGCCAAAAAATCTGCTTGTCTGGTACTGCAGGTCTGAAAATCATTTTAATTCCCTTGGCCTTCTTGATTCCAAAGTCTACAGAAGGGTTGAAGTTAGCTCCCTTTGTTGCTAATGAATCAGCCAGAGTATTCTTTTCTCTGGGAACAAAATTTAAATTCAGGGCATCAAAAGATTCCATTAAATCCCATACCCTATTTTTGTAAGCTTTTAAGTAATGGTGCTTACTGCTGCACCTATTTCTTACTTGATGGACTATTAGCTCAGAATCACCATATATATTCAAAATCTTAATGCCCATACTTTCTGCTTGTATCAATCCTAGACATAGGGCCTCATATTCTACCGCATTGTTAGTACATGACCATGTCAGTATGTAAGCAAATATTTTGTACCTTCTGATTGGGATTGAAGGACCACACCAGCTCCTGCACCATTTTGGCATTTAGCACCATCAAAGTGCATGATCCAAGTTTCTTTCTCTCTCAGAGACTAGTTGGATATAGCAAGGATTTTCTTCTCTGATTCTATTGAGATGTTGTATGTTCCCATACCAGTTCTGAACTAACTGTAGTCTTCTCTAAAAGGCAACTCATCCTCTATGTCCAACTCTTCAATGTTTTCCACCAACTCAAATTCTTCCAAGGGATTAAGATTGCACATATCTTCTTCAATATTTTCAATGTGATAAGCTACTAGTTTTTTAGGTGTTATCCTTATCCTCTTTCCTTTGAAAGGGATTACCATGCTAGAATAATCCATATACATACATCCCCCTAGCTTTGCAGTAAACTCTCTTGAAAGACATAATCCAAAATAGGGTTCTAAGTCAACCACAACTATTTCTTGCACTATTGTCACCTCAGGGGCTCTATGCAACCTCATCAGTACATCCTTAATGACCCCAACCATCTTGACAGGTGTCCCATCTAGTTGTAATACTCCAGGACAAGATCGGGTATACTCCATACCCATATCCTCATAGACTACTTTAGGCATAACTGTAGTTGATGCTCCTGAGTCAATCATACAATTTTGGACTACCCAACCTTCCATTCTTAGGGATATATAGAAAGGGGGAGGTTTATTATTTAAAACAATAGGTGTCATCTCTTTCTTTTCTGATGGCATACTAAGGATTGTTGTGGCCAACCTATTCTGAGGATTTTTGTTGAGGGAAGCTTTAAGCAGGTCAATCTGACCAAGGATGAACAGAGTGTCATACAGGCTAGCTTTTGATGGGATCCTTTTCATCTCTTCAACAATGTTGTATTCAGACTTAGTCAAAGAGAGTCTTTCCAACCCTCTTTCTTGCTCACCATATCTTCTTTTATATTTTTGGGTGGCCTCTAATATTTGTCTTTTAGTGATAGAGGGGAACCTCAGTCTTTCTTGATCTTCATCTTTAGATCTCATTCGGTCTCCTTCTGTTTCCCTTTTCGGTCTCTTAGGAAGACTATCTATCTTCTCTTTTTCCTTAGCTTGAGGAATAGGGAAGGTGTTACTACTCTGAGGGAGGGGATCAACTTTCTTCTGAGAAGGGACTTGGAATTGCCCCATTTTTTGGGGGTCTACTTGCAAAGCTTTCTTCCCAGACCTTGTCATAACAACAATTGGGCTTTCCTCAACCAACTCTTTTCCAACCATGATTTGGTCAGGGTGCCATAACATATTAACTCTTCCCTTTTGATTCCTCTCAGATTGATCCATGGCTTGTTGAACATGGTGTTGATACATCACACAAGACTGTGAGTCATGGGGGTCATTGCATACTAGGCACCAAACATTCGCAAGAGTAGTATCTGAAGAACATTATGGCTCCTCATATACTGCACTCACCCTGACCCCAGTACTATTACTAGGACCAGGTCTCTAATCCTTGTTTACATATGGAAACCTCCTCTATTGTGACCTTTCCTCATTGTCTTAGAGTTTTCAGAGTATTTTGTATATCCAGAATAGCAGAAAACTCCTGAGATGGTTGAGAAGGAAGGGGAGGAAAAGGGGCTATAGAGGATATAGGCTTTGGTTGAGGGATGGCATTCATTTGTGGAGATGGAGATGATAAATAAAGGGGGTCCATATGAGAAGGGTTTGTGGATTGAATTTGGCCACTAGTGGTTTCTGAGTTGTAAGGCAACACGATTTTGGGGGAAGCCTTCCTACATTGATTAGGATATTTTTAGCATGAACAACTGCATTATAAACTTGGGGGAAGGTTTCTACTCCTGATTGCTATGTTTGTAGCCCCAAATCTGATCCAAGAGCTCGATATAATACATATAAGCCAAACATGTAGTTGGTCTAGCAGTGGGGGGAATTCTTTTCCATGTTCTGCTAAATCTCAAATTGAAATCTGAGACAGTTTCTTGCTGAGTTTTCTGCATGGATGTAAACTGATTAAGAAGAGAAAATGGGTCAGTAGATTCATTGAATTCCTCTATGAATGGCTCGGCTAACGCTTGCCATGAAGTGATAGTATTGTCTTCCAAGGTTCTAAACCAATGCAATATCTTTCCTCTGAAGGACAGGGCTAGAATTCTTACAATAATATCTTCTTCCTTTATGTTGTGGATTGCTGCCAGGTTCAAGATATCCTGACAGTGCTCATAAGCTATTTTCCCAGAACCATCATAAGTGGGGATAGCTTTAGATACAGCCTGAGGGATGGCATTCATTTGGGCTAATCTGAGAGGACCGATTGTGTTCCAGCTGGGATACTTCTGTAATGGCTGATTAGGGGGCCCATTTTGTGCCATATTTTTAGTTGTAGGTCTTATTGGGGGAATTATTGGATGGACTACAGAATCCTCTTCCAGAAGCTCTTCCTCTATGAGGAAATATTGATCCAAACTTCTAGCAACAACAACCCCTCTATAAGGTAACTCATAGTAAAAATAGGAGTTAGGGTTATTCCTTTTGAAAGACCTGGTATACATGAAAGGACACTGGTCTACAGGGATAATTCTTTTTGAGTCTAAAGACCAGGGAGTCGCCAGGTGAACTTGCTCTTCTCCGCTTACAAGGTCAAGATAATTCACCTAATCTTGATTCCTTCGGGTTGAGATAATAGTAACTCATTTGATGGGTTTCGTGTTCCTTGTGAACTGGTCCCACCGGGCGTGCCAAAAACTGTTGGGCACTGAATTGCACCAAGTTTTCACTTGATACTGTGGTTATCTATCTTCCTATTTTCTATCCAGGCTTGCACCCGATAGCTGCAGCTCAACACTCAACATTGGATGGACCAAAATAGAGTTTTCGATCCAACCTCCAGAGTAGGCTGGTTCCTTGTCAACTTAAATAGGGGGTTGACACAATTATGCTCACTTAGGGTTTGAAGGTTAGGGTAAGAAGAGATTAGGGTTAGAGAAATGTGAACAGTATTGGACGGATAGGCTAACAACATTGCACCACCATAAAAAGCTTTGAAAAACTAACCCAAAGATACATAACTCAGATCAACATTATCACAAATTGAATGACTCTTCATTCATTAAAGCACAATAGAGAAATATTGCAGACAATGATTTCAATATCCAGACAATGATAATCCAAATAACAAAATTCACCAATATCTAGATTCTACAGAAATGCACTTTCTAACAATAAAGATCAATCTCAGAAGCAGATTTCAATTACTTTAACAACTAGTAATCCATTAATTTGGCACAAACTAACCACTTAAGTATTCATAGAAATACAGCTAAAGAATTCGAACCTCTGATATCAAGCATGAAGATACAAATTTTGAGGTGAAGATCAATGTAATGCTCCTTCCATTAGCTCTTGGGAATATTTACAATAGCACAGGAAAACACGCTAGAGCCGACCCTTAAAAATGAGGGTTCGACCTCTACTTATAGTTTTGCAAAAATTAAAATTCACTAAGAACATTACAAAGATTTATTTTGACAACACAACAGAGAATTCTTGCTGGCATTTTCTTACTGGTACATCCTCCAAGAAATCCACTGAATGTGGTCCACCATGGTAGCTCGGGGCCTCTGCAACTTGTTGGTTGTTCGACGCAACTAGAGTCCAGGCCGTTGGAAATCACGTATCATCATTGATTCTTCTTGGATACTATCTATCATCGTCGATCTGTAACCACCTCTGGTTCAGCTTTCTTGAAAACCCTCGATGCTTCAGCTTCCTCTTCCAACTGGTTGTTCCAATTCTGGTGAAGAAACATCCCTAAATACCTCAGATTCTTTGATGCAATCTCCACCGTTGATCTCCCTCATTATATGGTTCTGATTAAATTTGATAAAATCTTATTACAATGGCGGGGAGAAACGGCGCCATTCCACTTTAAAATATTGGTGACGTCATCCTTCTATCTCAGAAACTACGAAATCGCCAATTCGGCTCCCAAATGATCTAAAAACTAAGCAAGATCGAATCCGCTCTTTGTTCTTCAGATTCCTTCATTATCCACAAGGTGCCTTCCAATCCGCACAAAAATATTGATGACATCACTCCTCCTTTATGACTTTTGTGGATTCCATTTCGGGATGAGCAAGTGCATTAGCATATGATCGTCAATCCGGACCCGTCATAGTGCAACATGACCTTTTCTCCATTCCGCACTATCCTCAGAATAAAACATTCCGCCTTGTCACCATTCCAGAAAGGAGAAGTCAAAATCACCTTTAGTCATGAATCCACATCTGCCTTGTCCATAGCATCCCACCTTGTCACCATTTCGGGCGCAAATACTCTATGGGTTCTCCGGAATCGGGCCTTCTAAGACTTAGCCACTCGTGAAGTTTTCCAAAATATTGAGCGGTCGCCAATCCACACTTTTTAATCGTTGACATCATTTCCTCTTAAAACTTTTGCGGATTCGAGCATTTTTGCCAGTCCGGAGCCAAACACAAAGGAAGTCCCTAGCGGAATCACTCCAAGCATGAAAATACTCTAAGTGTCGGGCGGACTCATGCCTCCTATTGTGGATCCGCTCCAAAATACATTGTTAGGTGTGCGGAATGAAGACTTTCCCACTTAGACAAAATTTGCAAAATTTTCCTAAGTATGTGGCCATTTTGGGCCTACACTTACCTAATCACCTAAAGGATAAAAGACTTGAACTTGGAACATGTACTTATCTCTCTCTCTCTCTCTCTCTCTTTTTAAAGGTAGACAAAAACAATTTATTTGTTTTTGTCCCCATAACAAGGGTTATACAATTTCAAATATTGGCCATTTATTGGAAACTGCATTTGCTCTCATTGCAAGGTATGCAACCTATAAGTATGTTAGCCTACTTTTTGAATGATCTATTAAAGGCCTAGACATTTACGCTTGAGTTTTCCTTTATCTCCTAGTTTATCATTTTTTGGCTCCCAATACAACACTATATCCCCTTGGGAAAATGGAATTCCTTTTACTTTCTTGCTAAGGAATTAAATTGTCTTATGAGTTCCTAAATCATCTTTGTAAGAGCTTCCATTATGCCTTCTTCTATCTCAACAATTCGATCTAATATCCTTTGCTAGGCATCTGGTTTCTCGTGATATTGGAGTATCAAAGATAAAGCAACTCTTTCTACCTATGGAGGCAATGAATATTTCCCCATAGACTAACTCATAAGGTGCTTTTCCTATTGCTATTTTTATGGAAATTCTATCTTCCCACAAGGCATATTTCAATTCATTGTTTCAACTTCTCATATTTCTCTTGAGTGACCTTTTAATTCTTGTGATGAGATTTTTATTAGATGATTCAGCCAAGCCATTTCCTTGAGGATAATAATTGGTAGAGTGGGCTAACTCTATGCTGTATTTGCTACAAAATTCAACCATTTCAAACGAGGTAAAATATTTTCCATTATATATCACCAATATTCTAGGTACCCCAAATTTGGTTAGAATATTTTCTTCCAAAAACTTGATGATCACTTCTGTGGTTAACTTCTTTAGTGGAGCAACTTCTACCCATTGGTAGATTAATATGTTCCTATTATTACCCACTTATGTCCTCCTAAATAATTGGGTTGATTTTTCCTATTAGATTTATCCTCCACTAGGTGAATGGAGCTTCAACCACTACAAGATTTAATGGTATGGCAAATAGTTTCTTTTTACCATCAAATATTTGGGAGCTTTGACATCTTCTAACAAATAGGTGTACATATTTGAACATAGAGGGCCAATAATAACCAACTCTCATTATGTTATTTGTCATTGCCTTTGGTGCAAAATGCCCTCCACAAAAACTAGTGTGAAACTCTTCAATGATTCCGAAAACTTCTTTTTTCAATAGGCAGAGCAATAAGGCATCGATGGGATGTCTCCAATATAATTTTCCATCTTGAATATAATATTTTTTTGCTTGTTTTTTTATTCTCCTTATTTTTCTTTGTGAAATACCTACTAGGAAAGATAGTGACTATAAGTAAAGCAATGTTCTTGTACCAATCATCTTCAAGGCTATCTATTTTTTTTGTTTTGTTGTGCATCCCCTATCACAACTATGTTATTGAAATATTCTCTCCCTTTGGTAGTCGCATATTTAGCTAAGCCCTACCCTTTAATAGTTTTTACTACTTTAATTTGAACATTATATTATTGCAGTTTGACCATCCATCTTGTTGAGCTACCAACAAGCTCATTTTGTGTGAACACATATTTGATAGCTATATAAGGAATACAAGCAATTACCTTATTTGATCCAAATATACCTTTAAAATGTTCCAAAGCTCTTATCAAATAAAATGCCTACTTTTCTATCAGGGTATACTTTAGCTGACCTCCTTTCATTGTAGTGCTCATGAAGGCTATAGGTCTTTCATTATTCTCGTTATATTTTTGGGATAATACAACAACAATGGTGTCTTCTGAAGCATATGAATAAATGTTAAAATCCTTTGAATAGTCAAGACATGCTAACACAAGAGATTGTGTGATTGCATATTTTACTTTTTGAAAAGCTTTCATGTTATCCTATGTCCACCTAATATTCCCATTCTTTTTAATCATATCATTTATTGGCTCAACAATTTGGGAAAAATTCAGAACAAAACTTCTAAAAAAGTTGATTTTCCTGAAGAATGATCTAACTCCTTCAATATTTTTAGGTGGAGGGATCTTAGCAATAGCTTCAATTATTTGGGGGTCAATACAAATTCCTTCCTTAGAGACCACGTGCCCTAACAAGTTACCTTGAGTGGCTCCAAATATACACTTTTTAGGATTTAGTGAATTGCCAAACTCTTTACATATTTCAAAAACTTGGGATAGATGGGCAAAATGATCATCTAAATTTTTTGAAAACACACTTATGTCATATAAATAAACCACCACAATTTTGAACTTCAATCCCTTGAAGGCAAAATATATTACTATTTGAAAAGTTACATCTACATTCATGGGGTTGAATGGTATTCTCAGATATTCGAAAGTTCACCATGGAGTGGTGAAGGCGGTATTATGTCTGCTCTCAAGATTAACCTGAATCTAGTTATAACATGAAAATCCATCTAAAAGAGACATTCTAGTAGACCCTGTAACTTCTTGCAATAGTTATTCTATGTTTGGTAGTGGATAATTATCTTTCAAGGAGTTTTTATTCAAATTTTTGAAATCAACACACAATCTTATGTTAGTATTATTTTTCTTGATAGGGATCAAATTGGCTATCCAAGAGGAGAATCTACCCTTATTGATGATATTAGCATTAAGTATCTTTTGAACTTCCTTGTGCATCATATGATATAATGTGGGATTAAAATTTATTTATTTCTACCTATGGGGCTTGGTGTCTTCTTTCATAGGAATAATGTGAGTCATTACGTCAGTGTTGAAAGTTATAAGGTATTCATAGCTCCAGGAAAATGATTCCATATTCTTCTTGAGAAAGCCAATGTATTGATTTATTTATTTTTTAGATAATGCTTTATTCACTTTCACTATCCTAGGCTCCTTTTATATTCCTACATTGACTTCATCAACTTTTTATTTTTGAATAATGGGTCTATGAGCTCTATCAAAGTCATCAAACAAACTTTCTAGGGAGACTAGTCCTCTCAGGAGTTTATTGGTCTTAAGTTGTATCACTTCCATAGGCTCTCCTATGACAGTTTTTAGCTTCTCTTCATCCTCCTCATCACACAATACGTCAACGTAATAATTTTGCAAAGTCAAAATATTTAATATCAATGTTATCTGAGAACACTTGCATATACACAATACTATTAGGTGCAAATGGATGGTAAACAAATAGTTGGGAATATTTTCATATATTTTGTATCTATGTATGCAAAATCTACACCAAATGCATTTACAACTAATAAATTTGCTACCTGATTTTGATCTCTAGGAATATAAGATATGTTAAAGGCCAAAAACTTATCTATTTCATCCTGAACTACTTGCTTGTATTGCTTTAGCCTCAGATGTTTTGTTTGGTATTTGTCTTTGATTTGTTGTATTATCAATTCTCTATCCCCATAAGTTGTCAAATAATTAATTTCTAATTCTTTATCTTTTCTTAATCCTAGAAACAAAGCCTCATATTTTGCTACATTATTAGTATAGGGGAACTCAAGCTTGTAAGGTATACCTAGATAATTTCCTTTGACATCAGTAAGATTTAATCCTGCTCCTACATCAGACTGTGACTTGGCTTCATTGAAAGTCGTGGTCTACATTTTAGATTTCAATACTCTAGTAGAGCTAGCATCTATTTTAGCTATTATCTATGGGCCCATATCTATAGCCTCAGGGACTTCAACTAAGAAGGGTGTATGCCATATTTAGTAAACTTCCATTTATTTCTATTAAATAGAATTGACCAAGTAAACTATGTTATTATCAGATTTATTTAATTCTATAGAATATTTATTAAAGGGCTCCCTCTTGAGAGTAACTTTTTTCTTTCAGTGTTAAAGGAATAGTGGCATATGGCCAATCCAATTGGATAGACCCCCCTAATTGTTCAACCTAATGTCTACACAATAATAAAGAGAAGAAGAGATCTACATCTATAATTGATATATCCATAACTTTTATTTCTTCAAATATAGGTCTAAGTAGACAAGCAAACATGTTATTATCCCAATGCAAGGCATCTTTCTACTATCCATGATTGATATGGGAGGAGAATCCTTAGTGCATATTAAACCCAATTGATCTGCCACTTGCTTTGGCATGATATTTTGTGATGCTCCACTATCTAACATGCAATTATGGATTACATATTGATCCCCAAAATATGATGTGCATCTAAGGGATATATATAATGGCCTAACTGAAGATGGATTTTACGTTATAGGTTTTGGACTATTTATTGCTGAAACATTGCATATCTGACTTTCTCCTTGATCTACCAAACTAAAGGCCTGACATACCTAGTCTCTATATTTGGAGATAGTCATCAATTCCCTGAAAGTAATATTTATTTTATTTCTTTCTAACTCTTGCCCAACATCAAATTCTAATTTTTTATTGTTCACATTTTTGACATAATATGACTATTTTTGGACTTCATTTTCTATTTCTATGTTAGGGATGATGTGTTGCTTATTGTTTGACTTTTTAGCCAATTTATCTTTATTTTGATTATGTGGATTTTTATTTTCTTTGCCATCTGTTCTATCTGGTACTGTTCTACTCCTCAGATTCACTGCATTAATTATTTCTAGTGATTCAATTTCTTCAAATATGGGAATTATTTTACCTTGCTTCATTATTTAAAATCTATTGTCTTGAGGTCTTTTTAATATTTCTGCATTCTCTAGCATGAAAGCCTTAGGTGTTGTTTATGCTATGGGCAGTTCACTCATGTATTTTTCAAATTGAACTTCCCTAGCTTCATCTTCCTGGGTCCAACACACATTTATTCTCATTTCTTCATCAGATTCTTCTTCTAAATTAACATTAGAATGCATGCCAAGGTATATGACATAATTAGCTGAGTTTTAATGTGCATCATAGGTAGGGCAATAGAAGGGTAAGTTGAAAACCACATTGGCTAAGGCTATGGGGTTTGGGACTACATCTATGTCCTTCTGTCCTTCCATTTTCTTCCAACCATTATTGTTGTTTGTACTCTTATTTATCTCATCTGTATTATTCTGGCTCCAATTCCTATTATATTTTTTCTTAAATGGGGGTCTGCTATCATTTTGTGATTGGTAGGGATCAATATTTTTTGCTCTCTCTCTCTTTCCATTCTAGATAGTCTAGTGCTAATTGAGTTAAACATCTTAGTCAACTAAATTGATAGCTTTTCTATGGGATCCTATTCATTTTTCTTTAACAATGAGAAGCCAACCTTTTTGGGTTTTTTATCTGTTGGATTTTGAGCTAAATCAAAAGAGTATGGTTTCATTTTTCCACTATATAACATATTTTTTTCAAAATAAATGGCTTTTTCCATGCATTCATCAATAGTATTGACCCTCTATTGTCTCAACTCATAGTTGAACTCTCTAGGAAACACATTCTTGTAGAAGCAGATGGATTGGTTATCATTTGGCCTCAAAGTTGTAGGGATCTTATTCTTGGTTTTGAAAAATATCCTATTGAAATATTTTCCAAATTCATTTTATTTTTTCTTCATAGTTGCTAGCCCTATTAATAATGACTACTCATTCTTTCTTTCTCCATATTTTTTTAGGAAAACTTCTTCCATAGTCTAAAAATTAGTAATATGATTTTTTGGGAGACTATTGAACCAATCCCTAGCATATTTCTCTAGAGTCTATAGGAAAAACCTGAGAACTATATCCTCTTCTGCAACTTTGAGACTATATAGGGCATACAAGAATTTTTTAATATGATCTTCCCCTGTCACTACGCTATTACCTTAGAATTTTAGTAGATATTTATGTGCTTTATTAAGAAAGTCATGTAAAATGGGTGGTAGCTCAAAGATATTATACCTATTGGTCATCTAGGTTTGAAGGCTTTGGTTTTGATTATTTTGGTTGTTATGATTATTGTTATTTGAGAGGATATTAGCCATGTTGGCTACGGGAGTAATCACAATAGATTATATATCCACACTAACAACAGGGAAATTGCAAAAATACTTTCTACAAAATTATCTAGAGGTATATTCTTCTTAGCAAACTTTATACCAATAAAATAATATTTACTTTAATAAATACAACTTTTAGAAACTAGGACTTTTCAGGTATGAGTAAATACCTCTAGATATTTGAATTCTTGGAAGATTTGTTTGTCGCTCCTTCTTGTATGTGCCAGGTAAGATTTTTGAATCTTCTATTCTTTGAGTTTCTTCAAAGTCATCAACACCATGGTGCAATAGAATCTCTCTAGCTAAGGTTTCTCAACCATAATGATCTTCTCAATCTCTCCGAGATGCACAAAGGTATTCCTGGAGACAATAAGATGAAGATCTATAATGTAAAAGGCTTAATTTTTTTTAAAAAATGTAATAAAAATGTTGTATAGAGATAAACCTAAAAAGGTGGTGAATGAATACAAAAAGGTTTATCCTCAACAATGGTGCCAAAAAAATATTGTGGAAAATTTAGACATCCTTAAAATATTGTTATTACGTTGTCTAATTTTCTATATCACAAGCATATTTGCAATCTTTGGTAAACCTATTTATTTAACCTAAAAATTATAAGCTCTAAGGAAATCAGGTTGGGTCAAGATACCCCACAATGAGCCTAATTAGTAATTGATCTCTAATTTCCTAAGTTCAACTAGATTAAATGGATTGTGTGAATTCAATTATGACCAAGCAATAACTGCAACTCCTAGCCTTGACCTCAACAAGCAGACTAGTGTCTCATCTATTGGGTAACTATAGCACAGATAAATTGTTTTATGATTTAGAAAGAAATAAAAATATAAACCAAGATATTTGTATACATTCAAATCATGTAATACACACAAACATTTTACCAGAAAGGAAAACATAATTTATACATTCAATTTATGTAACATATGAAAAAGTGACACACATTCAATTAGACACAAATTTTCCAGAGAGAAGTCAAATTTTGTATTATGATTTTCAGATGAATTACATGATAGATCCTAGAAAAATCTTGAGGTCTCTATATAAAATTAATACAATGTTCTCACTATTCAAATTATGTAATAGAGGAACTTAACTCTATGTCCTGAACATAGGGACATATAATATTCTAGCTTCTTAGCTCAACTCCTGGGAATGTCCTCAGATTATCGGGTGCACTCTTTGCAACTCCTACACAATGATGGGAAGAAAGTAAGGGATGGAAATTGAGGTTGACAAGGGCAAAATACAATTGATTTAAATGAAACATAGGAATACCTCTTGCAAAAATTATGCTTTTGTGATTGCTTGATGTTGAATTTGGCTCTAGACGCTTCTTTTATAAGTTGGATTACCAAAATTTTGTTACAAATGCTTGGTGTAGGTGTTTCCACATGGGTATTCCTCTAACTTTCATGTATTTGAGTGTATTACAATAGAAAATAGGCTGTCCCAATCTATTTAAAATTGAGAAAATTTGCCACCTATCCTCAAAAATAGTACCAAATATCCTCTATGAGTGACTCTTGAGCTCCCTAGTTCTAATTACCTTTTAGAGAAAACAGTTACATATTTAAAAATATTAATTTGTAATAATTTTAGAATGGGGTAAACTATATAACATTAAGTTTGACTTTCTCCGTAGTTTTTGTTTCTTTTTGTCTATTCAATACTTTCCTCTGTAGTGGGCCTAGAGTGGACATCCTCTTATTTGTCCTTTTGTGAATTTTATCCTCTTTCAAAAATATTATTTCGGGGTCTTGTGTGGCCAAAGAGGTTCTAAATCCACTTCTAATATATATTTTTTTATTAATTTTTATTTGGAGCTCTTTTACTTTACTATAAATATGGATCCAAACTTCGTCGTTGAAAGTTATAGCAAACTTTAACATGTTTAGGGTTTGCATAATTTTATTATTCATAATCCTTAGCCAATATTTGCTATTCTGAGGAATATTACACAAATTATCTAAAGCCTTTGCAAGAAAATTAATCTTCCTAACCAAGTATTCATCATCATCAGGGTCTAAGTTAAAATATTCTATTATATTCATGATTAGGTACTCAACACTTGCTACTTGTAGTTACTATTCTAAAGTTAGTTTGATCTTATACAACTCTTGGTTGAATTTGAATTCTATCTCTTTCACCTCATCTTCCCATGCCTTCCATGTTGACCATTTGCCACAATTATTGATACTTTAGCATTTTCTTCTACGTAGAAGGTGATAGAGTCGTCATCATGTGTCAGGCACCCTTCATTCTTTTCTTCGTAATAATCAAATATTTCAAATATGGGAAATATTTTTCCAACCTTCTCATCAAATTCTAGCATTCATACTATAATATCATCTACTATGAGTTTGATTATCCCAATATTGTAAAATATTTCTCTTAGGTCTCCCAACTCATCCTGAATTTTATTTTTTATTTCTTTTATGAACTTGTCAATAACATGAGAATAGTAAATCATTATGACGATAGTCTAAGTCTGATTTGGAGGGGATTTCATCTAAAATTGAGATATTTATTGTCTAAGACTATCCATTTTAGCTTTCAACCTTTGATTTTTATCCTACAATTGTGCAATTTGGGATGTTAATACCTAATTTCTCTTATACAAAATTTTTGTAGTAGCTACCTGAGACCAGGCCTAGGCCTTTATGTATTACAAAGGACCATTTTGGTATTCTACTATTGTGTATCCTGTAGATGTATCCAATTGAAGATCTATGATTTGATCCATAGGGATGCTAGATTTTACTATAACAAGTATTTCAATGGAAATTTGTGTGTTCTGACCAACTAGTTCCTCTACTATATATTGGGTCTCCTTGGGATATCTCCCTTCCTCCATAGCTTGTATTTGCATTTCTTTTTTAAGGTTAAATAGTATGACCTCTTCTACCTTTTTTCATAAGGTGAAGCATTATTGAGTGGTTGAGGGAAGCATGTCTTAAATTTCATCCTTTTACCTAGAGGAGGGCTTGAAGGAGAAGGAGGTTTGAGATGAAGACCCCTTAGAAAAATGTACAATCCTCTTAATTTTTCAATTATTTTGAGCATTTTTACAAAAAAAATGTTGTTCATTGTTAATCACTATGCTGGTGGGGATTGCTCGAGGATGACTAGTTGTAGTCTTCTATCTAGGTTTAGGAGCCATTACTATCTTGTCCAAATATAGGATGGTAATCTACATTTATGTAGGGGAGGCACTGATTATTTATTTTCCTTTTTTGGTACTTTGATATGACTGAGTGATTTATGATTGCCTTGTTTCAACCCCTTCTAAGTCTATGATCTCCATCATAATCTCTATTTGCTCAGGTTTTTATTAACAATTTCCAAAATAGTGTATTGGTATTATTATGGATGAATTTATATTACCAAAGGAGAAACTAGCTCAATTGTGGATGCTCTGAGTCTTACTAACTTGGTGGGGTAATTGCCTGCCAGCTCAATTCTAGAATGTGACCTTTCATTAAATTCCTATATCTTTTCCAGAGAATCTCCTATGTTGAGGGTAAATTAAATTTGATCTTCAAAAGTATATACCTTGTGCCTTACTACCCAGTAATATTTTTTGTCAGAGAGAGCGTTGTTATAGTGACCATAGGAGTCATAAGACCTCCAGGTGATTTTTATGAAATAATAAAAATCCGTTTGTTCCAATGATGCCAACATAGCATGATAGTCCTTATACAAGTAGTGTCCCATTTTACAAGAAATATTAACCCAATATATTTTGGACTCTCTATTTTTTGCCCTACTCTCACTTTATTCTATGATTTACCTAATGATTTCTAATGCTATGATTGATCTAGGGCAAAAAAAGGGTAAGGCCTTCGAGGGAATTTTAGACCCATAAATTTTTATATAAGAAATATTTTCAAGATAGAAGTAATATCCTACTCTATTTTCATACAAAAACTTAGCTATTCCTTCTCCAATCCTATGAGGAGGTTGGCCACAAAGCTTAGTGTATATTTCTTATAGAAATAGGCTAAATAATTCCACATAACTAGATTCACACTCTTGTATAAATGGGAGCCTCTCTTGTACAATCCCTTGGCATACTTCTCCCCAACCTATAATTGTTTTTTCACTCATTTGACCCACTATTAAATGTATTAAAATGGAGTAATGTGTAAAGGGGGACATTAATTATTCTTGTCTCAAAATAGCTTCTTTAAATTCCTATAATTGTCTATCTAAAATCTCACAGTTAAATTATCCTATTTATACATGGTGGGCTGGTTAATTTTATTACACCGGGCTATCAAATACATGGTTTCTTTCCCTATTTGATTTAGGTATAATTCTCCCATTAATAATTTGATCATGTTAGCATAATATCTTGACCATGGATGCAATGTTGATATATGAATAGGGAATTGGGTAGTTACCCTAGCATTGTAATTGAACAACTTGGTAAAGAAGGTGGTACCTACCATATGCTTAGCTTGAGTAGTTGGTACTTCTCAATCGAGGATCCTGGTGGTATTGTCGAGCTGAAAGACTTTGGTGATCCTTTCTAGAGTGATTTTGTACAAGGATCAATTTTATTGGTCTTTTATTACTCTTGCATTTGAATCATATGCCAACATTTTACATGACAATAGGTCTAAGGAGTAATATACTCGAGGGCAGATTAGCCTAGCCAAATTGCATGCCCACCTATTTTTGTATGGGCTTGGTGTCACTCAAGCTCCATAGGCCCTTTTGTATAGCGATTTTAGTAGAGTTGGGTGGTGCTAGTAGTTTTATTTCATTCTATAATAGCTAAAAAATAGCTACTTGTTCCATAGCCCAATATTGTTTGGGTATAAACCACTTTTCTAGCTTGGATAGGTTTGAGAATTCTTGTGTCCTCCTATTGGAGGCCATTCCTAGTATTTTTTATAAGGAGATATTTCAATAAAATATTTGAGATTTGACCCAACAATAGGGGTTCTGAGTGAAGAGTTGGAAGAAGCCATAATTCTCTATTTCACCTATAATGAAATTATTTATAATAGACACCTCTTTAGCCCAGTCTTTTTAGCTCTGTATAATGATGGTGCAATTGTGTCTCAGGATTTATAGCTTTTTGTGGGTGGATTTTTGCATGATCTAGAATTAAGAATTTCATCTACTACTTTTCCATATTATCACCTGCCAGATACCATATCATCCTTTCTATAATGGCTTTACCTATAGAGAACATCCCTTTATAATTTTCTTTTCATAATGGGTCATTGATTTGTGTACTTGACAAAAATTGTGCTTTCTAGAGATTTTATTCTCTTTGGTGGAAGTTTTGATAAGGTATCAAAGAACCCACATTCTTAGCATCATACTTAGGTCCATGTACTTTTAGTTCTCATTTTTCACCTTGTTTGAATCTCAACTACCTGTTCTTGAGCGCATACCAGAAATCTGATCTCTTTTAAATTTTATTTGATTTGGAGGCTTCTCATTAAATTTTTATTAGCTATCATGATTTGATTTTGGCCTTGGTGGTTGTCATATATGAAAGTACTTTGATTGCTATGACGTAAATTTTTCATCTATTTCTAAAGCTACAACCAATTTTTTGTTAGTCCAAAATAGATTAAAAAATAATTTGAGCTTACAATGTGTCTTCTTGGCATAAGTCACTTATCTTTTTCTACCGGTTAATATTATTTTGGTATCAATATTCGCTAAGAAAATCTAGACTGTCAATCAACTTCTAGGTGAATTAAGGTGAGTCGTCCATTTTGGACCAGTCACCTTTGAGTGCCATGGTAGTGATGCTCACATCTAAGTTGTACATATTCTTTTTTGTAGGGGTAATCTCAGCCACTAATATCCACCCAATTGCCATGAGGTGCCAAGGTTTGGGTGATCGAACCCATTGTCACCACATAGCCAAATTTTTCCTTTGGACTTTAGAGCTTTAACCTAATGGCTTCAAGCTAAAATATTATACCTTAGACATTGAGAGGTGGATGAACGAAGGAGGATGCAAACATTAGAAAAATGGAATATTTTATGGAATGAGGGCTTAGATGACATTACATAAAGTAAGAGAGAATAATGTGCAAATATTGGGGTTATTACTAAGGTTCGACGGATTTCTTTATTTCTTAAGGTTGGGAAATACCTTTATTTGTTTTTTACCTTTCCTAGTCACTAAGGCATGTGACAATGGTGAAGAGAAGATAGAGTAATTATTTTCACTAGATACACTATCATTAATGATTTACTTTTGGCATAAGGTTTGACTTAGAAAAAGTTTTAATACCCCTTTTTACATATGTGAATCCTTCTTTTCGACCTTAGTTGAGATAACCTTTATTCCAAGAGGTGAATTTTATTTGTTCATTTCCTCATCCAATTGCCAAGAAATGTTGGGATCAGGCAGACCAATGGGAATTCTTCTCTTTCTTTATGGTGTATTGTATTTTCTATTCCAATGTAGTACAAATTTATCAATTGTACACATGGTACAAGTCTATTGTCCACATTCTCGACCAATCATTGGAGTGCACCAAAACCAGGTAGACCAATGAAAAGGATGTATTGACCTTAGTCAAACTCTCATATATATTTTATTTTTCACTTTCATTGTAGTCTTCTTTGTTGCTTTAGCCTCCATGGGGGATTCTATTTTTCCTTATGTGTTGACCAATTGCTATGGCGCATCACGGTCATGTGGACCAATCATTGTCGAGCACTATTTTTCTTGGTATATTTTTTATTGTCCTTCCTACCATGGTATAAAACTTCTTGCCTATGGTTCTTCCTACTTTATTATCTTCTATCACCTGATAATTGATATGTATTGATTTAAAGCAGACTAATAGCCATCGAGTGCTTAGAACTGGTAGCCAATAAAAATTTAATCAACTTTAGGAAGAGATATTCAGACCACGGGAAAAATTTAGGGACTTATGGACTTAGATAAGTGAGTATTTTTTTTTTTCTTGTGGTACAACTTAAGAGTTTATTTACAATGTGAGATTATTTTTTGTCTTTTTCATCGACCAATAGCCACTTAACACAAAAATTGGATGGACCAATCATCATCGGGTATTCTAGGCTAGCGGCCAATGGGAAATCACCTCCTTGAACTTAGAGAAGAGATAATAGAATTTTAGAGCCATAAAAAATTTATGAATAAAAAGGTGGACTTGGTTATGAAAAAGGGGGAATATGACACAAATGCTAAACCTTTTGGGCTTAGCTTTTAGGCCAAGGTGGATAAAGTTTGAATATGATGTAGTACTAGGTGGGATAATGGTATGTTTAATTTTTTAGGTTAGACTTAAGTGAAAGGTATATAATGAATTATTAAAAGGGGTTTCGGTATATTGTATGACTTGTGGATGTTATGGGATTAATGGGGAATAATGAATGGATATGTGGTGTGTTTGATTTCTTCATGGTCAAACCTAGGTGAAGATAGATATAGTAAAAAAATTAAAATTATAAGGAATTTATGGGTATGAAGACCTAGGGGAAATATGATGGTGATTCAATATTTGATGTGGATACAATGAAGTATTTTATTGGGACCATGGTCTAGAGATGGGGGAATATTAGTAAATGGATCACTATAAAATATTGGGAGATGAAGATGAATTTCAAGAGTTATGACTTACTAAAAGGGTAATGGAAGGCTTTAATGGATATAAATATGGATGAATAAAATGATAGTGATTTTGAATGGATGGAGGTGGATTTTAAAAGAGTGATGGATAGTGAGTGGATTTATGAGGGGGAATATGTAATTGTTTTAATGATAGAGCATGAAATGGTGATGGAAATTGGATATTTTGAAAATTTGGTTCATTTTACTTAGTGAGAAGGAGTAATATTTATATTTTTGTAATTACAAAGGCCTTTTGGATTTTACAATGACTTGACTTCATGGCATAACCATGATTCCCTAAGATCACCTAGACTTAGAATCTTGAAAACTTTTTTTTTTGAAAAATCAAGGGTGTAGACTAGGTTGGGATTATGGAGTCCAACAATAAGTATAAAAGGTTTCTATAATAGGTGTACAACATACATATTATTATTCAAAATATCCTCAAGTGTTAAAAATAGAAGTGTAACGGGTGTCATAATCAACTAGATGGATTGGTAAGTTCTAGCACTTACTAAGAAGAGACCTAGGTTCAAATCCTAGGGGCATGTCTATTTTTGTAAAGGTAGTACTTTGACTTGCATCCACTGATTGCATGCATGCCTAACAATGATAGTACCAATCTTGAGATCTCAATACCCGTCCTCACATCAAGTTAAATAACAATGAGGTGGAATAGGTGTTGTTGGGGACAATCCTAAGATTTGAACCCTACTTGATAGTAGAAAAGGATTGTAGATATAACCAACTTCCCTATGGATAAAAAATAGAAGTATAAAGCTTTTCATAATAAACATAGTAATCCACATCAATTTAATATTGGAGATAAGGTTTGGCTCCATCTAAATAAGAAACACTTCTTCAAAACACATTAAAAGGTCAAACCATTATGCTCTAGTCTATATATTATTCAATATCAAGAGGGTGTTTCTTCTTGATTTAACATATTATTTTAGAATGCATCCAATACCACCCTTATCAACTAGAGCCTCTAGTAGTACAACACTTTACAAATATATACCTAACTTAGGTGGAACCTATAACAATAGATCAATTGATTAATTTCACCAATAAGTGTACTTGTTAGGGATACATAATATATTTAGGATTGTAAAGAAAGGTAAATTTATTTTATAATTTAAGTGGTACACACTTGAAAAATTCAAGTGTTCTTTTTCATTGTTGGGAATTAACACAATCAAAACCATTGCTTTCTAAGGGGGCAAATAATATAAGCAAATAAGGGGTTGATTGAGTTCTAATGAAACATGACTATAGAGAACCCTTATCTTATAAGACTAAATACCTATAATTTAGGCATCTAAGAGTGGCCAACCTGAAAGAATATGATAGAACTCAAGATTTTTCTAAGAATCATAAATTTTTAGCATAATTTTATTGTAGGATTATCATATATCACATGGCTTCTTAATTAAATCATGAATGAGAAGTTAAAGTTCCATTAGAATTCATAGTAGTATACATTTTATGAGCTTATTCAGTACCTATGTTTAGTGTTAGTGATTATTATGACAAATATCACTTAGTCATTTGAGATGGAGACTAGAAATTCTAGTTATACTTTTGGTGTTATGTTAATACAGAATGTACATCAAGTGCCATACCATTTTGAGACCGTTTTAGGCATAGTTTTATGCTTCTCAACCTATAAGGATTTGTATATAGTTGTTCAAGCATATGATAATGGTTCCTTGACATCATATGTAAAACAACCATTAAACACTATATCATAGGCCTCTATATTTATTGCACTCTCAAAGTAGTCTATAAAATATATTTCATATGAAATATATGACTTACGTACAAAAAATACATCTTATGATCAAACATTGCAAGGAAAAGGAGAATCAACTAGAAAAGTGTCTTAACCATCAACTAGTATAGACTTTGTTGACCATTTTAGATTCAATAGGGAATGTTGTAAAATATTGGAAGACATACCCTAAATATGATGAATCTATCAATGTCCACCAATAGTTAAATAGGGTTATTTTATGATAGACCACCAACTTCTAGATGGGTTATATGTTATCTTGGAAATATCCATGTGTCATTTAATTCATGTCTACTATTTTTATAAAAAGCACACTATCTAAATATGGATGGACACTTAAATATTAGAAAGATAACAATGTTATGATAGTTCTTTCATATTTTTCACATTCACCAAGAAGTAAATCTTCACATGTGATCTTATACATCATGTAGTATTGCCAAACTAACAAAAAAAAAGTTGTAGATATATACACCTCTATAATTTTCTTCTAAGTCTTGAGAATCCATCAACATGGACTTTTTATCAAGGTTTCCAACAACCAAGCCTCAACTTAATTGTATCTTTATGGTTATTAATAATTTCAACAAGATGACAACTATGGATTCAAATAATAATACCATTAGTACTAAATGTCCATCTATTACTTCTATAGGTTTAGATTTATGTTTTACTACATAGCCTGATCATATCAAAAAGAGATTATTGGTTTATTAACAACTATATCATAGGCCTCTATATTTATTGCACTCTCAAATTATTATATAAAATATATTCCATATGAAATAGATGACTTACCTACAACAAATACATCTTCTGATCAAACATTGCAAGGGAAAGGAGAATCAAATAGAAAACTGTATTTTTTTATTGATAATTGGGTTTTGAATGGTCCCCAAAACCTTATACAAATGGGTCAAGGAGAGGATCTCCACAGGGAGAGGGTCTCCACAAAGCAAACATAGAGCATGACATAGTACCAATGAAACAATCTCACAAAATAAAAAAGCAGGACCGCCCCACACAACACAATCTAGGAAGACCAAATTATGGGAGCCCGAGATAAATATTAACAATAATTTTACAACCCGACTAAAGGGAGACCAAGATAAATGGAAAAAATAGACTTAAATAAAACCCGACTAGTGGTAGCTAGGGACAAAAAACAAGAGGAGACACCCATATGGAATGGGAGAAACTAACAACAGACTTAAAATTTGAAATTTAAAAATCAAAACCACACCCAAAAAGGCCTAGGAAAGAGACCAGTTGGCATAGTTTAAAATTAGGCATCCCACCCAAAATAAAATAGCCCAACATGAAATCGAAGCCCAGAAACCTATTTGGGAAATGAAAAAGTTATCCAGGAAGGCACAAAAACAACTAGGAAATAAAGAACCCATTCAAGAAGGTACTGGGAAATTCTGTAAATAAAAACCCATCTAGGAAGGCACGAGGAAAGACTGTAAATGAAAAACCCATCCAAGAATGTGTAGACCAACCTGGAGATGAAGAAACCCATCCAAGAAGGGATGGGAACAACCAAAAAAGTTAAAACCCATTCAAGAAGGCACAAGACTAGCCTAGAAAAAGAGCAAGAAACTAGGAGATATCTCTTTAGACATCAATATATTTCTACAAAGGAGACAAAGATCACAATAGCAGGTAAGAAAAACCTGAAAGTCAATCCATCGTGGCACTCCATGGTTGGAAGGGATCAAGCCATTGATACTATCAACAAGAGATCATCAATAGTAGTAGGCACACATGGATTGAGCCATCCCCAAGCCAAAAACTACAAATATGAAATCCAACAGAGTCCCCAGAGCAAGGATACCCACCAGTCCCACCAACTGTCCATCCAAAGGAGATCTATGAACTCCAACACCCATAGTAGCACGAGAAACCCAGGGCCCTACCCTAGAGGCCAAAAATATGCAGTAGGGAGAGGAACCACAAAAAAATCCAAGATAGACAAAAAACCTCGCTTTAGTGGACCCACACCAGCCACAACTAAGATCCACTCAAATACAAATAATAAAACCATTGCCCAACCCCAAGGCCAATAAAGAAGTAGATAGCAAACCCCAAGCTAAGACAACATGACCAAACAAAGTGGGAATTCCTTCAAATGCTGAACCCAGGAATAGAGTAGAAAAAAATCAGTGGTAATAAAGAAAGCACAGGCCCCTCCCAAATCCAAAAGGACCACCGAGATAGTATCCAAAACTCTAACTCCCGATTCAAACCACTTGAAAACCAACCACCAATGAAGGTCACTATGGAAAAACTTAGGGACATTCCAACCAAGGTCCAACAATTCTTTTGGGATGGAAAACACCATTTGTAAGGGCCCTAGATGATCCCGTAATGGATATATAAGTGCAACAACATCCCTGGCTAGGAATCCACAATATGGGAGGGGGAAAGCAGGGAATTTGGGATGGGGTCCTCCCACCTAGAGCGAGAGACCTCCCCAAATAGAAAAGTGTATTAACCATCAAGTAGTATAGACTTGTTGACCATTTTAATTTCAATAGGTCATGGTGTAAAATATTGGAAGATATTATACCCTAAATATGATGAATCTATCAATATCCACCAATAGTTAATATAAGGTGATTTTATGATAGACCACCAACTGAAGATGGGTTATATTTTATCTTGTAAATCTCCACGTTCCATTTAATTCATGTCTACTATTTTTATAAAAAGCTCACTATTTAACTATGGATGGAAACTTCAACATTAGCAAGATAACAATGTTATGATAGTTATTTCATTTGTTTCACATTCACCAAGAAGTAAATATTCACATGTGATCTTATACATCATGTAGTTTTGTCAAACTAACAAACACAAATTTGTAGATCTACACACCTCTATAATTTTCTTCTAAGTATTGAGAATCCATCAAAATGGACTTCTTGTCAAGGTTTCCAACCACCAAGCATCATCTTAATTGTATCTTTATGGTTGTTAATTATAGAGTAGAAAAAACCATACACCTAAACATTTATGAAATCAAATTGACAAGATAATATCATGTAACCATATTGAGACAAAAGAATGAAGAAAATAATGCCCTTCTCATTAATATTTGAAATTGTCCTTTACAAAGTGGTTACAAAGATATCCCTCTTAGGGATAGATACCAATTTGATACAAATTATAATAAAGAACCAATGGTAGGTGTATTCATAGGATATTTGTAATATCAAAACTGATTATAGAGAGGGTTTCTTTGTGACCTTCACATGGTGAGATAAATGTTAATGGATCTTTGTATTAAAGAGCTCATGCTAGGATTTGAAACCTGCACACAAGAACACTTACAAGAAATCAATAGAAAATGAGGAACCTCTCATGATGGGGTCTATTTTCATGATAAGAAAATGAAATAAATATGCTTAAAATGATAAATAAATGCATGAAAACTATACTAAACTATGTTAGAAATCAAATTAAATATTGCTAAAGCTAATGCAACTAAGAAAACATAGAAAAGCAGATATCACTGAGATGCCATCATGGGGTAAAGCGGTAAGGTCTACTGGCCATCACAGGTTCCAGTGGTTGTGCCTGTGGGCCACTTCAGGATGAAGCAACGGTTGAACAACAATCTATTTCTTTGTGATCAATGCAATAATTTCTTGGGTTGGTCTACCAAATTGATGTTCAAGGGTCGTGCTCTTTGAAGCATAGTTAAATCATGGAAATTGGCTCGAATTTGAGATGATTGATGGTGAACAATGGTTGAATTTGATCTTCAAACTCCAAGGGACTCCATTGATGCAAATGCAAGCTTCATGGCTAGATTTGGGCAACACTCCATTGCTTATGAGAGTATGTTATCTCTAGTACACAAATCGACAATACTTCATTATGTGAAATGTTCATATATATTTAATGAATGACAAGAGGTCTTCTTATAGATTTCCACAATGGGAATCGTGGCTTCCTTGAGAAGCCAATAAGCAATAAGGATCAAGAAAAGAAAAAAAACATTCTAGAAGCTTCCCATAACTATTTGTAAATATCGTTGAGCTTGGATGGTTGTTGAAAATGTTTTTGCCTATGGCACTAGTTTTGAGTTTGTTAAAGGCATGATCCTCATGGGGTAGAGAGGCCATGATTTTTGGCCATCATAGGGTACATCGACCTCTAGAGGCCACTCCTAGGTGTGACAGTCTAAGTTGTAAAAGAGGAATCCTTCTTGTTGAAGTGATAAAAATCACTATTAAGCCCTGAGGCTACCCCAAGGGGGTCATATGGCCTAAAAAGGTGTCCATATAGGTAGTCTTCTCAAAATGATATGTTTTAGGTATCTATAGATGTTACTTTTTGGGATGCATTATGTGAAAGCACAATGCTGAGCAAAAATAGATAACCTAAAACTAGATTGAAAATTGATGTTGATCATTGATTTAGTCAATGTTAAATACCCTACTCATGAAAGAGCATGCATCTTTGAGTCATTGCTTCAAACAAAATTAAAGAGCTTAATTCAAGTAAACCTTTTGATGAGGCATACTTGATCTTGGTACATTTTTTAGTCATGAAGAGGTGGAGACCTATGAAACCTTCATGCTTCAAGAATGCCAAGCATTTGTTTAATTAAATTTTTTCTTGTTGTCTACCCCAAGCAAGGGCATGATTGTCTTTGGAAATGATTCATGAACGAACACAATTAGCATGATTGAGTATTTGATTATTGAAATTTATTATGAATGTTGTGATTATGACTACCCCCTCAAGTGACGCATCAATGAGGAGATGAAAAATGATGAAAGTGGTGAGTCGCTTGACCAAGATGACTTGATTTAATTTGACCAAAGAGATAGGATTCTTTGGATATTTTTGAAATTTGACCAAAGAAAATGAGGTATATTTGGAGCCTTTTGAAATTGAATAAAATAAACTAGGCATCTTTAGAACCTTTTGGAATTAACCAAAGGAAACTAGGAATATTTGGAGCTTTTTGGAATTTGACCAAAGGAAACTAGATGTATTTAGAGCCTTTTGGAATTGACCAAAGGAAACTAGGCATATTTGGAGATTTTTTAGAATTTGACCAAAGGAAACTAGGCATCTTTGGAGCCTTTTAAAATTTGACCAAAGGAAACTAGGTATCTTTGGAGCCTTTTGAAATTTGACCAAAGGAAACTAGGCATATTTGGAGCATTTTGGAATTGACCAAAGGAAACTAGGCGTCTTTGGAGATTTTTGGAATTTAACGAAAGAAAACTAGGCATCTTTGGAACCTTTTGAAATTTGACCAAAGGAAACTAGAAATATTTGGAGCCTTTTGAAATTTGACCAAAGGAAACTAGGTATCTTTGGAGCCTTTTGAAATTTGACCAAAATAAATTAAGTGTCTTTGAAGAATTTTGACATTGAGATAGAGAGGCAAAGGGTGCAATCTTTTGAAAATTGACTATTGATTTGTTATGAGTGATTGAATATGAGGTAAAGGGTGCAACATTTTGGAAACCAAGAAATTGATTGGGTGATTGGTGATTGAATTGGATTAGATCTTTGATTGGGAAGGAGCACTATTGGGAATTGAATTGCACCAATTTTTCACTTGATATTGCGGCTGTCTATCTTCCTATTTTTAGTCCAGGATTACACCTGATAGTTGCAGCTCAACACTCAACATTGGATGGACCAAAAAAGAGTTTTCGATCCAACCTCTAGAGTAGGCTGGTTCCTTGTCAACTTAGACAGGGGGTTGAAATAATTATGCTCACATAGGGTTTGAAGGTTAGGGTAAGAAGAGATTAGGGTTAGAGAAATATGAACAATATTGGACGGATAGGCTAACAACATTGCACTATCATAGAAAGCTCCAAAAAACTAACCCAAAGATACATAACTCAGATCAACATTATCACAAATTGAATGAATCTTCATTCATTAAAGCACAACAGAGAAATATTGAAGATAATGATTTCAATATCCAGACAATGATAATCCAAATAGCATAATTCACCAATATCTAGATTCTAAAAAAATGTATTTTCTAACAATAAAGATCAATCTCAAAAGCAGATTTCAATTACTTTAACAACTAGTAATCCATTAATTTGGCACAAACTAACCACTTAAGTATTCACATAAATGCAGCTAAAGAGTTTGAACCTCTAATATCAAGCATGAAGATACAAACTTTGAGGCAAAGATCAATGTAATGCTCCTTCCATTAGCTCTTGGGAATATTTACAATAGCACAAGCAAACACGCTAGAGACGAACCTTAAAAATGAGGGTTCAGATTCTATTTATAGTTTTTCAAAAAATTAAAATTACAAAGAACATTACATTGATTTAATTTTGATAGTGCAATAGAGATTTTTTGTTGGAATTCATTTACTGGCACACCTTCTAGGAAATTCGTTGCAAGTGGACCGCCATGGTAGCTCAGAACCTCTGCAACTTGTTGTTCACTTAGCGCAACTTAGAGTTCAAGTCATTGGAGATCACGTATCAAAATTGAATCTTCTTGGAAGCCTTCCATTGTTGTCAATTTGTAACCACTTCTAGTTCTGTCTTCTTGAAAACCCTCGACACTTCAGCTTCCCCTCCAATTGACTATTACAATTTTGGAGAAGAAACACTTTTAAGTACTTCAGATTCTTGAACACAATCTTCACTATTGATCTCCCCTATCATATGGCTATGATTCATTCTTGATATAAGCTTATTATAATGGCAGGGAGAACACAACACCATTCCACTCTAAAATACTGGTGATGTCATCATCTTGTCTTAGCAACTATTGAATCACCAATTCGACTCTCAAATAACCTAAAAACTAAGCAATAATGAATCCACTTTTTGTTCTTTAGATTTCTTCATTATCCACAAGGCATTCACCAATTTGCATAAAATAATCGATGATATCATCCTCTCTTTATGACTTTTACGGATTCCATTCCAGTCTAAGCAAGGTGCATTGGCATATGATCATCAATCTAGACTCATCACAGTGAAAAGTGATTCTTTCTCCATTCTGCACTCACTTCAGAATAAAACATCCCACCTCATCGCCATTCCATAAATGGAGTTAGTCAAAATCACCTCTTATCACAAATCCACACATCACTTGTTCACAGTATTCTACCTTGTCACCATTATGGGTGAAAATATTCCATGCATTCTCCAGAATTGGGTATTCCAAAACTTAGCTCCTCGTGAAATATTCAAATGTTGAGCGGTCACCAATCCACAATTTTTAATTTTTGACGTCATCTCTTCTTAAAAACTTTTGTGGATTCGAGAACTTCACTAATCCGAATTCAAAAAGGAGTCTCCCGAAATCACTTCGAGCAGGAAGATTTACTAAGTTCTGGGTGGGTTCATGCCTCCTGTTGTAGATCCGCTCCAAATATACTGCGATAAATGCGGAATGAAGAATTGATAACTTAGGTAAAATTTTGGAAAATTTTCCTAAGTATGTGGCTATTTTCGGCCTACATTCTAGTGCCTCCTGGGTGGATTTTCTTGCAAAGCCAATGAACTCAGAATCTTGTCCATTGGGCCTTTGGAGTAAAAAATACTCATCTCTAAAAATATGCTTTAAAGGATAACTTCCATATAAATGCTACCCTCTAAAAATCAACAATCTTCTTAGAGGGTAAAGGTTCATATAGAAATCATGCCAAAAACATCATGGCTCATCCGTTTATAATGAAACTATACCAAAAATACAAGCCTGTTGCCATTATCTTTAGAAAATCAGGTGTAACTATACTCCTTTTATAAGGCCTTACTCCAAGGAATGCCTTCATAAAAAATTTTCTACTCTGTAGGCTTCATGTCTTTATTGTTTATTTTTGACAATTGTCAAAGTCAAAACAAAAATATAAAACTTGTGTATATGTACAAAATAAAAATGAACTAAGTGTGAGCCCATTTCGGGTCTAGAACTACTACATCATGTTCTCCTTCTTCATGGGCCTCTTCCTCATATTGCTCTTCTTCTTCTCCTTCTTCTGGAATAGGTGTTTTCAGACTCTTTCCTCCAGAAGTATCACCAAACAATTGGATCATCGATTCCAAAGATTGCAGATCCTATTTCCAATCCACTTCAGAGGGATTTTATGTTTCTTTGACCTTCTTATAAACATATTGTAGATCTCCAATGCCTTCATAGTTAGCAGCATCCTCCCTATTTATCATATCTTCCATGAGATCTCTCAACCAGGTAAAATCAACAATCAATTGGACAACTTGTTCTTGGGGTAGTGGCTCTTCCAGAGAATCTATCTCGAATTCATCCTGCAAACCCTCATTGATGCTTTTTTGGATTTATTCCATGGATAACAAGTTGTGGTCCTCCATCCATAGGCCTTTGAAGCCAACTTGAATCATTTACTTATTTAATTCAACAACATTCTTGATCACACCCTCAATCTTATCAAACAATAGCCAGGCTCTTTGAAGTGCCCTATGCTTTTTAACCACTATCTTGGAAATAACTATGGCTAGATTCCATTATTTATTAGGAATAGGTTTAGCAGAATCATCGAGTCTGCTATCAACCAACCTATACATTTATTTTTCTAGAATAACCATAGGCTGCAATTCTCCAGTGATTTGATCTAGCTCTTTCTGAATATTGGAGAGTAGGTGGCTGGCATCATTAAGATAATTAATAATAAGTTAAAGCCCTGAAAATTTCTCCTAGACCACACAACTATTTTCTAATTATTTTTAACTCATTCTTAGAAAAGCCTAAATATTTAGCTTTCTCTATCCAAAGCTGATACTTTAAATTCTAAATTTATTTTTCCTGATCTTCATTCAACTTCTTTTGCTCTTCTAATTGGTCCTTCAACTTATTGGCCTTTTGAAACTTCTCTTGCCAACCCTTGGCCTCCTTTCTTAGAGCCTTTTCTATTTCCTTTTGATCATTGAGGTTCTTCTTGAGATTTTCAACTTGTTTCTCCAACTTATCCACCTTCTATCTGAATATATCATTTTTCACATAGAAGCTCATATTCAGTAGGAATCTTATCAATATCTTATGTGATATCCTCCACTTGATAATGTTGAATAGTCATTTTAGTCTTAGGTTTTATTACCACTGGAGTCATAGATCTTGATACCCTCTACCTAGAAATAGGGTCAACATACATACTTTTTCTTATTACAACCATCCTGTTGGAAGGCTTAGCAATATTTTCTACCCAATAATAATTTATGCTCTAAGTTTCTATCTGCTCCTTTGGTATAATAATAGGTCTTGAAAGACTAGTAGCCATGGGAGATTATGACACTAGAAACAAAAAGGTGAAATCACTTGTTGATGGTGGGGGTGAAGATATAGTTACAGCAACCTCTATGACAACAATGGACTCTATAACTACTACTGTTGTTGCTATGGGTAGACTCAAGGAAACTGATGCATGACTAATAGTAGGATGGGTGGATATACTTGGAACGCAATGTCCCATTTATGGTGGTGATGAAAAATATGGAAGTGAAGCGATGGTAGATGATGGAGTGAGAGATTCTAATGCTGGTAGTGAGACTTGGGGTGACTGTGACAAAATAAAAGTGGTTGGTACCTCAAAGGCTACTGAAGAAACATGAGATGGGTTGTGAGAGGGAGAAGGTACCTTTGTCACATTTTCTTGATTAGAAGGGGATGGAGGTTTCTTTGGGGATTCATGAGAATGTAGCGGAGAAGAGGGATTATAAACCATACCTTTGCCTATAGATGTAGGGTGCTCTTGTTCTACCTCAATTTCTTGCTACTACTCATCTTGGTGAGTGAGTTATTTTGTAGCAAAATTAGCTCTCTTTAGCAATCTTCCGCATATCCATTTTTTATTTCTTTGAAATTTCTTTCTCCTCTCTTTTCTAAACTTTCTTAGTACTTCTATGAACCAATTGAAAAGCAACCATATCATGTTCAGAATCTTCTTCCAACACATATTCTTGCGCTACTCTAGAAAGTAATGATTGCTCAACAATGGGACGTATCTCAACAGATGTTGTAGGGGCAAAAGAAAGTAGTTTGAACCTAAAAATTTCATCCTTATTCTTCCAGTGAACATTTGTGTCTAGAGATTGACCTCCCAGAGCTAAGCATATAGTCCTAGATATTGTTTTAATAATTGGGGTACTAATAGTTTTCTTTATAATATTGCATTTTGCTCATCAACTTAGCCCCCTTAAGAAACTTCTCCACCTGCTCAGTGGTAGGATGAAACGTTTTCAGTATTTCAACTATTGTTAAAGGAGTATCTGGTTATTCTAATTGAGCCTCTTGATCTGTAGGTGGAGGGAGGGATTCAGAGGAATTTTGTGGTTTTTCAACCGTTAATACAATGTTCCTGACATCCTTTTGTCTCCAAGTTGCAATGTTTTTATTATATCTCCTTGAAAATTCTTTATCAATTTTCATTCCAAACTTGGACTTGGGCTTCCCAATTTCAATCCTCATTCTCCATAAATCTGTTATTTTTGCTACATTCCATGGTCCTTTTTCCTCCTCTTCTTCTTCTTCTACAATTTCTTCCTTAGGATGAGGATCTTTTTTCTTTGCTGACTTAGCCTCAGATGGAGGATATTTTTTTCTTTGTTGACTTAGCCTCAGACGGAGGATATTTTTTCTTTGCTGACTCAGCTTCAATGTTTTCAATTGTAGCCTCTATAATCCGATGACTTGGCTTATTTTTAGGGTCAAAATCCATAATATGATCATAAAAATCCAACCATGGCGGTAATTGATCCATATTTGAGACATTCCACTCTAAAAGAGCAGTCTCATCATTGTTTCTCCCCTATTAAAAATGAGCTTTGGGCCTTTTTTCAAAATTATAGGCCTTATATTCATTCAAATTTTTATTTCTTGCAGTGAAAATGCCATCAGGGTTATAGCTCCATCTTTGGGGAATATAAAACAAATCTAACCTATCAAGGTATTGGTCAATTTGCTGGATCTGCCCCTTCTAGGTGACAGTAATGTCATCCAAATTTTGGTGGGTAAGCAAAGACTTCCTCTTTCTTCCAAAGCCATAGTTCACATCGATGTATTATGTCTGCCTTAGATATTCTAAGGCAAAAAGCCTCTCTATGATGAAGTGGTGCAGAAGAAAAGGTTTTCCCATAAAACCATACAACCTGATTATTGTGCCCTCAGTCAACAAATACCAATATCCTTCTTTTGCATCCTTTGTTCTCAGAATCTCCTTAGCCAAGGGTGGCAATCTAGGGCACTTATCATACATTATTTTTAGGGCTGGTCCCATAAATTCCAAATTGAATCTATAATAAGACTCGCTTCTCCTCAAATGATTTTTCCAATAATAAACCAACAAGGGTTCCCCATCATTGGTTTTTTTTAAGCAAAAAACCCCTTGTGGGGCCTCCTTGTTCTGAGAGACCACCAATATGAGGTTCTACACCATCAAAGTCACCGGAGAGTCGCACCCGACCCTGCCCACACCAACATTATCAATTGGATTTTGGATACCCAATTCAACTTTTTGGTAGGGTGGATATTTGAACCTGGGACCTCCCTTGGAGGATTGCCCTCTCTTCTCCAACTCACCTACAAAACCTGGGTGAAAACCCCATCATTGGTTTTATCCTTAACTAAAATACATGACATTCTATCTTTGATGGCCACATAGAACATCGACACCAGACTAGAGCAATGCCTAAAACTAGGAGCATCAACGCCCCTCTTCATGCTTACTAGCTACTCATGTATCCTTTATGTGAGAAACGTTGGCCAATCAAAATAAATCACTCTAGTCCCTTTCTATCCCGCATATTTCTCATACATTCTTTCATTAGAAATACAATATGCAGCGGTAATTTTCCAACTATGCACCATTCTGTCAGAGTCCAAACCCTTCATACAAGCCAACATAGAAAAAAATTTGAGATTTGCAAATTCATCAATGTGAATAGGATCTTCGGGCATTTCATCTTCATTCCTAATTCTTCTAAAATTAAGATGCAGCCATTTTTATATAGCCTCCCTCTTTTATTTTGAAGCTACCATTGCAGTATAAGCCCTAGCTAGATCTGCTATATTAAACGGTCAAGACTTGAGGGTGGTCCTAATACCACAACAAATAATTCATAGTAAAGTTCTTTTGTAATGGAGAATAGGGGAATGTCCTTAGAGGTTTTGATTATTCTATTTTCATAATCATAGAATTGAATCATAGTAGAGACCAATTCGGGGAAATGGTGTATAGAATCATATATATATAAGAGAACAAGAAGGATTTTATATCTATAGTACCTTGTCGATGCATTGGCTTCCCTTCAAAATATGGGAATTCAAAACTTGTCCTTAGGCGGGTCCTCCTTACTCTTGTCATTGCTGTACCTACGACTTGTCTAGTCAGATGTACATGAGCCTGCAATATTTCTCCCATGTTCGGTGGCTCAGTGGATGGTCTCTTCGGGGCCATTCTGGTTGTAGTAAAACTTTTTTCTCCCTTCAATTTGCAATAAAGTCTCCAAGGTATCACTATGCCTTCTTACCACTTTATAGATACAAATAGCTTCCAAATGAACCTCGCATATGCTTCTTTGTCCCTTTTATCCTTTGGAACACATGTATCTTCCACCATTAATGCAACTGTGCATGACCTTCCCATTGGCACACTTTCTAAATTTGTAATCATTCTCTTTGGTGGCTCAACGGTGGCATTCTATCTTTTCATTGGTTAAAATTTCAAATTGTGCTACCACATCACTGTACCCCTTCGTCTACTCTCAGGTTACAGTGCAAGTTCATTAGAATTAAATGCAGGATCATTTTTTGGCCTCCAAATGTTGCGGTTGAAGTTGCTGCTTGATTTCGCTTTGATTTTTGAAACTAGCGGATTGAGAGTCCTTTGAGTTGGCTGACACTTGGAAAATTTTATGCGCAAACCTCTATCTTGATTTCACTCTAGCCTACATTAGCTTTGGAAGGTTCCCATATTAGGAATGCCTTTACTCTCCTTTCATGCGGGATAGAAGCCTTTACACCATTCCATGGGGATCTAGCAGATTTTGATGTGGATTTGAGAGCGAATGCCATTCTGAAAAGATTTACATAGAATTAAGTGTAGAATGAAACTTCATTGTGCATTTAGTTCATACTTAGTCCCTTTTTGCAATTTTTTCTTTTTTTAAGATTTTCCAGAGAAAACCAATTACAAAGTGTAGAAATAAATTAAAATACAAAGTGTAGAAAGGAGGGGAAATAATTATACAATGTATATACATATGTTACAATGAGCTCACTTCTTACACATAGTAGAGGTTGAGGTGAAAACCATTCACTAAAATTTGTTGTATGTTTCCATTCAGATATTCCAGCTGAAAAACATTGGACTCCTTGGCCTCCACTATTCTGAAAGGACCATCCCAAAAGGAATCAAAATTTTCATGCTTGTCTGGTTTTGCCCTATCAACATTCCATCTAAGAACTGAATCTCCAACTTGGAATTTTTTGAACCTAGTTTTCTTATCAAACCATGCTTTAATGTCTGATGAATGCTTTTGAAAATTGTCATATGCCTGATCCTTGCTCTCTTCCAATTATAGCAAGTGTGTCAACCTAGTTTTCATAGGATCTTCTTCTAACTCTTTTTTTGTATTGACAAGATTAAGTTTTGGGATTTCCAAATTAATTAGCAACACTGCCTCTTTGTCATATACTAGTGCATAAGGAGAAGTCTTGATGGACTTTTTTATGGTAATCACGTCTACCCACAAAGCTTGGTCCAGTAGCATATGCCAACTTATTTTGTTTCCTTCAAGTGATTTTTTGAAAATCCTTAAAAAAAATTTATTTGTGGATTCTTCAAGTCCATTACCCCGTGGATAATAATTTGAAGTATTATTAAGAGTGATGCCAAACTTGCTAGAAAAATCGATTTACTTGGCTCCTATGAAAGTTGGGCCATTGTCACTTACCAAGGCTTTTGGGACTCCAAACCTTGAAATCAAAATTTCCATAAAATTGATCACAACATCTTGGTCTGACTTTTTGGTAGGAATAGCCTCTACCCATTTGGTAAGATAATCTATGGAAATTAAGATAAAATTATGCTCTACTGAGGAATTAGAGTTGATAATCCCTATGAAATCTAGCCCCCATTATTGAAAAGGCTCTTCGACTTGAATGGGCTTGAGGGAGGATGAAGCATTCCTTGTACTTCCCACATATCTCTGACATTTGTCACAAGCCCGAGTTATTTTAAAAGCATAAGTGAATATAGTGGGCCAATAATAGCCTACTATTATAATTTTTAAAGCTATAATCCTACTTGAACTATGTCCACTGGTTGATCCTCCATGGAATTCCTCCATGACCCTTTTTTCTGGTCATCCTTTAAGCATTTTAGAAGAATTCCATCCAAGTTTCTTTTGTATAAGCCCTCTAGTAGTAATACATATTTCAAAGCATGAAGTCTATATTCCTCTTTTGGGATGCATTCATATCGGTAGGGCATACTCCAATTTGGAAATACCTGATCATATGGTTAACCCAATCAGAGTTTGTAGTCTGAACTTCTTCCACATGATCCACATATGTTGTTTGACAAGTTGTCATTTCTGCTAATGCTACAGCCTATGTTAGACCTTGGAAAAGGGCTTTGCCCCTTACCAATTTAGTGGGATGTATGTCTACATCATATTCTTGGATTTTGGTAATCCATCTGGCTCTTTTATCTCCTAGATCACCCTGAAGAGTAAAAATTCTTACATCCGGATGAACTACATACACTAGGGTCTTACTTTGTACAAAGTATTGCCTGAACTTCTTCAGTGACTTCATCATAGTAAATACTTTTCTTTCAATAAATTTGTATTTGACTTGATAATCATAGAGTTTCTGGCTCCAAAATAATATAGGATGTTCCTCTCCTTGATCATCTTTCTAAGTGAGCACTGAGGCATAAATTTCTTCAGATCCATATGTATAAAGAATAAAATATTTGCTAAAATATGGGTTTACTAGTACTAGGGCTATTGCAATGGACTGTTTGATAATATCAAAAGCTTATTTTCTGACTTCAGTCCACTTGAATTCAGTATTTTTCTTAAGTAGATCAGATATAGGCCTTACTTTTTGTGCAAAATCAAAAATGAATTTCCTAACAAAATTGATTTGGCCTAGGAAGGAATGCAATGTTTTCTTATTTGTAGGCAAAGGAATAGCAAGAATTGATGTGATTCTATCTGGATCTATGGACATGACCTCTTTTGAGACCACATGACCTGGTAGATTTACTTCATGGACTACAAATAATGACTTCTTAAGATTGAGTGAAATATCAAATTCTCTGTATTTTTGAAAAACTTGCTCCAAGTGTAACAAATGGTCTTTTTTATCATGGGAAAATATAGTCATGTCATCCAAATAAATCAGGATAGCCTTGTTGATTAGTACTCAAAAATCAAAGTCCATAGCTCTCTAAAATGTGGCTCCTACATTGGATAACCCAAAAGGTATTCTATGGTAGGCAAATGTACCCCATTTTATGGTGAATGATGTTTTATACTGATCCTCGTCTTTCATCCAAATTTGGTTATATCCAGAGTAACCATCCAATAAGGAAAATATTTCTACTCCTACAACTACTTGCAAGTTTGATCAATCTGAGGGAGAGGGTAGTGATCTTTAAGGGATTCTTGGTTCAGATTTCTAAAGTCCACACACAAGTGTGTATCCCAATTCTTTTTCTCATGGATACCAAATTGGCTACCAAAGTAGAATGTTTTATTGGGTATATGATCTTAGCATTCAATAAATTTAAGAGTTTTTCTATCATAATGGCCTCGATCCTTGGATTGATTAGCCTATGCTTTTGCCTAAATGGTTTTGCATCAGGATCTAGCTCAATAGTATGTTGGATAACCTTTTTATCATACACCTTGAGGTCTTCATATGACCAAGCCACAATGTCTTGGTATTTTAAGCATAGAGCTTTGATATACTTTGCTTCCTCAGGTGAACATCAGATTCTGACATTGAGATTTTTTTCTATACCAACTTCAACTTATTTATAGATTTTTTTGTTGACCTTCATGGCTTTGTTCTTATTTCTGTCCTCATTATCAAATAAAATTTCAAGGGTGACCAACCCTGATGCAGGAGCATCCGGTGACAGTGTGGGCAATCTCGCATCCTTCAAAATTTTCTTCAAGTACTTGTATTTTGAATTACATTAATTCATTCTTGGGAGGGGAAGTTGTGCGAAGCAGAAGGGGGAAGTTTGTAAAGTTTGTGCGTAAATTGAGTTGGGGTCGCGAAATCGTGACATGTCATGATTTCGCGACATGTCATGAAATCGCGACCTCAAAAGGCTTGGCGGGGCTTGAGCCAGTTTTGTCACGATATCGCGACCGTAGTCCAAAGCAGAGAGGAGAGAGCGTAAGTCGTCGCGATATCACGACCGGTTTTAAGATGCAGAGGAGAGGGTCTTCGAAGGCAAAGCAGAGGAAGGAGTCCTGTCGCGATATCGCGATGAGTCGCGATATCGTGACTGTCACGATATCGTGACTGTCACGATATCGCGACCGTCACGATATCGCGACGTTGGTTCAGCATAAGGGCAGAGAGGATGTTGACGTCGCGATATCACGACGTCACGATATCGCGACGTCACGATATCATGATGATGGTACAATGCAAAGGCAAAGGAGATGTTACTATCACGATATCGTGACAGGTCACGATATCGTGGCCTGTCGCGATGTCACGGCCAGTCAAACGCCGACACATGGCACACTTTGGTTAGCCACAAAATTTAATGAATTTAGAAGGCTGGGCAAGACCCGAAAGGGAAAAGCAAGTAGAAGGCATAGCAAAGGACTTTGGCAAGGTAAAGACGAAGGCATGGAGGTAGTTGGTCATGATATCGCAGCCAGTAAAGGGGCGACGCATGGCGGTCATGAAGGCCGACACATGGCCGATATTCCGATAGTGTTGAAAGTTAAAGAAAGATAGAGAACGAGACCAGGGGTGATTAGCGAACGGTCGGGATAGACCAAATCGAACACGTGGCAGTTGTGAAGGACACGTGGGTCGAGTATGTTGTGACAAGGAGAAAGATTGGATGGATGTACACGCAGCTGACCACGTGTATGCAAGATAATTTGGGGGTCTCTTAAGCTGTTAAGGAAGGTGTCGATCGCGCTCTTTCCGTATTGGCTTTACTGGCATCGAAGCATTTACAGGTGATGGTTTAATGGAAGGGACAATAGTACAAAGGATGGTCAGAATGATGCGGCCGATGCAGAGAGGCCATCAATGCTGGTATCTTGATAGATTGGGCAGGTCGACATTTAATATTGGAATTTCAAAAACACAAGAAGGGGGAAATTTGAATTTAAAATTTTTATTAGGTGGAGGCATTGATTGCCGGGGAGGACCGGGACCTCGTTAAAAAGACAAAATTTTTGTTTTCAGAGGACGGCGGACCGGAGAACAGAGGAGGAAGTAGAACAGAGAGGGGAGAACAGAGCCGAAGCCGAGACCGGCCATTGTAAGCCTGCGGGCTATTTTATTTTAAATGCATGTAAATATTTGAAATTTGAATGAGAATGCAGAGTTCGTAAGGTCCCTATTTTTCGGTGCCCCATCAGTGGTATCAGAGCCCGTAGCTCCTGAGCGTACAACAGACCATCGAAAGAGAGAGGCAGTTGTACCAGGACGTGTGGGAGGGCTTGAGTTCAGAGAAGATGCCTCCGAGAAGAAACCCGATGGGTGGAAGAGGCATGGCAATGGAAGATTTTCGGGCATTGCAGCGGCAAGTCCAGGCCCTGCAAGAAGAGCTACTCAGAGGACGTGAGCCGAGAAGGGATGCAGACAGTGAGGATGAGGTGGAAGAGGAGAATGAGTTTGAAGAAGAGGAGGAAGATGTAGACCCAGCACAGGCCCGACTATACAAGGCCATATCCCAGATCGAGAAGAGGCCGAAGTTAGAGGTTCCCACGTATTCCGAGAACTTGAACCCAGAAGAATTGATAGACTGGGTGAATGAATTAGAAGAATACTTCGAATACGAAGAATTTGAAGACCCTAATCGGGTCAAATTTGCTAAGACCCGACTGAAGGGTCATGCTAGCATCTGGTGGAAGGGGGTGCAGCTGGAGAGAAATCGAAGAGGAAAGGAGAGAATAACGAGGTGGGACAGAATGGTGGAGAAGTTAAAAAGACAGTTTATCCCCGTTGACTATGAACTGGATCTACTACGAAAAATGCAAAGCTTGAGGCAGATGAACAGGACAGTTCAAGAATACACGGAGGAATTCTATAAAATCTCCATCAGGACCGGGCATTTGGAGGCAAGCAAAGAAAAAGTGGCCCGTTTCATTAATGGGTTGAGGCCCAGTGTTCAGGAGGAGTTGAGTTTGGTTCGGGTAAGCACCATTGAAGATGCTTACCAGTTTGCTTTAAAGGTGGAAGAAAAGCTGAACCGAAGGTTTGACAACAAGCAAAAAGTGAAAGAACCGGGAGGAAAGAACGGTGGAAAGAAAGAAGGAAAGGAAGAGAAGAAGGAAGAAGAGAGCAGCATCCGAGATCAGAGAGAAGAGGAAGACCCAAAACTACAAGTTCAGAATGATAACTACCCGAGAGGAAGAGGTAGATCTGGACGCGGGTATGGAAGAGGAATATTTCATGGAACATGTTTCCATTGTGGAGAAGAAGGACATCGGGCATATGAGTGCCCCCAACACCGAGAAAGAGTAAACAAGAAGCAGGTGGGTCCTGCCAGAGCAGTTGTGGCAGTTGAGGATGCTGATTCAGAGCATTCTGAAGAAGCTAAAAAGGGAGAAGCCATGATTGTGAGAAGGACCATGCTGGTGGATGAAGACAAATCTGAGCAGAGAAGAAGCCTGTTTCGCACCCGATGCAAGAGTGCGGGCAAAGTTTGTAATGTCATTATTGACAATGGAAGTACAGACAACTTAGTTTCTGAGGAAATGGTTTCTAAGTTGCAGCTGGAGAGAAGGAGACACCCGCACCCATACCGAATTGCGTGGTTGCGGAAGGACCACAGAGCTTGGGTCCGGGAACAGTGTTTAGTCATGTTCCAGATCGGGAGATACCGGGATGAAGTCCTGTGTGATGTATTCCCCATGGATGCATGCCATTTGCTGTTGGGCAGGCCATGGCAGTTTGATCGGAGTGCAGTACATGATGGCCGTGCAAATACTTATTCCTTGGTGAAGGATGGAGTGCGGCACAAGTTGAAGCCGTTGCAGATAGAAGACGAGAAGATGTGCAGCAATGCCAGGATTTGTCTGGTAGAAGGCATAAAATTTTGCCAAGAAGCAGGATTTGAACAGGTTGAAAGGATAGAGGAGTGTTCGAAAACATTGCAAAGGGCGCAGACCAAACAACTTAGAAGTGAAGGTCACTTCTCTTGTTACCCCAGGAATCTGATGCAGGAGCATCCGGTGACAGTGTGGGCAATCTCGCATCCTTCAAAATTTTCTTCAAGTACTTGTATTTTGAATTACATTAATTCATTCCCGGGAGGGGAAGTTTTGCGAAGCAGAAGGGGGAAGTTTGTAAAGTTTGTGCATAAATTGAGTTGGGGTCGCGAAATCACGACATGTCGTGATTTCACGACATGTCATGAAATCGTGACCTCAAAAGGCTTGGTAGGGCTTGAGCCAGTTTTGTCGCGATATCGCGACATCGCGATATTGCGACCGTAGTCCAAAGCAGAGGGAGAGAGCGTAAGTCATCGTGATATCGCGACGTCGCGATATTGCGACGTCGCGATATCACGACCGATTTTAAGATGCAGAGGAGAGGGTCTTCGAAGGCAAAGCAGAGGAAGGAGTCCTGTCACGATATCGTGACGGGTCACGATATCGCGACTGTCGTGATATCGTGACGTTGGTTCAGCATAAGGGCAGAGAGGATGTTGACGTCGTGATATCGTGACGTCGCAATATCGCGATGTCGTGATATCGTGACGATGGTACAATGCAAAGGCAAAGGAGATGTTACTGTCGTGATATCGCGACAGGTCACGATATCGTGGCCTGTCGCGATGTCACGGCCAGTCAAACGCCGACACGTGGCACACTTTGGTTAGCCACGAAAGTTAATGAATTTAGAAGGCTGGGCAAGACCCGAAAGGGAAAAGCAAGCAGAAGGCGTAGCAAAGGACTTCGTCAAGGTAAATACGAAGGCGTGGAGGCAGTTGGTCACGATATCGCAGCCAGTAAAGGGGCGATGCGTGGTGGTCGTGAAGGCTGACACGTGGCCGGTATTTCGATAGTGTTGAAAGTTAAAGAAAGATAGAGAACGAGACCAGGGGTGATTAGCGAACGGCCGGGCTAGACCAAACCGAACACGTGGCAGTTGTGAAGGACACGTGGGTCGAGTATGTTGTGACAAGGAGAAAGATTGGATGGATGTACATGCAGCCGACCACGTGTATGCAAGATAATTTGGGGGTCTCTTAAGCTGTTAAGGAAGGTGTCGACCGTGCTCTTTCCGTCTTGGCTTTACTGGCATCGAAGCATTTACAGGTGATGGTTTAATGGAAGGGACAACAGTACAAAGGACGGTCAGAATGATACGGCCGATGCAGAGAGGCCATCAATGCCGATATATTGATAGATTGGGCAGGTCGACATTTAATATTGGAATTTCAAAAACATAGGAAGGGGGAAATTTGAATTTGAAATTTTTATTAGGTGGAGGCATTGATTGCCGGGGAGGACCGGGACCTCGTTAAAAAGATAGAATTTTTATTTTCAGAGGACGACGGACCGGAGAACAGAGGAGGAAGTAGAACAGAGAGGGGAGAACAGAGCCGAAGCCGAGACCGGCCATTGTAAGCCTGCGGGCTATTTTATTTTAAATGCATGTAAATATTTGAAATTTGAATGAGAATGCAGAGTTCGTAAGGTCCCTATTTTTCGGTGCCCCGTCAAACCCTCTTGGGATATGATTTTTCCTTAGTTGGATAATGTCATGCTAGTCAATTTATTCTAAATTCTCTTCTTGGATCATAGAGAGACATGCTTCTCTCACCAAAAAATCAACTATTTGTTCATCACTTTCAAAAACCTACCAAAAAATCTACTTGTTTGGTATTGCAGGTCTAAAAATTATTTTAATTCCCTTGGATTTCTTGATTCCAAAGTCTATAGAAGGGTTGAAGTTAGCTCCCTTTTTTGCTAAAGAGTCAGCCAGAGTATTCTTTTCTTTGGGAATAAAATTTAAATTCAGGGTATCAAAATATTCCATTAAATCCCATACCTTGTTTCTATAAGATTTTAAGTAATGGTGCTTACTGCTGCACCTATTTCTTACTTGATGAACTATTAGCTCAGAATCACCATATATATTCAAAACCTTAATCCCCATACTTTCTACTTGTATTAATCCTAGACATAAGGCCTCATATTCTACCGTATTTTTAGTACATGACCATGTCAGTATGTAAGAAATTTTTTTGTACCTTTTGATTGGTATTGAAGGACCACACTAGCTATTGAAGGACCACACTAGCTCTTGCACCATTTTGGCACTTAGCACCATCAAAGTGCATGATCCAAGTTTCTTTCTCTGATGCAGGAGCATTTGGCAACAGTGGAAAAATCCTGCATCTTCAAAATTTTTCTCAATTTTCCAAGTATTTTTCTTCAGTTTTTCCCAAGGGGGAAGTGTTTCCAAAGCATGGAGGAAGGGGGTCGCGAAATCATGACATGTCACGATTTCACGACATGTCACAAAATCGTGACCTCAAAGGCTGCATTGATGGCGAGGGTGAGTTGCGTCGCGATATCGCGATGTCGCGATATCGTGACGTCGCGATATCGCGACAGTTCTTCAGAGCAAAGGCGGAAGGGGGGAGGACGTCGCGATATCACGATGTCACGATATCATGACTTTAGTCAAGGCCAAGGTGAAAGGGAAGATAACTTCGTGATATCGCAACTTTGTTTCGCAGACGGTGGCAAGGGCGTGTTGTGTCGCGATATCGTGACGTCGCGATATCGCGACATCGCGATATCGTGACGATATTCAAAATCGAAAGCAAGGCGGCGGTTGGGTCGCGATATCGCGACATGTCGTGATATCGCGGCCAGAAGAAAATAGACCAAGGGAGAGAAAGCGGACGGTCGAGCAAGGCCAATTTTGACACGTGGACTGCCACGTGTATCATGGCAGTTGAGGAGGACACGTGTGCCAAAATGGAGGATACGTGTAAGAAATTAAAGACGAAGGCCACGTATCGGGAGTTAAATTTGACAGCCGCGTGCATTAAAGGGGGAGAACCACCATTTGGAAGGATTTTTTTTTGACAAAACAACAGTGCAGAGTACGGTCTGAGCGAAGCAGCCAGTGCAGGGTATGGAAAGCCATTATTGCAAGTAGCAGTGCAGATCGGGCAGTTGCCCATTTATGATAAAAATATTTGAAAACTCGGAGAGGGGGAAAATTGAAGTTTGAACTTTGTTTTAGGCGGGGCATTAATTGCTAGAGGACCGGGACCTCGTTAAAAACCCGAAATTTTGTAATAGGGAGGATGGTGGACCGGAGAACAGGGGAAGTAGTGACAGTGGAAGAACCGAGCCGAGTATCGGTTAATGTATGCCTGCGGGCTGTTTTTAGACGCATGTAAATAATTTTCTAAAAATTTGAATGAAAATGTCGAATGTATTTGACTGTGTTAAATTTTAAAGTTCCTCGTCCCCGTCAGTGGTATCAGAGCCCGTAGTTCCTGAGTGTACAACAGATCGCCGAAGGAGAGGCAGTTGTACCAGGACTTGTGGGAGGGCTTGAGATCAGGTGAAGATGCCTCCAAGAAGAAATCCCGTGGGTGGAAGAGGCATGGCAGCAAAATATTTCTGGGCATTACAGTGGCAAGTTCAGGCCCTGCAAGAAGAACTGCGCAGAGGACATGAGCCGAGCAGAGATGCAGACAGTGAAGATGAAGTTGATGAAGAGGAGAATCAATTTGAAGAAGAGGAAGAAGATGTAGATCCGGCACAAGCCAGATTGTACAAGGCCATATCCCAGATCGGGAAGAGGCCAAAGTTAGAAGTTCCCACGTATTACGAGAACTTGAACCCAGAGGGGTTGATAGACTGGGTGAATGATTTAGAAGAGTATTTCAAATACGAAGAAGTTGAAGACCCTAAACGGGTTAGATTTGCTAAGACCCGACTGAAGGGTCATGCCAGCATTTGGTGGAAGGGAGTACAGCTGGAGTGGAACCAAAGAGGAAAAGAGCAGATAACCAGATGGGACAGAATGGTAGAGAAATTAAAAAGACAATTCATCCCCGTAGATTATGAACTGGACCTGCTACATAAAATGCAGAGTTTGAGGTAGATGAACAAAACTATTCAAGAATATACGAAGGATTTTTATAAAATTTCCATCAGAACCGGACACTTAGAAGCCAGCAAAGAAAAAGTGGCCCGTTACATTAATGGGTTGAGACCTAGTGTTCAGGAGGAATTGAGCTTGGTTCGGGTAAGCACCATTGAATATGCTTACCAATTTGCTTTAAAGGTGGAAGAAAAACTGAACCGAAAGTTTGAGAACAAGCAAAGAGTAAAAGGATCGGGAGGAAAGAATGGTGGAAAGAAAGAAGGAAAGGAAGAGAAGAAAGAAGAGGAGAGCAGCAGCCGGGATCAGAAAGAAGATGAAGAATCCAAACCGCAAGTTCAGAATGATGGCTACCCGAGAGGAAGAGGTAGATCTGGACACGGGTATGGAAGAGGAGTATTTCGTGGAACATGTTTCCATTGTGGTGAAGAAGGACACCGGGCATTTGAGTGTCCACAACATCGAGAAAGGACAAACAAGCGGCCAGTGGGTCCTGCCAGAGCAGTTGTGGCAGTTGAAGATGCTGATTCAGAACATTCTGAAGAAGCTAAAAATGGAGAAGCAATGATTGTGAGGAGGACCATGCTGGTGGAGGAAGACAAATATGAATAGAGGAGAAGCCTGTTTCGCACCCGGTGCAAAAGTGCAGGCAAAGTCTGTAATGTCATTATAGACAATGGGAGTACAGACAACTTAGTTTTCGAGGAGATGGTTACTAAGTTGCAGCTGGAGAGAAGGAGGCACCCGCACCCATACCGGATTGCGTGGTTGCGGAAGGACCATAGAGCTTGGGTCCGGGAATAGTGTTTAGTCATGTTCCAGATTGGGAGATACCAGGATGAAGTCTTGTGTGATGTATTCCCCATGGATGCTTGCCATTTGCTGTTGGGAAGGCCATGGCAGTTTGATCGGGGTGCAGTGCATGATGGTCATGCAAATACTTACTCCTTGATGAAGGATGGAGTACGACACAAGTTGAAGCCATTGCAGACAGAAGATGAGAAAGTGTGCAGTAATGCCAAAATTTGTCTGGTAGAGGGCAGAAAATTTTCTTGCCAAGAAGCAGGATTTGAGCAAGTTGTAAAGGTTGATGAGTGTTTAGAGATTTTGCAAAGGAAGCAGACCGAACAGCTTAGAAGTGAAGGTCACTTCTCCTTTTTACTTGGGGTGTCTGATGCAGGAGCATCCGGCAACAGTGGAAAAATCCTGCATCTTCAAAAATTTTCTCGATTTTCCAAGTATTTTTCTTCAGTTTTTCCTAAGGGGGAAGTGTTTCCAAAGCATGGAGGAAGGGGGTCACAAAATTGCGTCACGAAATCGTGACCTCAAAGGCTGCATTGATGGCGAGGGTGAGTTACGTCGCGATATCGCGACGTCGCGATATCGCGACAGTTCTTCAGAGCAAAGGCGAAAGGGGGGAGGACGTCGTGATATCGCGACGTCATGATATCACGACTTTAGTCAAGGCAAAGGCGGAAGGGGAGATAACATCATGATATCGTGACATCGTGATATCGTGACTTTGTTTCACAGACGGTGGCAAGGGCGTGTTGTGTCACGATATCGCGACGTCACGATATCGTGACGATATTCAAAATCAAAAGCAAGGCGGCGGCTGGGTCACGATATCGCGACATGTCGCGATATCACGGCCAGAAGAAAACAGACCAAGGGAGAGAAAGCGGACGACCGGGCAAGGCCAATTTTGACACGTGGACTACCACGTGTATCATGGCAGTTGAGGAGGACATGTGTGCCGACATGGAGAAGTCATGGAAGAATTACGCACGATTGGCTACATGTAAGAAATTAAAGATGAAGGCCACGTATCGGGAGTTAAATTTGATAGCCGCATGCATTAAAGGGGGAGAACCACCATTTGGAAGGATTTTTTTTTGACAAAACAGCAGTGCAGAGTACGGTCTGAGCGAAGCGGCCAGTGCAGGGTATGGGAAGCCATTATTGCAAGCAGCAGTGCAGATCGGGCAGTTGCCCATTTATGATAAAAATATTTGAAAACTCAAAGAGGGGGAAAATTGAAGTTTGAACTTTGTTTTAGGCGGGGCATTAATTGCTAGAGGACCGGGACCTCGTTAAAAACCCAAAATTTTGTAATAGGGAGGATGGTGGACCGGTGAACAGGGGAAGTAGTGACAGTGGAAGAACCGAGCCGAGTATCGGTTAATGTATGCCTGCGGGCTGTTTTTAGACGCATGTAAATAATTTTCTAAAAATTTGAATGAAAATGTCGAATGTATTTGACTGTGTTAAATTTTAAAGTTCCCCGTCCCCGTCATTCTCTCTCAGAGATTGGTTGGATATAGCAGGGATTTTCTTCTCTGATTCTATTGAGATGTTGTATATTCCCATACTAATTATGAACTGACTGTAGTGTTCTCTGAAAGGCAACTCATCCTCTATGTCTAACTCTTCAATATTTTCCACCAGCTCAAATTCTTCCAAGGGATTAATATTTCACATATCTTCTTCAATATTTTCAATGTGATAAGCTACCAATTTTTTAGGTGTTATCCTTATCCTATTCCCTTTGAAAGGGATTACCATGATAGAATAATCCATATACATACATCCCCCTAGATTTGTAGTAAACTCTCTTGAAAGACATAATTCAAATTATGGTTCTAAGTCAACCATAACTATTTATTGCACTATTGTCACCTCAAGGGTTCTGTGCAACCTCATTAGTACATCTTTAATGACCCCAAATATATTGACAGGTGTCCCGTCTAGTTGTAATACTCCATGACAAGATTGGGTATACTCCATACCCATATCATCATAGACTGCTTCAGGCATAACTGTAGTTGATGCTCCTGATTCAATCATACAATTTTGGACTACCCAACCTTCCATTCTTAGGGATATATAGAAAAGAGGAGGTTTACTCTTTAAAACAATAGGTGTTATTTCTTTATTTTTTGATGGCATACTAAGAATTGTTGTGGCCAATATATTCTGAGGATTTTTATTGAGAGAAGCCTTAAGCAGGTCAATCTGACTCGGTATGAACAGACTAGATGTATTCTCTTTTTCCTTAGCTTGAGGAATAGGGAAGGTGTTATTGCTTTGAGGGAGGGGATCAAATTTCTTCTGAGAAGGGACTTGGAATTACCCCATTTTTGGGGGTCTACTTGCAAGGATTTCTTCCTAGACCTTGTCATAACAACAATTGGGCTTTCCTTGGCCACCTCTTTTCCAACCATGATTTGGTCAAGGTGCCATAATATATTAACTCTCCCCTTTTTATTCCTCTCAGATTGATCCATGGCTTGTTGAACATGGTGTTGATACATCACACAAGACTATGAGTTGTGGAGGTCATTGCATACTAGGCACAAAACATTCGCAAGAGTAGTATCTGAAGAACATTCTGGCTCCTCATATAATACACTCACCCTAACCCCAGTAATGTTACTAGGACCAAGTCTCTTGTCCTTATTTACATATGGAAACCTCCTTTTTTGTGACCTTTCATGATATCTATTTTCCATTGAATTCATTCTGTTGCTCAAAGTTTTTAGAGTCTTTTGTATATCCAGAATAGCAAAAAACTCCTGAGATGGTTGAGAAGGGAGGGGAGTAAAAGGGGTTACAGAGGATATAGGATTTGGTTGAGGGATCACATTCATTTATGGATATAGGTATGATAAAGATAGGGGTCTATGTGATAAGGATTTATGGATTGAATGTGGCTACTAGTGGTTTCTGAGTTGTAAGGCAACACACTTTTTGGGGGAAGTCTTCCAACATTGATTAGGATATTTTCAGCATGAAATATTGTATTATAAACTTGGGGGAAGGTTTATACTCTTGATTGTTGTGTTTGTAGCCCCAAATCCGATCCAAGAGCTTGGATATAATACATATAAGCCAAACATGTAGCTGGTATGGCAGTTGGGGGAATTCTTTTCCATGTTCTGCTAAATATCAAATTGAAATCTAAGATAGTTTCTTGCTAAGTTTTCTGCATGGATGTAAACTGATTAAGCAGAGAAAATGGGTCAACAAATTTATTGAATTGCTCAATGAATGGGTCGGCTAACACTTGCCATGAAGTGATAGTATTGTCTTCCAAGGTTCTAAACCAATGCAATATATTTCCTCTGAAGGACAGGGCTAGAATTCTTGCAATAATATCTTCTTCCTTTATGTTGTGGATTGTTTCCAGGTTCAAGATATCTTGATAGTGCTCATAAGTTGTTTTCCTAGAACCATCATAAGTGGGGATATCTTTAGATACAGCCTAAGGGATGGCATTCATTTGGGCTAATATAAGAGGATTAGATGTGTTCTAGCAGTGATACTTCTGTAATGGCTAATTAGATGGCTCATTTTGTGCCAAATTTCTAGTTGTGGGTCTTATTGGGGAATTATTTGATGGACTATAGAATCCTCTTACAAAAGCTCTTCCTCTATGAAGAAATATTGATTCAAACTTCTAGCAACAACAACCCCTCTATAAGGTAACTCATAGTAAAAATAGGAGTTAGGGTTATTCCTTTTGAAAGACCTGGTATACATGAAAGGACACTAGTATACAGGGATAATTATTTTTTGAGTCTAAAGACCAGGGAGTCGTCAGGTGAACTTGCTCTTCTCCACTTACAAGGTCAAGACAATTCACCTAATCTTTATTCCTTCGGGTTGAGATAATAGTAACTCATTTGATGGGTTTCATGTTCCTTGTGAACTGGTCCCACTAGGTGTGCCAAAAATGGTTGGGCATTGAATTGCACCAAGTTTTCACTTGATACTAAGACTGTCTATCTTCCTATTTTTTGTCCAGGCTTGCACCGATAGCTGCAACTCAACACTCAACATTGGATGGACCAAAATAAGTTTCCGATCCAACCTCTAGAGTAGGCTAGTTCCTTGTCAACTTAAACAGGGGGTTGACACAATTATGCTCACGTAGGGTTTGAAGGTTAGGGAAAGAAGAGATTAGGATTAGAGAAATGTGAACAATATTGGATGGATAGGTTAATAGCATTGCACTATCATAGAAATCTCCAAAAAACTAACCCAAAGACACATAACTCAGATCAACATTATCATAAATTGAATGACTCTTCATTCATTAAAGCACATCAGAGAAATATTGCAGACAACGATTTCAATATCTAGACAATGATAATCCAAATAGTAAAATTCACCAATATCTAGATTCTACAAAAATGCATTTTCTAACAATAAAGATCAATCTCATAAGCAAATTTCAATTACTTTAATAGCTAGTAATCCATTAATTTGGCATAAACTAACCACTTAAGTATTTATAGAAATGCAGCTAGAGTTCGAACCTCTCATATCAAGCATGAATATATAAAATTTGAGGTGAAGATCAATGTAATGGTCCTTCCATTAGATATTGGGAATATTTACAATAGCACATACAAACACACTAGAGCCAACCCTTAAAAATGAAGGTTCGACCTCTATTTATAGCTTTTCAAAAATTTAAAATTATAGAGAACATTACATTGATTTAATTTTGACAATGCAGTAGAGAGTTCTTGCTGGAATTTTTTTACTGGCACACCTTTTGGGAAATCTGTTGCAAGTGGACCGCCATGGCAACTCGGAACCTCTACAACTTGTTGTTTACTTAAAATAACTTGGAGTTCAAGCAATTGGATATCAAGCATAATCATTGAATATTCTTGGAAGCCATCCACCAACATTGATCTGTAACCACTTCTGGTTCTATCTTATTGAAAACCCTCAACGTTTTGGCTTCCCCTCCAACTAACTATTGCAATTCTAGTGAAGAAACACATTTAAGTACTTCATATTCTTAAAAACAATATTCACTATTGATATTCCCTATCGTATGGCTATGATTCATTCTTGATATAAGATTATTATAATGGTGGGGAGAACACAACACAATTTTGCTCTAAAATGCTAGTGACATCATCATCCTATCTTAGCAATAGCAGAATCACCAATCCGGATCTCAAATAACCTAAAAACTAAGCAAGAATGAATCCGCTCTTTGTTCTTCATATTTTTCATTATCTGCAAGGCATTCACCAATCCCCACAAAAATATCGATGACATCATCCTCTCTTTATGAATTTTGTAGATTCCATTCTTGGCTAAGCAAGGTGCATTGGCATATGATCATCAATTTGACTCATCACAGTGTAAAGTGACTCTTTCTTCATTACGCACTCATTTCAGAATAAAACATCCTACCTCGTCACCATTCCAAAAATGGAGTTAGTCAAACTCACCTCTTATCATAAATCCACACCTCACTTGTTCACAAAATTTCACCTTGTCACCATTCCAGGTGAAAATACTCCATGCATTCTCCAAAATTGGGTATTCCAACACTTAGCCGCTCGTGAAATATTCAAATGTCGAGTGGTCACCAATCCACACTTGTTAATTGCTGATGTCATATCTTCTCAAAAACTTTTACGGATTCGAGAATGTCACTAATTCGGAGCCGAAAAGAAGTCTCATGGAATCACTTCAAGCATGAAGATTTACTAAGTGTCAGGAGGGCTCATGCCTCCTGTTGCGGATCCGCTCCAAATATACTGTGATATATGCGGAATGAAGAATTGATAACTTAGGTAAAATTTTGGAAAATTTTCCTAATTATGTGGCCATTTTGGACCTAGAAGCACTACCTTGATTTGTCCCACCGTGATCGCCATTGTAGAGTAGCAAAAACCATACACCTAAATATTTATGAAATCAAATTGATAAGATAATACCATGTAACTATATTGAGACAAAAGAATGAATAAAATAATGTGCTTCTCATTAATATTTGAAATTGTCATTTACAAAGAGGTTACAAAGATATCCCTCTTAGGGATAGATACCAATTTTATACAAATTATAGTAAAGAACCAATGGCAGGTGTATTCGTAGGATCTTTGTAATCTCAAAACTGATTATGGAGAGGGTTTCTTTATGACCTTCGTATAGTGAGATAAATATTGATGGATATTTATATTGAAGAGCTCCTACTAGGATCTAAAACCTACACACAAAAATACTTACAAGACATCAACAACAAATGAGGAACCACTCATGATGAGGTTTATTTTCATGATAAGAAAATGAAAGAAATATGCTTAAAATGATAAAGAAATGCATGAAAACTATACTAAACTGTGTTAGAAATCAAAGTAAATGTTTCTAAAGCTACTATAACTAAGAAAACATACAAAAGTAGATATCATCGAGAGGTCGTCATGGGGTAAAGTGATCAGGTTTAATCATCACATGCTCCAACGACTGCACCTACAAGCTGATTTGAGGCAAAGCGGCTATCGAACAATGAGTTATTTCTTTGTGATCAATGCAAGAATTACCTAGGTTGGTCTTCTAGATTAATTTTAAAGGGTCATGCTATTTGAAGCTTAGTTAAATCATGGAAATTGGCTTGAATTTAGGATGATTTATGGTGAATAATGGTTGAATTTAATCTTCAAAATCCAAGGGACTCCATTGATGCAAATGCAAGCTTCATGGCTAGATTTGGGCAACACTCCATTGCTTATGAGTGTATGTTCTCTCTAGTACAAAAAAACACTATGAAAACTATGAATTCATATAATAATACCATTGGTAATAAATATGCATCTATTACTCTTATAGGTTTAGATTTATTTTTTAATACATAGCTTGATCATATCAAAAAGATATTCTAGGTTTGTCAATAACTTTTGTATCCATATTTAGAACCAATTAGATACCAAACTCCAACATTTATAACTTTCCATTTATAGACATATGAGTAGATTGAGGGTGTCAATTGGATATTAGTGTACCTTACTAGAATATATAACCATCATCATTCTCAAACATATTATGAGAGTTTTATATAAATTTGATATTTCTATAATATAGGGTTTTGTATGCTCCCATGGTCCATAATCCTTTCTAGGTCTGATTTGGGTTCTCCATCCTAATGCCCCATTACACACTACTTTCCACATATTTATTGGTGCTATGATGCTAATAAAATTCAAGGAAGTACATAAGGATAAAAGGTTTTGATAATAGGTGTACAACATACATATTCATATTCAAAAAATCCTCGAGTGTTAAAAATAGAAGTATAATGGGTGTCATAATCAACTAGGTGTATTGGTAAGTCCTGGTGCTTACCAAGAAAGAACCTAGATTCAAACCCTAGGGGTATGCATGTGTAAAGGTAGTATTATTACCTACATCCATTGAGTTCACATCAACCTAACAATGATAGTTTCAATATTAATCCCTTGGTGCTTCTCACATTAGGTTAAATAATAACAAGGTGGAGTAGGTGTTGATGATAGTTTCAATATTAATAACCCCATGATTTGAACCCTACATGGTAGTAGAAAAGGATTGTGGATGTAACCAACTTCCCTATGGATTAAAAAAAATAGAAGTATAAATGTTGTCATAATCAACATAGTAATCCACATCAATTTAAGCTTGGAGATAAGGTTTGGCTCCATATAATGAAGAAACACTTCAAAACACATTAAAAGGTCAAACCATTGTGCTATAGTCTATACATTATTCAATATCAAGAGGGTGATTCTTCTTGATTTACCATATTATTTTAGAATACATTTAATACCACCCTTCTCAACTAGAGCCTCTAGTAGTACAACACTCTATAAATCTATACCTAACTTAGTTGGAACCTATAACAATAAATAAATCGACTAATTTCACCAATAAGTGTACTTGTTAGGGATACATAATCTATTTAGGATTGTAAATAAAGGTGAATTTATTTTATAACTCAATATTTTTCTAAGACTCATAAATTTATAGCATAGGTTTATTGTAGGATTCTCATATATCACATGGCTTCTTAACTAAATCATGAATGAGAAGTTAAAATTCCACTAGACTTCATAGTAGTGTACATTTCATGTGCTTAATTAGTACCTTTGTTTAGTGTTGGTGATTACAATGACAAATATCACTTAGTCATTTGAGATGGACACTAGCACTTCTAGTTATACTTTTGGTGCTATGTTAATCTAGAATGGACATCAAGTGGCATACCATTTTGAGACCATTTTAGGCATAGTTTGATTCTTCTCAACCTATAAGGCTTTGTGTTGTTCAAGCCATATGTTAATAGTTCCATGATATCATATGTAAAAACCCATTAAACATTATATCATATACCTCTATATTTATTGCACTCTCAAAGTAGTCTAGAAAACACATTCCATATGCAATAGATGACTTACCTACAAAAAATACATCTTATGATTAAAAATTGCAAGGGAAAGGAGAATCAAATAGAAAAGTGTCTTAACCATCAAATAGTATAGACTATGTTTACCATTTTATATTCAATAAAGCATGGTGTAAAATATTGGAAGATATTATACACTAAAGATGATGAATCTGTCATTGTCCACCAATAGTTAACACAATATGATTTTAAGATAGTCCACCAAATTCAAGATGGGTTATATGTTATCTTGTATATCTCCATTTTCCATTTAATTCATGTATACTAATTTTATAAAAATATCACTATTTAAATATGGATGGACACTTCAACACTATAAAGATAACAATGTTATGATAGTTCTTTTATTTGTTTCACATTCACCAAGAAGTAAAACTTCACATGTAATATTATACATCATGTAGTATTTCCAAACTGACAAAAAAAAATTTGTACACCTACACACCTCTATCATTTTATTCTAAGTCTTGAGAATCCACCAATGTGGACTTTTTATCAAGGTTTCCAACCACCAAGAATCACCTTAATTGTATCTGTATGGTTATTAATAAGTTCAACATGATAACTATGAATTCATATAATAAGACCATTGGTACTAAATTTCCATCTATTACTTATATAGGTTTAGGTTTATTTTTTACTACATATATTGATCATATCAAAAAGAGATTCTAGGTTTATCAATAACTTTTGTATCCATATTTAGGACCAAATAGATACCAAACTCCAACATTTTATAACTTTACATCTATAATCATATGAGTAGATTGAGGGTCAAAATAGGATATTTGTGTACCTTGAATATATAACCATCATGATTTTCAAACATATGATACAATTTTTTTATAAATTTGACATTTCTATAATATAGGGTTTTGTATGCTCCTATAGTCCATAATCCTTTCTATGTATGCTTTTGGTTCTCCATCCTAATGCCCCATTGCACACTAATTTCCACATCTTGATTAGTGTCATGATCCTAATAAAATTCAAGGAATTACATAAGGATAAAAGGTTTCTATAATAGGTGTACAACATACATATTCATATTAAAAATATCCTCAATTGTTAACAATAGAAGTATAATGGGTGTCATAATCAACTAGGTGGATTGGTAAGTTTTGGTGCTTACCAAGAAGAGACCTAGTTTTAAACCCTAGGGGTATGCATTTTTGTGTAAATGTAGTATTATTAATTGCATCCATTGAGTGCATGAAAACCTAACAATGATAATGCCAATCTTGAGCTCCCGATGCTTCTCCTCACATCGGGTTAAATAACAATGAGGTGGAATAGATGTTGTTGGGAGCAGCCCAAGATTTGAATCGTACTTGGTAGTAGAAAAGGATTATGGATGTAACCAAATACCCTAAAGATAAAAAAAATAGAAGTATAAAGGTTTTCATAATCAACATAGTAATCCACATCAATTTAAGCTTGGAGATAAGGTTTAGCTCCATCTAAAGAAGATACACTTTTTCAAACCACATTAAAAGGTCAAACCACTGTGCTATAGTCTATACATTATTCAATATCAAGAGGGTGATTCTTCTTCATTTAACATCTTATTTTAGAATGCATACAATACCACCCTTATCAACTAGAGATTATATTAGTAAAAAACTCTATAAATCTATACCTAACTTAGGTGGAACCTATGACAGTAAATCAATCGATTAATTTTACCAATAAGTGTACTTGTTAGGAATACATAGTCTATTTAGGATTGTAAAGAAAGGTGAATTTATTTGATAATTTAAGTGGTATGTACTTGAGAAACTAAAGTGTTCTTTTTCATTGTTGGGAATTAACACAATCAAAACCATTGCTTTCTAATGGGGTCAAATAATCTAAGCAAATAAGGGGTTTATTGAGTTCTAATGAAAAGAGACTATAGAGCACTCTTATCTTATAAGACTAAATACCTATCATTGGAAAACATGGAATACATGTATATCTAAAGAAGTTCTATACCATCTAAGAGTGGCCAACCCAAAATAATTTTATAGAACTCAAGATATTTTTAAGACTCACAAATTTCTAGCATAAGTTTATTGTAGGATTCTCATATATCACATGGCTTCTTAATTAAATCATGAATGAGAAGTTAAAGTTCCACTAGACTTCATAGTAGTATAAGTTTCATGAGCTTAATCATTACCTTTGTTTAGTGTTAGTTATTACCATGAAAAATATCACTTAGTCATTTGATATGGAGACTAGCACTTCTAGTTATACTTTGGGTGCTATGTTAATCCATAATGGATATCAAGTGGCATACCATTTTGAGACCGTTTTAGGCATAGCTTGATACTTCTCAATCTATAAGGATTTGTATAACATTTTTCAAGCTATATGATAATGGTTCCATGACATAAAATGTAAAACAACCATTAAACACGATATCATAGACCTCTATTTTTTTTGCACTCTCAAAGTAGTCTAGAAAATACATTCCATATGAAATACTTATCTACAACAAATACATTTTATGATCAAACATTGCAAGGGAAAGGAGAAACAACTAGAAAAGTGTCTTAACCATTAAATAGTATAGAATTTGTTGGCCATTTTAGATTCAATAGGGCATGGTGTAAAATTTTGGAAGACATTATACCCTAAATATGATGAATCTATCATTGTCCACCAATAGTTAATACAGGGTGATTTTATGATAGGCCACCAACTTCAATATAGGTTATATGTTATCTTGGAAATATCCATGTGCTATTTAATTCATGTCTACTATTTTTATAAAAATCTCACTATTTAAATATGGATGAACACTTCAAAATTACCAAGATAATAATGTTATGATAGTTCTTTTATTTGTTTCACATTCACCAAGAAGTATAGCTTCACATGTGATCTTATACATCATGTAGTATTGTCAAACTAACAAACAAAATGTTGTAGATCTATACACCTCTATAATTTTCTTCTAAGTCTTGAGAATCCATCAATATGGACATTCTATCAAACTTTCCAACCACCAAGAATCAAATTAATTGTATCATTATAGTTATTAATAAGCTCAACAATATGATAACTATGATAATAAGACCATTGGTAATAAATGTCCATCTATTACTTCTATAGTTTTAGGTTTATTTTTTACTACATAGCTTGAGCATATCAAAAAGATATTTGTTAGAAATTTGAGGTATTTTATGTTGTCATTGATGTCACATGGATCACATTGAGTTTTGGTGGCCAAAGTATTTCATAAATAAGCATTTATGATATTTTGGAAAGCATGGATATATACAGGGTTTTTATGAAAACCAAGGCAGGCAAAATAAAAGGTTTTATTTAAAACTATGGATGGCAGATTTGAAATGGGTTTTTCTTAAAACCCAGGTTGGATTTTTGTTTCGTCAAAAAATGTGCCCCGGTGATGGAGATATTTAATTTTAAATATTTAGTTTAAATTTTAATTATTTAAAATTAAAATTTAAATTTTAAAATTAAAATTAAAGTCATCATCGACGTCATAAAAAACATGCGCCATCAAAAAGAAATTAATAATTAAAGGTGCCGATGTATGTGAAATTAAAGGAAGGTTGCATATATATATATGCAAAGGCTTTCAATTCAAAATTATAAGTATCGAACGAAGAGAACAAAAAGCGGAAGCCCCAAAATCCTTCGATGTGACAGCGTGGTCCAATGGTGAGCTTGGGAAGCGTGGAATTTTTGGTTGCAATAGGGCATGCGTTTGATTCCCATCGGGTTCAATTTTCATAGAGTGTGGAAGAAGAGTATTTGGCACACATTTTTGGCATGAGCAAGGGCAGCAAAATATAGGGAGCATTTTTACTCTCTGTCCTATGTGAGAACATAGCTCACGTGGTCTTTGGCATCGCGGTTGTGGTGTTGAGTGGGCAGTGAAGAGGGTTCGATTCCCTCTAAGAGGCAAGTAAACATTTTATTGAATATTTTTTATTATTGCCTAATGTTGGAGGAATAAGGTGATGCTAAGGGAATAATGTTTGATTAAATTTTTATTTACTTGGAAGGCAAGATATAAGGGTTGAAATGCACTTTTAGAAAAAGAGAAATTTTTGGTGTTTTCCTCTTTTAGAAGTATACCATATTATATATCGTTGGAAAGATTATTTTGAGGGCTATTTGATTAACTTGCTTAGATGGAGAAATAAGGTGTATGTAAAGAGATATTTCTATTTTTGTAAAGGGGTTCAAAGTGAAGGTTGTTTTGTTCTTTTTCAAAGTGTGTTGAGTGTGGCAGATTTCCAAAGGGGTTTCTTCATATTCATAAAAGGTATGGGCACATTCTCCTATTGATTAATTATGGTGGTTGATTTCTGAAATATCATTGGAGAGAAAAAGATTGATTGTGGTTTCCTTTTCTAAAGTGGTTGGTTGAATGCTTCAAGGTTTTCTAGTTTGAGAGTTGTGTTTAAACCTTGTTTTATAAGCATAGTTGTTGAAGCCCATTGGTTATGAAAAGAACTTGAGTTTGAGAAGAACATGAGTATCATTGTTATGTGAGATTTGTGGTTGAGCATTTTTGGAAACATTTGAGTTGGTTGATACATGCTTGGACTAGGGTTTTGTGAGAAAGAGTTATCCCTTGTGGTGATTGGTTGAGTTGAGTTGATTGAGCCTAGTCAAGTGATGTGTGAAGTGATTGTTCAAGTTCTATGAAACAAACTATTCCATAATTCTGATTTGAGTTGAGATTGAGTTTAGAATATTGATTCTAAAAATTCTCTTTATGGTCCAAAACCGGTGAGTTGAAATTGAGATTTGAGGATAGAACATATTGAGTCTCTAACAATTCTCTTTATGCTTCTATGAGATTGCTTTGAGTTGAGAAAGATATTGGATTTGAGTATAGAACATATTGAGTCTCTAACAATTCTCTTTATGCTTCTATGAGATTGATTTGAGTTGAGATCATTGTGGATCATAGTTGTCATCCTTTGAAGAGTGCATTACCATTCATTGTTGAGTTCATCTTTGAGCCTTGCCTTCATAAGATTTGTGGATGAGATTTGAGTACTACTTGAGCATGATTGATTGAGCCTTTGAGAAGGCTTTTGGGATAGATTTGGACAAGTTATGTGTGAGCTTGTTGAGAATATTTGGACAAGTTCTATGTGAGCTTGTTGAGAAAATTTGGATGAGTTCTGTGTGAACTTGTTGAGCAGATTTGGACAAGTTCTATGTGAGCTTGTTGAGAATATTTGGATGAGTTCTATGTGAACTTGTTGAGCAGATTTGGACAAGTTCTTAGTGAGCTTGTTGAGCATATTTGGACAAGTTCTACGTGAGCTTGTTGAGCATATTTGGACAAGTTCTGTGTGAGCTTATTGAGTAGATTTGGACAAGTTTTGTGTGAGCTTGTTGAGCAGATCAGTGGAGTGCCTAGTTGAGCAGATCAATGTGTTGCCTAGCTGAGCAGATCAGTGGATTGCCTACCTAAGCAGATCAGTGTGTTGCCTAGCTGAGAAGATCAGTGGATTGCCTACTTGAGTAGATCAGTGTGTTGCCTAGCTGAGCAGATCAGTGGATTGCCTACTTGAGTAGATTAGTGTATTGCCTAGCTTTGAGCAGATCAAAGTAATCATTGTATTGGATAAGGATCCTTATTTATGTGTGAAATATTATAAGGATATTATCTTGTGGAGTACCCCACATTGGGGGAACCACGTTAAATCTTGTGTCTCAAATTGTGTGTGGTGACTTGTGCTCTTGCTTACTATTGCTATCTGAGTTATTAATGCACATTGCTATATTTGGTTATTGCAATTAAGGACATTAATTGATATTGGTTTGGAAAGAAAGTAAAAAGTGGGTGCTATACTGTTCACCCCCTCTCAATATAAGCTTGTGTTCTTCAATTGGTATCAGAGTAGGTTCCTTCAGAAAGGCTAACAGCTTGAGGGCAGATTCTACAAGAACACATATGGCTTCACAGAATGGATCATCTACAAATAAGGCACCACTATTTGATGGTAACAATTATGCTTTCTGGAGCATGAGAATGAAGAACTACTTGATATCACAAGGATATGAGGTATGGCAGATGGTTGAAAAAGAGTATAAGGTTGAAGGTGATCCCGAGGTAGATAAGACTATCAGGAAATTGGTTGAGATCAATGCAAGGGCAATAAATTATATTTTGAGTGGGCTACGTGAGACAAATTTTGCAAAGGTCATGGTATGTAATTCAGCTAATGAAATGTGGACCAAGTTGTGGAATACTTATGAAGGAGATTCCAAGGTAAAGTTGTCAAAACTACAAACTCATAGAAAAATATTTGAGGAATTGAAAATGGAAGATTATGAAGATATTGCAAAGTTTTTACTTCGAGTTGATGAGATTACTAACACCATGAGAGGCCTAGGATTTGAGATGAAAGAATCAAAAGTTACTCAAAAGGTTTTGAGATCACTTCCCATGAAGTATGATGCAAAGGTTTCAGCAATAGAAGAAACAATGGATATCAACAAGCTAACAATGGAAGAACTACAAGGAACTCTCACAACTTATGAGATGAGGGTGAGTAAGCATCAGGTTCCAATAAAAGAGATTGCATTCAAGGCTTTAGAGAAAGAGAAAGGGAAGGTTCTAGAGATAGATAGAGATCCAGATAATGATGAGGAAGCTAACTTCATCAAAAGGAATAAGGACTCAAGGAATTTTAGGGATATGAGGAAAGTCAGATGCTACAAGTGTGGTGATCTTGGTCACTATGCACACAAGTGTCCACATGAAGAAAATAGTGATGATGAAAAATAGGGTCACAGAAGAAAAGAATATGGAAAGCATAAGCATGACAAAGATGACAGATACAAGCAAAACAGGTATGAGAAGAAGAAATTTTTTCATAAGGTAAAGAAATCTTACTACATTGTAGAAGCAAGTGATAGCTCAAATCATAGTGATAGAGACAAGTCAGATGATGAAAAGGAAGAACATCTATTCCTAGGAATAGAAGGTGAAAGAGAAAAATGCTTTGTGTGTGGTCAAAGAGATCATAGATCAGGATATTGCAATGGATTCAATGATAGTGAAGATGAGATGACACATCAAGGAAACAGGCATGGTCAAAGAAATCATGAGAGTTTGTTTGCTATAGAAGATGATAATGATCTCAGTGATAGTGAAGATGAAGAAGGGTTTTTCTATGGGATAAAATAAGTAGAAGAAGAACTTCCACTCCAAACAGAACACCTATTCCTAGGTATTGAAGTTAAAGAAGAGGATATATCTATCGAAGAATGACATGAAGAGCTTGCTATAGCCATTGAGCAAGAAAACAGGTACAAGAAGGGTCTAAGAATACTAAAATGCTTCATATACGGAGACTTTGGGCATTTAGATGATGATTGCACATACTACAACAATTGCAACAAGAAAATTTTATTTGTGGAAAAAGAAAGCAGCAGTTCTAGTAATAGTTCTAGCAACAGTTCCAGTGACAATTCCAGCAGCAGTGATGTTGAAGAAGAGGAAGATTCAGATAAAGAAAAGGAGGAAGCCACTCTTAAGGAACTTGTTGAATTGAAAAGAGAAAATTCAGAATTGAAGGCTCAAATACAAGAAGATGAGAAATGTAAGACAAAGCTTCTACAGGATATATCTGACTTAAGAGATAAGGTTGAAAAGGCAAGAAGAGTTGAAAAAGGTATGGTTGAACAATCAAAGGTAAAAGAGATAGAATGTGAAAGGCTTATGGTTACTCTTGAAGAATTAAAAAGGGAGAACTCAGGATTAAGGGTTCAAGCTCAAGAAGATGAAAAAGCAAAAGCAAGGTTTTTACAAGAACTCACCAACTTCAAAATCAAAGTTGAAGAGACAAGGAAAATTGAAGAAGGTATGGCCAAAAAATTAAAGACAAAAGATCTAGAGTGTGAAATATTAGAGCATGAGATAGTTTCACTAAGGATGGAAGTAAAAGGTTCTAAGGACAAGCTACACAAGTTTGAGGAAAATTCAAGGACCTTGGAAAGGACTATCAATGCACAAAGGTCATCAGTCATCATAACAGGACTTAGTTCTAAAGAAGAACAAGGGAAACAGGAAGCAGAAAAAGGAGAGTCAAGCTCAAACACCAGAAAATAAGAAGAGTCAAAAGAAGTAAGTGAAAGAGAGAGTGAGACTTCTAAGGATAATTTGGATAATAGAAAGTTCAACAAGGAAAGGAACAATGCACAAGTAAGAAACAAATGGAACAAGAAACAGGGAGAAGAGACTAAGAGACCAATGGGGTCTAGGCAAGGTTTCTTCAATGGAAGATGTTTTTCATGTCACAGGTTTGGGCACATGGCTTCACAATGCAGGTCATATGAAATACAAGAATATGGGAAAGGACAACTTTTCCATGGGTATTGCTACTCATGCAATGAGTATGGTCACAAGGCAATGAATTGCAGGATTCATGACAGAAGAGGATATGGCTTCACCAGAAGATATCCTAAGACATTTGCACCTCCAAGGAATAATAACATTAAGTGTTTTAATTGCAATAACTTTGGACATATTGCAAAATGGTGTAGGACTCAATTCCAAACAAGTTCAAGGCAAGAAGGTCAAGCAGTTTCAAGGCAAGAAGGTCAAACAGGTTCAAGACAAGAAGATCAAGTAATTCATCAAGAGAAGGATATCAGAAAAATATGGAAGGAAGTTGATAGAGGAAAGAAACAATGTAATATGGGAGTAAAAGTACTCCCACCCCAAAATTAATCACCTCAAGAGAGAAGGTGGTGAGGGGGCTAAGCTTAAGAGTCATATCTTTTAGCCCCATAGGTGTCCCTTTTGCCATTGATGTCAAAGGGGGAGAGATTTGAGTAAGGGGGAGAGAATTGAGTTAGGGGGAGCAGCCTCCAAAGAGAGCATTGAGTTAGGGGGAGCAGCCTCCATAGAGAGTATTGAGTCAGGGGGAGCAACTTTGATTCTCAGAGATGGTTTTTGCAGTGATTGTGGTGATTTGCATTAGAGGTGTTGCCATCAATGACAAAGGGGGAGATTGTTGGAAATTTGAGTTATTTTATGTTGTCATTGATGTCACATGGATCATTGATGTCACATGGATCACATTGAGTTTTGGTGGCCAAAGTATTTCATAAATAAGCATTTATGATATTTTGGAAAGCATGGATATATATAGGGTTTTTGTGAAAACCAAGGCAGGAAAAATAAAAGGTTTTATTTAAAACCATGGATGGCAGATTTGAAATGGGTTTTTCTTAAAACCCAGGTTGGCTTTTCGTTTCGTCGAAAAAGGTGCCCCGATGATGGAGATATTTAATTTTAAATATTTAGTTTAAATTTTAATTATTTAAAATTAAAATTAAAATTTTAAAATTAAAATTAAAGTCATCGTCGACGTCATAAAAACCATGCGCCATCAAAAGGAAATTAATAATTAAAGGTGCCGACGTATGTGAAATTAAAGGAAGGTTGCATATATATATGCAAAGGCTTTCGATTCAAAAGTCTAAGTATCGAACGAAGAGAACAAAAAGTGGAAGCCTCGAAATCCTTCGATGTGACAGCGTGGTCCAACGGTGATCTTGGGAAGCGTGGAGTTTTTGGTTGCGACAGGGCATGCGTTTGATTCCCATCGGGTTCAATTTTTGTAGAGTGTGGAAGAAGAGCATTTGGTGCACGTTTTTGGCATGAGCAAGGGCAACGAAATATAGGGAGCATTTTTGCTCTCTGTCCTATGTGAGCAGATAGCTCACATGGTCTTTGGCACCGTGGTTGTGGTGTTGAGTGGGTAGTGACGAGGGTTCGATTCCATCTAAGAGGCAAGTAAATGTTTTATTAAATATTTTTTATTATTGCCTAATGTTGGAGGAATAAGGTGATGCTAAGGGAATAATGTTTGATTAAATTTTTATTTACTTGGAAGGCAAGATATAAGGGTTGAAATGCACTTTTAGAAAAAGAGAAATTTTTGGTGTTTTCCTATTTTAGAAGTATACCATATTATATATCGTTGGAAAGCTTATTTCGAGGGCTATTTGATTAACTTGCTTAGATGGAGAAATAAGGTGTATGTAAAGAGATATTTATATTTTTGTAAAGGGGTTCAAAAGTGAAGGTTGTTTTGTTCTTTTTCAAAGGGTGTGTTGAGTGTGGCAGATTTCCAAAGGGGTTTCTTCATCTTCATAAAAGGTATGGGCACATTCTCCTATTGTTTGTTTATGGTGGTTGATTTCTGAAATATCATTGGAGAGAAAAGGATTGATTGTGGTTTCCTTTTCGAAAGTGGTTGGTTGAATGCTTCAAGGTTTTCTGGTTTGAGAGTTGTGTTTAAACCTTGTTTTATAAGCATAGTTGTTGAAGCCCATTGGTTATGAAAAGAACTTGAGTTAGAAAAGAACATGAGTATCATTGTTATGTGAGATTTGTGGTTGAGCATTGTTGGAAACATTTGAGTTTGTTGATACATGCTTGGACTAGGGTTTTGTGAGAAAGAGTTGTCCCTTGTGGTGATTGGTTGAGTTGAGTTGATTGAGCCTAGTCAAGTGATGTGTGAAGTGATTGTTCAAGTTCCATGAAAAAAACTATTCTATAATTCTGATTTGAGTTGAGATTGAGTTTAGAACATATTGAGTCTCTAACAATTCTCTTTATGGTTCTATAAGACTTGAGTTGAGTTGAGATTGATATTTGAGGATAGAACATATTGAGTCTCTAACAATTCTCTTTATGCTTCTATGAGATTGCCTTGAGTTGAGAAATATATTGGATTTGAGTATAGAACATATTGAGTCTCTAAAAATTCTCTTTATGCTTCTATGAGATTGATTTGAGTTGAGATCATTGTGGATCATTGTTGTCATCCTTTGAAGAGTGCATTGCCATTCATTGTTGAGTTCATCTTTGAGCCTTGCCTTCATAGATTTGTGGATGATATTTGAGTACTACTTGAGCATGATTGATTGAGCCTTTGAGAAGGCCTTTGGGATAGATTTGGACAAGTTCTTTGTGAACTTGTTGAGCAGATTTAGATAAGTTTTGTGTGAGCTTGTTGAGCAGATTTGGATGAGTTCTGTGTGAACTTGTTGAGCAGATTTGGACAAGTTCTGTGTGAGCTTGTTGAGCAGATTTGGATGAGTTCTATGTGAGCTTGTTGAGCAGATTTGGACAAGTTCTATGTGAGATTGTTGAGCAAATTTGGACAAGTTCTGTGTGAGCTTGTTGAGAAAATTTGGATAAGTTATGTGTGAACTTATTGAGCAGATTTGGACAAGTTCTTTATGAGCTTGTTGAGCAGATCAGTGGAGTGTCTACCTGAGTAGATCAGTGTGTTGCCTAGCTGAGCAGATCAGTGGATTGCCTAGTTGAGCAGATCAATGTGTTGCCTAGATGAGTAGATCAATGGATTGCCTACCTGAGAATATTAGTGTGTTACCTAGCTGAGTAGATTAGTGGATTGCCTACCTGAGCAGATCAATGTGTTGCCTATCTGAGCAGATCAGTGGATTGCCTACCCGAGTAGATCAGTGTATTTCCTAGCTTTGAGTAGATCAAAGTAATCATTGTATTGGATAAGGATCCTTATTTCTATGTGAAATATTATAAGGAGATTATCTTGTGGAGTACCCCACATTGGGGGAACCATGTTAAATCTTGTGTCTCAAATTGTGTGTGGTGACTTGTGCTCTTGCTTACTATTGCTATCTGAGTTATTAATGCACACTGCTATATTTGGTTATTGCAATTAAGGACATTAATTGATATTGGTTTGGAAAGAAAGTAAAAAGTGGGTGCTATACTGTTCACCCCCCCTCTTAGTATAAGCTTGTGTTCTTCAAGATTTTTTTGTTTATCAATAATGTTTGTATTCATTTTTTGAACCAATTAGATACCAAAATCCAACATTTTGCAACTTTCCATCCAGACATATGAGTAGATTAAGGGTGCTAATAGGATATTAGTGTACCTTAATAAAATATATAACCATCATAATTCTCAAACATATGAAGAAGTTTTATATAATTTTGGCATTTCTATAATATAGGGTTTTGTATGCTCCCATAGTCCTTAACCCTTTCTAGGCATGCTTTGGGATCTCCATACTAATTCCACATTGCACACTACTTTCCACATCTTGATTGGTGTTATGATCCTAATAAAATTAAAGGAAGTAAATAAGGATAAAATATTTCTATAATAGGTGTACAATATACATATTCATATTCAAAATATCCTTAAGTATTAAAAATAGAAGTATAATGAGTGTCATAATTAGCTAGGTGGATTGGTAAGTTTTTGTTCTTACCAAGAAGAGACCTAGGTTCAAACCCTCAGGGAATGCTAATTTGTGTAAAGGTAGTAGTCTAACTTACATCCATTGAGTGCACACAAAACTAACAATGATAGTGCCAATCTCAAGCTCCAGTGCTCCTGCTCATATCGGGTTAAATAACAACAAGGTGGAATTGGTGTTGTTGGGGGTAACCCTAGGATTTGAATCCTACTTGGAAGTAGAAAAGGATTTTGGATGTAACCAAATCCTCTAAAAATAAGTATAAAGGTTGTCATAATCAACATAGTCATCCACATCAACTTAAACTTGGAGATAAGGTTTAGCTCCATCTAAAGAAGAAACACTTCTACAAAACACGTTAAAAGATCAAACCATTGTGTTGTAGTCTATACATTATTCAATATTGAGAGGGTGATACTTCATGATTTACCATATTATTTTATAATGCATCCAATATCATCCTTCTTAGCTAGAGCCTCTAGTTGTACAAAACTCTATAAATCTATTCCTAACTTAGGTGGAACCTATAACAATAGATCAATCGATTAATTTCACCAAAAAGTGTACTTGTGAGGGATACATAATATATTTAGGATTGTAAAGAAAGGTGAATTTATTTTATAATTTAAGTGGTACATACTTGAAAAACTCAAGTATTCTTTTTTATTGTTGGAAATTAACACAATCAAAACCATTTCTTTCTAGGGGGCAAATAATCTAAGCAAATAAAGGGTTGATTGAGTTCTAATAAAACATGACTATAGATCACCATTATATTATAATACTAAGTGCCTATCATTGACCAACATAGAATACATTTATAGGTAAAAAATTTCTATGCCATCTAAGAGTGACTAACTTGAAAGAATATGATAGAACTCAAGATTTTTCTAAGACTCATAAATTTCTAGCATAAGTTTATTGTAGGATTCTCATATATCACATGGCTTCTTAATTAACCACTAGACTTCATAGTAGTATATGTTTCATGAGCTTAATCAGTACATTTGTTTAGTGTTAGTGATTACCATGAAAAATATAACTTAGTCATTTGAGATAGAGACTAGTACTTCTACTTATAATTTTGGTGCTATGTTAATCCAAAATGGATATCAAGTGGCATACCATTTTGAGACCATTTTAGGCATAGTTTGATGCTTTTCATCTTATAAGGATTTGTATATAGTTGTTCAAGATATATGATAATGGTTCCATGACATCATATGTATAACAACCATTAAACACTATATCATAGGCCTCTATTTTTATTGAACTCTCAAAGTAGTCTAGAAATTACATTCCATATGAAATAGATGACTTACCTACAACAAATACATGTTATGTTCAAACATTGCAATGGAATGGAGAATCAACTAGAAAAGTGTCTTAACCATCAACTAGTATAGAATTTGTTGACAATTTTAAATTCAAATGGTGTAAAATATTGGAAGACAATATAGTCTAAATATGATGAATCTACCAATTTCCACCAATAGTTAATACAGGGTGATTTTATGATAGGCCACCAAATTCAATATGGGTTATATGTTATCTTGGAAATCTCCATGTGCCTTTTAATTCATGTCTACTATTTTTATAAAAACTCACTATTTAAAGATGGATGGACGCTTCAATATTAGCAAGATAATAATGTTATGATAGTTCTTTCATTTGTTTCACATTCACCAAGAAGTAAATCTTCACATGTGATATTATACATCATGTAGTATTGCCAAACTAACAAAAAAAAAGTTGTAGATATACGCACCTCTATAATTTTCTTCTAAGTCCTGAGAATCCATCAACATGGACTTTTCATCAAGGTTTCCATTACCAAGCATCAACTTAATTGTATATTTATGGTTATTAATAAGTTTAAAAATATGACAACTATGGATTCATATAATAAGACCATTGGTGCTAAATGTCCATCTATTACTTCTATAGATTTAGGTTTATTTTTTACTACATATCTTGATCATATCAAAAAGAGATTATTGGTTTATCAATAACTTTTGTATCCATATTTGAATCCAATTACATAACAAACTCCAACATTTTATAACTTTCCATCTATAGACATATGAGTAGATTGAGGGTGTCAATAGGATATTAGTGTACCTTAATAGAATACATAACCATCATCATTCTCAAACATATGATGAGAGCTTTATATAAATTTGATATTTCAATAATATAGGGTTTTGTATTCTCCCATAGTCCATAACCCTTTCTTTGTATGCTTTGAGTTCTCCATCCTAATGTCCCATTGCACACTACTTTCCACATATTGATTAGTGCCGTGATCCTAATAAAAGTCAAGGAAGTACATAAGGATAAAATGTTTCTATCATAGGTGTACAACATACATATTAATATTAAAAATATCCTCAAGTGTTAAAAATAGAAGTATAATGGGTGTCATAATTAACTAGGTGGATTGGTAAGTTCAGGTGCTTACCAATAAGATACCTATGTTTAAAACCTAGGGTCATGTATGTTTGTGTAAAAGTAGTAGTATGACTTGCATCCATTGAGTGCACACCAACACAACAATGGCAGTGCCAATCTTGAGCTCTCGATGCTTCTCCTCACATTGTGTTAAATAAGAATAAGGTGGAATAGGTGTTATTGGGGGTAACCCCAGGATTTAAACCCTACTTGGTTGAAGAAAAGGTTTTTGGACGTAAACAAATTTCCTATGGCTAAAAAAAAATAGAAGAATAAAGGTTGTCATAATAAACATAATAATCCACATCAATTTAATCTTGGATAAAAGGTTTGAATCCATATAAAGAAGAAACACTTCTTTAAAACACATTAAAATATCAAACCATTATGATATAGTCCATACATTATTTGATATCATCAGGGTGATTCTTATTGATTTACCATGTTATTTTAGAATACATCCAATACCACCCTTCTCAAATAGAACCTCTAGTAGTACAAAACTCTATAAATCTAGAACTAACTTAGGTGGAACCTATAACAATAGATGAATTGATTAATTTCATCAAAAAGTGTACTTTTTAGGGATACATAATCTATTTAGGATTGTAAATAAATATGAATTTATTTTATAATTTAAGTGGTACACACTTGAAAAACTCAAGTTTTCTTTTTCATTGTTGGGAATTAACACAATCAAAACCATTGCTTTCTAAGGGGGGCAAATAATCTAAGCAAATAAGGGGTTGATTTAGTTCTAATGAAACATGACTACAGAGCACCCTTATCTTATAATACTAAATGTCTATCATTGACCAACATGGAATACATGTATATTAAAGAGGTTCTATGCCATCTAAGAGAGACCAACCCGAAAGAATCTGATAGAACTCAATATTTTTATAAGACTCATAAATTTCTAGCATAAGTATATTATAGGATTCTCATATATCACATGGATTATTAATTAAATCATGAATGAGAAGTTAATCTTCATGAGCTTAATTAATGTTGGGACTGAAAAATAAGGCACACATTATTTACAAGTTATCTTACAATATATAAGCATCAAACTTAGGAGGGAGATATGACAAGTGTCATAAGCTCCACTCCAAGTGTCTTTTAGAAGACACCACTCCAACTCAAATTGAAGATAGGGACAAGTTGCAGAATACAAATGTGAACCTGTCAATTATAGGCATAGTGCACATTATAACAATAATAATATTCTAACATTCCCTCTTAATGTGCACTATCCTAAAAAGATAAGTCAACATTAGATAACATTCACCCTTAATGTTGACTTCTTTTACATAGATATAGCAAATTGCTAAACTGAGAAAACTTGTCTTTCCCAAGTGACTTGGTGAAGATGTCTGCTACTTGATATTGAGTTGGTACATACTCCATGTGTATAATGTCTTCTTGGACCATTTATCTAATGAAGTGATGATGGATCTCAATGTGCTTTGTTCTAGCATGGAAAACTGGATTCTTGGTCATCTTGATGGTACTTTGATTGTCACAATATATATATATGTTGGACCATGTATGAATAGCCCAATATCTTGAATTAATTGCCTCAACCATATTGCCTCCTTAGTTGCCTAAATTGCTGCTCTATATTATGCTTCTGCTGAAGATAGTGAAATTGTGTTCTGCTTCTTTATGCTCCATGAAATAGAGCCTTGGCCTAATTGAAAGCAATAACCTGATGTAGATATTCTAGTTTTAGGACAACTGGCCCAATCTGAATCGTGTATCCAATCAAAGAAAAATTATCACTTGATTTATACATAAGGCCATGATGAGGTGTGGCCTTTAGGAATCTCACAATCCTCTTAACTGCTATCCAATGGCTCTTCTTAGGATCCTGCATGAATCTGGAAATAAGGCCAACTAAATAGCAAATATCTGGTCTAGTTGAAGTTAAGTAGATCAAACTTCCAATTAGTTGCTTGCATGTGTTTACTTGCTTGTATATGGCTTAGTGTCAAGTGTGTATGAAATGGAACTACACTTGATTACAATTATAAAACCCAAAATCATGCAAGGGTGATAACAAGAATAAAATGTAGACAAAGCCCAAATAGAAGATGCAAGCAACAAACACCTAGTGGCCAAGAGAGTGCCACAAAATATCTCCACAAGAAAGAGTCAAGGGGCCCTAAATAACCCCTTGAGTTGATGATTGTATTAGGAAATATGGCTCAAGAATAGTCCCAAATATACCTTGAAGTGTGATATAATTTCAATGCCACCAATGATGATAATGCCTCCAATTTTGCCAAATATAATGAATAACTTGGCTTAATGTCCCCCCAATGACTTAAAATTGATATTCCCACAAGTTTGCCAAATATTTTGTCAAGGAGTGTCGGATACTACCGAAAATGCACTCCAAATTACAATGTCAACTTTAAACTTCAATTTAGCATATTAAATAATTTCAAAACTAAAAATAAACTACACCAATGGATTCCTCTCAAAAAATCCTTTCCAACGACTATATATAAGATTATAGTCGATTACAATTTGACCCTTGATTTTAAGAAAATACAACAAGACTTCTTAGAGGCAAAAAACATGACAGATTGCCCTCTACAAACTTCAAATTTGATTTTTTTTTTTTTTTTTGATGAGGAACATTTTTATATACAACATATCCGCAACATGTGAAGGGAGATATTTGAACCTGGGACTCTCGATAACTAGAGAGTTTTAACTACCCACTTGCTCTCCAACTCCTCTACATGAGCAGGAAAGTTTGGAAACTACTGCAAACAACCAACTTTGAGCAGTTGTAACTTGCTCAATACATTACCGAATTAAGAAAGTGAGTACTTTATGTTGTAGTACTTCTCATAATCTATATTATGGTGCAAAAACATCAGGAAAAGGACTGCTAAAAAAATTAATAAAAATTTTTCCGTTTCAGAAAAAATCGCGCAGGAAAAAAACAGCTACAACAGTCCATCTTCAAACAACCATATCTTGCTCATTTTTTGTCGGATTTTTGCGTGTAAGTACTCAATTTTATAGTAATACTCCTGATATACGTGCTGGTGTACTCAGATTCTGAATATGACTGCTCTAAAAAAATTTGCCACTGCAAAATGTGACATTTTTTTTTTTAAATGTGCCTTCACCTTGCAAAAAAAAAAATAGCCCCACATTGCCAGAATTGCCAAAACTCTTAAAAAATTCTCTCCATTTCTCATTCACAAGATCAACTTAGCAAGTGAAGAGGATACTTCGGAGAAAAAATTCAATCCTAAAAAAAAACTCTCAAACCCTAAGGGTCCCCATAGGCGGATTTCACCGCTCTGATACCAGATGTTGGGACTGAAAAATAAGGCACACATTATTTACAAGTTATCTTACAATATATAAGCATCAAGCTTAGGAGGGAGATATGACAAGTGTCATAAGCTCCACTCCAAGTGTCTTTTAGAAGACACCACTCCAACTCAAACTGAAGACATGGACAAGTGGCAGAAGACAAATGCCAACCTGTCAATTATAGGCATAGTGCACATTATAACAATAATAATATTCTAACAATTAATACCTTTGTTTAGTGTTAGTGATTTCCATGACAAAAATCACTTAGTCATTTGAGATGGAGACTAGCACTTCTAGTTATACTTTTGGTGTTATGTTAATCCAGAATGGATATCAAGTGGCATGCCATTTTGAGACCGTTTTAGGCATATTTTGATGCTTCTAAACCTATAAAGAATTTGTATATAGTTGTTCAAGCTATATGATAATGTTTCCATGATATCATATGTAAAACAACCATTAAACTCTATATCATAGGCATCTATATTTATTGCACTCTCAAAGTAGTCTAGAAAATACATTCCATATGAAATAGATGACTTACCTACAACAAATACATCTTATGATCAAACATTGCAATGAAAAGGAGAATTAACTAGAAAAGTGTCTTAACCATCAACTAGTATAGACTTTATTGACCATTTTAGATTCAACAGGGCATGGTGTAAAATATTGGAAGACATTATAGCCTAAATATGACGAATCTATCAATGTCCACCAATAGTTAATATAGGGTGATTTTACAATAGACCACCAACTTCAAGATGGGTTATATGTTATCATGGAAATATCCATGTGCCATTTAATTCATATCTAATATTTTTATAAAAAGCTCACTATTTAAAGATGGATGGACACTTCAACATTAGCAAGATAACAATGTTATGATAGTTATTTCATTTGTTTTACATTCACCAAGAAGTAAAGATTCACATATAATTTTATACATCATGTAGTATTGCCAAAATAACAAACAAAAAGTTATAGATATACACACATCTATAATTTTCTTCTAAGTCTTGAGAATCCATAAACATGAACATTTTGTAAAAACCCTCATTTATCAATAATTCCATTTTTTTATATATATCTTATAACTCATATAGCTAGGATCATGATCAAGGGATTAATTTAGAAGAATATCCATGTGGTGCTCTTAATATGAATTTCCAAGTAAGTCCAAGGTTTGCACTTCAAAAGAATTGACATGGTCAGCATCCATCTTATGGCATAGGAGTGGTCAACCCTCTAGTAATAATACCAGTGATAAATCCTTATACCACACTTTTAAAATTTTCCTATATTCACCTATAAAAGATTAGAAATTCCATTTTCCCTTACTAGCATTAAGCTAGTTCCATTTTAGGTCTAACTAACCAAGGATTATGCGTATGCCTTGAATATTAATAATTATTCCATGAGGATAGAATATCAACCAAATGCAATTCTTAACTAGAGCCATGTGCACAATGGGTAGTTAAGGTGATCATCAAACAAATCCACATAGACACTTAGTATCTATCATATACCTTACTTGCTCAATTCATAATTAATATCCACTATAAGAGATAGGATCTAAGATTTTTCCTCTTGATAATTCTTAAATTTTCTCCTCTAAAGGATTATACTAAAGATCCATCTATAAAAATAAATACTTCTTTACCCTTTCTAAATTAAGGTTTCCCCATAGTATATAAACATCATATTTAATTTTCAACTAAATATTTGATCTCCAACCACAACAATAAATGATAACATCATAAATTAGACATAACATAACTATAATATCGATTCAAACCCTTTTTGCTAGTTAAATAATTTTTGAAATTATAGCCAAGTACACAACTATAACCAAGTATGTCGATCTTGATTATAGCCAAGTACACGATTCCTAAAGCATATTAAGAAAAGTGTTTTATTGGAGAAGAGAGAAATTATTTCAATAAAACAAGTATTCCACCAATCTAAAAGATAACAAAATAAGGAAGATTTTGACTTGGATCTCCTGCAAATTTGATCTTTTCCAATCTTTTCCTGCTTGACTCCTACAAGATTTTTTTCCTTCTTCGTGCAAGCTCATTTTGGATAACAAATGCAACTATTTATAGATCTCTAATATCTAGAGTCATACTATGAAGTTTCTAATAATGGACTAGCCTACCCACAAGAAGATTAGAATGGCTGTGGTTTTATGGCATTTACTCAAAAGTCAAGTTAAGGAAGTATCCAAGAGGTGAAATTTTCAACTATACAAAGATTAATAAATCCTTGGTTTCATTATTTTCTTCCTCTTCTAGATAATTTTTCTTCTTTTTCTAGAATATGACCTTCATTTTATTCTCCTAAAATTTAGCTTAAATTTATTAGGCTAATTATGAAATTAATTAGACCACAAGTGATTTGCTTTTCAAATATATTTTCCTAGATATATTTTTACAAAAAACATTAAATAAATCACAAAGTTTTTAAAAACCAAATACTAAACCTTGTTTCATCAAATAAAAGGGGTTGGATCAATATGGGATGTGACACTTTTTTTCAAGGTTTCCAACCACCAAGCATCAACTTAATTGTATCTTTATGGTTATTAATAAGTTCAACAAGATGACAACTATGGATTCATATAATAAGACCATTGGTAGTAAATGCCCCTCTATTACTTCTATAGGTTTAGGTTTATTTTTTACTACATAGCTTGATCATATCAAAAAGAGATTCGAGGTTTATCAATAACTTTTGTATCCATATTTGGAACCAATTAGATACCAAAATCCAACATTTTATAACTTTCCATCTATAGACATATGAGTAGATTAAGGGTGTCAATAGGATATTAGTGTACCTTACTAGAATATATAACCATCATCAATTTCAAACATATGATGTGAGTTTTATATAAATTTGATATTTCTATAATATAGTATTTTGTATGCTCCCATAGTCCATAATCCTTTCTAGGCATGCTTTGGGTTTTCCATCCTAATGCCCTATTGCACACTACTTTCCACATTTTGATTGGTGCCATGATCCTAATAAAATTCAAGGTAGTACATAAGGATAAAAGGTTTCTATAAAAGGTGTACAAAATACATATTCATATTAAAAATATCCTCAAGTGTTTAAAATAAAAGTATAATGGGTGTCATAATCAACTAGCTGGATCGGTAAGTTTTGGTGCTTACCAAGAAGAGACCTATATTCAAACCCTAGGGGTATGCTTATTTGTGTAAAGGTAGTAGTATGAATTGCACCTGTTGAGTGCACATAAACCTAACAATGATAATGCCATTATCAAGATCTTGGTGCTCCTCCTCACATCAGATTAAATAACAATGACGTAGAATAGGTGTTGTTGGGGGTAGCCCCAATATTTGAACCCCACCTGGTTGTAGAAAGTGATTGTGGATGTAACCAAATACCCTATGTATAAAAAAATAAGTATAAGGGTTGTCATAATCAACAAAGTAATCCACATTAGTTTAAGCTTGGAGATAAGTTTTAGTTCCATCGAAAGAAGAAACACTTCTTAAAAGCACATTAAAATGTCAAACCATTGTGCTATAGTCTATACATTATTCAATATCAAAAGGGTGATTCTTATTGATTTACCATATTATTTTAGAATGCATCCAATACAACCTTTCTCAAATAGAGCCTATAGTAGTACAATACTCTATAAATCTATACCTAACTTAGGTGGAACTTATAACAATAGATCAATTGATAAATTTCACCAATAAGTGTAATTGTTAGTGATACATAATCTATTTAGGATTGTAAAGAAAGGTGAATTTATTTTATAATTTAAGTGGTACACACTTGAAAAACTCAAGTGTTCTTTTTCATTGTTGGAAATTAACACAATCAAAACCATTGCTTTCTAAGGGGGGCAAATAATCTAAGAAAATAAGGGGTTGATTGAATTCTAATTAAACATGACTATAGAGCACTCTTATATTATAAGACTAAATGCCTATCTAAACTCTTCACCAAATAGGATAGCAATATCTCTTCTTTTGATATCAGACATGAGAATGAAACTAACTCAACTTATGGTGCCAAGGCCTCTATAGCACCAACCACTCTCTAGATCTAAACATAGTGGTGATAATGCTTAGAGATAGACTTTGTGGCACCAACTCCATGTATTGTTTTTGGATGTTAGAACACATATAATATCTTGTTAGAGTCCGAATATATTACATCATTTGGGTCATGTAAATGTACCACCTTTGGTACATAGTTAGAATAGGAGATTACTTTAGGGGGAAGTTAGCTAGTTACTTCAAGCAATATAATAAATGCAAGTGTCAATGCATAAGTTGTAATGTGCAAGGTGTCCCCTTGTACAACTAGGTAGAGTGTTGACCAAGGAATCTATCTTCATATATAAAGGGCCTCATAGTGATAGCTCAAATCAAGATCATATCAAGCATATCAAGTTAATTATAGTAGAGTGTAGTAGATAGTGGTAGAACTCCTGTATGGAGTACAATATAGTTCTTTAGCTTATATTAATGGAGTGACCATCACCTCCATACTACATTATATTTTTTCCACTTTCTATTTATAGTATATTTCAATCATACTGCATAATTACTTTCTTTCATATTTTTTGCATTTTATTAGGACCCGTGATAGATCTCTCCCACTACATATATCCTCAAAAGCTAACAGTGGTATCAGATCCACGGTGAATCAAAATAGGATTAGGGAGAGTCACAAGAAAGATTGAAAGGACTAAAATAAATCTTAGTTACATAAATTCTAAGATTACATTTGGCTAGAGTCTTTCCATGGAGTCGCAGGAAAAATCATGAAGATTAGGACTCAAAATTCATACCACTATATTGAAAAATAAACTAGTGAAGATTATTATCTCCAGAATTATAAATTTTTTTGTTCCAGTCTCTAATATCTTGTTGCAGGAAAAGGAGATTTAGAAAAAGGTTGGGAAGCTTCCTACAAGAGAGCTAGGAATAATATCTTCTTAGAATCATTCCAGCACTTGTAGTAACAAGGAGAAAATTGAATATTTCAAAGACCTCAAAGAAAGGTCTCATTACAAGAGCTACAAATCCTACAAATTATAGAAGTGAAGAAAAGACCACAATAGCCTTATAGAAGACTCAAGAAATAAGAGACTTTAGAATATGAGTCAAGGAGGATATAGAAGATTGGTGATCTCCATAGAAGACTAAAGACCTACATATTACAGAAGAAAATGCCACATAAACATTGTACTAGAAGAAAAGGCCACGAAAGCCTTGATATAGAAGAAAATTCTAGAGAATCCTCAATCCAAAATAAAAGGCCATAGAAACCTTAATTGTAAATAAGACTCCAGAGAAGAGTCCATGAGAAATAGAAGATAAGATATTGGTGATATCCATTGAAGAATATGAATTGCATATTAGCTAGAGTATTTTCACAAGATTGTGAAGACTAGGACTCAGCACAAAACTTATACCACTAGTTTCAAGAATAACTAGTGAATATTGAAAAGGTTTGAGAAAAGATCCCATTCTAAATAGAAAAGTGAAGATTTGTTCTAGAAGAAGCTGAAGAGATCCATAGAATATCTCATTGAGGAACTTCCAACCTTGGAATATTAAATAAGGACCAACAAGGTCCCATTCCATAATCTAAAAATAATAAATTTTAGATATTCGAGAAGTTGTTCTCATCACCAACAATTCTAGAAGCAATAAAAGGTCTCAATTGGAAGACCAAAACAATTGCAAGATAGAAGACCATGGAGATGTCTCAAGGAGAAAATAAGGTTTGGAGAGCCTTGTTGTAGAGCTCATAGAATAATCATCAAAAGATTTCCTAGGAGAACTCATTGGAGAAATCCACTACCAAGGAGAAGCTCCTGATAGTGAAGGACTTGGAACAATTATTGCCATTTGACAACAAACCCAAAAGAAGAAGAATTTGGTAAAGAGTGCCAAATCCCAAATAAGAATCAAGTGAATACCTTAAAATATTTGAGAGATCTTGAGAAGATCATGTTTGAAGTCAGAATTCAACAAGAATATTGAAGAAATATTTAGATAGAAGAAACCTACCAAATATAAGAGACTTAGAGATTGCCTCTCACAGTAATAAGGCACAATTCAGAGATAAGAGTTATCTGAATATACAACAGAAAATAGAAGATCACTAGAAGGATCAAGCACCAAACCCTAGGCTCAATACAGAAGGTTCAAGACCATAGTTTGGTGAAGCAAGAAGCTATATTGGACAACCAACAAGAAGCTATGAATTCATCCATTACAAGAAAATAACTTGGTGAATAAAAACACCAAGATCTACATCTACTATAGAAACCATTAAAATGTAAGCAACTTGGATGCACTTAGTTAAACTTAAAATAAGGGCTCATTATCAAATTCCATTAAGCACCATATTTATATTAGAGTTACAAAGGAAAATGGATTATATTATAGTCTTCAAGAAAGTGCAAAAAAGAGAATTCATTTTAAGATATATTTGCACATAAAATAGGAGTATTTTTTGAAAGAAATAAAATTATCACCTACCTATTATCTATCCAAAAAGTAAGAAGACTACATCCTCCAATATTTATTGTAGTAAAATTAATATATTATTCATTAAGGGTTAGTTACTGATTACTCTTAAAAGTTGCAGATATTATTAAGTGCATTTGAAAGTATTGTTACATTAAAAGTGCATTAAAGTTGTAAGTATTGTTAAGTTCATTTGCACTATACTAATTACTCTCAAAAGTGTTAGTTTGTGTTCTTAAAGGTTACAAAATTAGATCATTATAAGTGTCTAGAGACACTATTGGTGCATAGAACCTGCAACATTTCATGGCCCAAATAAGCCATAAAAATTAGATCATATTTCTCCAAGGAGTGGATAAGTAATCCACCATCAAAAATCAATACAATAAGCTACAAATTGAGACTTGGTTTATCTCATATTCAAAGTACATAAGGGTTATTTACAAAAAAATAGTGCAAAAAAAAAAACATCTAAAAGAGCTTCTATCTACGTGGTTATTAGCTTGGGTTTCTAACCAAAGTAACCAAGCAAAGGAGAGAGTTTTCTAGAAAAGGAGATAATGTCAAATTAGCTCTTTCCTGCAAGAAAGCCGCCATAAAAACCAATAGATAATAGTGCAAAAAGGTATTATATTTACAAATTTATTTACTTCATCTTGCACCATACTAAATAGTCCTACGTAGGAAAAACAACAAGGTTTAAGTGTTACAAAGGCACATTCTCCACAAGGAGAAATAAGCTCAAAGAAACCATGTAAGAGCATTATCCAATAAATGTAAAATAGCCTCCCAAAGAGCTCATATCATCCATGGTCTTGGATAGTCGTATCAAGGTACTTGCAAGCAAATAAAACTTAACACAAGGAAGGATAAATATTATCTACAAAGAAAAATACATAGGATGTTGAAAGGAGTAAAATAAAGCACAAAATAGGCTATACCAGATAGACATACATCCACAAGGAGCACTCAAGGGCACCATTGGAGTATCTCAAAACTCCACCAAAGTATTACCCATAGCCACCAAAGTGTTGCTCACAATCCTAGCTCAAATCCACCAAAGCGTTGCTCACTACTCCAGCTAGAACCAACTCACACCAAGTGCCATAGAAAGCATACAATAAAGGAGAAGTTGGCCACAATACATTAGTAAAAGAACCTTGTAAAGAATACATTAAGGATTGAGATACATTGAGAAGAAAATGCCTATGTACAAAGGTAAGGTGACACTTGTCACCTTGAAGGAAACCCTAACATCTCCTACATGAGCACTCACCCTTTGCATGCTTGAAGGAAAGTCCAAGAAGGTATTACACAGAGGAGGTTGCGAGTGTTAGAAGAGAAGTAACACTTTTCACCAAGGAATATAAGCAATCATACAATATTGTAACACTCACCTTCTATTTTGTAGAAAATTCCAAGGGTCAACAAGGTTCTATCTCTCTCCCAAGCGTTAAAGTGAAACTACCATGACACTTGTCACCCACTACAAGATTTTGTCCCTATTTTAGGTACCAAAGACCAAGGAGGAGAGCATTCATAGCAGCCAAGGGAGTGCAACATGGAGGAAGAAGTAAGAGCATTAAAGGCTCTTGGTCAAGCAAAAGTGGAGCACCCAATATTGTAGTCAAAGGAATCTACCGCCATCCACCATTGAAAGGAGGTCAAAGAAAGCATTAATACTGGTATGCATACATTGTAGAATACAAGGAAAATACAGTGCTCATATAGCAAATTTGCAGTATTATAAATGTAATACTTTACCTTAATATATTGGCATTCATTAATAGGTAGATATAAGGGTATAATATAAGGTTGAAACTATAGGGAAATAAACCATATTTGAAAGTAAAATTAAAAGAGAATATTAGCTTAATATTTGTAAATTAAAACATAGAAGAAATAAGGATTTCTACCTAGAAAAATTAAATTTTTATTATTACAAATATTATTGTTTTCTAATATTCCAAATTAGGGAGTTATAAGGAATACTACACCAAAGTAGGATATTGGAATTTAGAAACATTAAAAATCAAATATCAAAAGCTATAAACTAAGGTTCATTAAAGATTACCAAGGGTTGGAAATTAATTGGTATACTTGTCTCAAAATCACATTAAAGATATAAAATAAATCCAACCATTAGAACCTCATCAAAATAAAAAGTTCTTAAGTTCAATAGGAGTAATAAGGTGTAATAGAAGTTGATTTTTGCTATTCACAAAACTTTACAAAATCAACCCAAAATTGAATTACTATTCTCAAAAGCACTATATCAATAATTTAGCATATCTAAAAGCACTAGGGAGACATAACAAATTCTAAAAAAATTGATAATAATAGCATTCACCAAAATTTATCAAGTACTCAATCCATTTGGAGTCATAAGGAAGCCTACAAAACTGAAGCTCTAAATTTTTTTATCAAATCAAGCTATACTCTAAACTATGGAGTTATAAGGTATACCACTTAGAATATTCTATCTCATAAGATAGAAGCTCTACCAAAGCACTTTATACTCTAATCCAAGGAGCTATAAAGATGACTACTAGCACATTAAGCAATACACTTAGAAGTGGAATGAGAAAAATACCAATATGGATTAAAAGCATGATTGATAATACAATGGATAACAATAAGAAAAATGCAAAAGGAAAGGAAGAATAAATAAGATGGGAAATAAGTTTTGAAACAAATAGCTATGGAAAAATAAATTCTTCTAATGAAACTAATGATAACTACACCAATGAAAACACAAAAGACCACATTCAAAAGGGAGGAAAAAAGATAGATCAAGAAGAAATCATACAAAGAAGTAAAAATGAAATAGCTTTAACTACGCACATATGGTTTAAGTATCTAGTCAAGAATATAGATAAACATGATATCCTTAAGATAGACTACAAAGCAGTCATAACATCTCTATTGTGCACCTATTTCAATCAATACGGTTATGAAAAAATCATTTGTTGTAATTTCAATCCATGCAAATATTGTGAGGGGAAAAATCACTCATATTTCTTCTGTTACTATAAATACAAGTACTATAAAAGCCATGAATAAATATTACTATATAAAATAATTTGTTACTTTCAAAATCTTATTCCATAAGCATCTACTAAAAATGAGCTCAACATTGATACTTTTGAAGGTCAAAGAGATAGGTCATATAGAGGTCCAAAGGAGAGAAATTGGGTCAATTTTGATCCACTTAAGAAATGAAAAATCATGATATCACTAGTTCATAAAAGACATATAATGTAAAAGAATAGAGGATTGGAAAAGACAAGAAGCTATAACATGAAGACGGAAGCAACTAAAGAACTTGATCAAGACCATTCTCAAGAAGAAGATCCATATTGAAGATTGAAATCTTCAATACCCAAACAATGTAATATAGGGGGGTGTTAGAGTTAAAATATATTATATCATTTGGTTCATGTAAAAACACCACCTTTGGTACATAGTTAGAATAGGAGATTACTTTAGGGATAAGTTAGCTAGTTACTTCAAGCAATGTAATAAATGCACAAGTATCAATGTGCATGTTAGGAACCTAGTTCCTAGCAATGGTAACAAGTGGAAAAAACAATGGAATGAATGCAAAATTTAAAGAAAATATGTTAAATCACTTTAGAAGGATCACTGTTTCACTGGAGGTATCCCTGCCAATGCTCTCAAAGAGATATAAAATATTATGTTCTTGGATGCTTAATGACACCCTTATGAATGCATATAAATATCTAACCCTAGAGTTGTGAGATGAAAGGACACAATGGTCCGTAAATTAAATAGGTGAATTAATATTATTAATAGTTAGGATTAGGATCCTAACAATGCAAGTTGTAATGTGCAAGGTGTCCCCTTGTACAACTAGTTCGAGTGTTGGCCAAGGAAACTATCTTCCTATATAAAAGACCTCATAGTAATAGCTCAAATCAAGATCATATCAAGCATATCAAGTGCATTATAGTAGAGTGTAGTAGATAGTGGTAGAACTCCTGTATGGAGTACAATGTAGTTCTTTAACTTATATTAATGGAGTGACCATCACCTCCATATTGCATTGTATTTTTACCACTTTCTATTTATAGTATATTTTAATCATATTGTAAAATTATTTTCTTTCATATTTTTTGCATTTTATTAGGACCTGTGATAGATCTCTCCCACTACATATATCCTCAAAATCTAACATATCTCTTAGAAATAGGTTTCAAGCACCTCTTTGCACATTTTTTATCTTGTCACTTGGCATATTGTAAACTAGCATCGATTATAGAGAAAGTATAAAGGGGGGCTTGTAATTATTTCTAAAATTCCTTTTTGTTTAGTTGGAAGCTAAGATATTTAATTTTCCAACTAACTTATACCTGCTATACATATTTTATATAACTTAAAATAGAAAACTATTCTCTTCTTGTCCTTCTATTCCTTCACTGTTTATTCACTTTTCTAGTTTTATTTATTATTTTCTTTCCTTCTATTTCTCACTCTTAATGCATAGACTGTTATTTTTTTTGGGGGGAAAAATTATTCAGAATCTAAAACAATACATTCCACAAGGATTTCCAAGTGATCCAAGCCAGCACATCATACAAAATACAATAAATCCACCAAGGAAATCCATGGATCATTCTGACAACAACTTCGATAGGACACAAGAACCCATGACAATCGGGTTCCTCCACCTTGAAATTATCTTTCCTGGTCCTCATGAATTAACTGATTAAGGAGTCTGGATTTCTCCTGATCAAGATCATTCCAGCTATCAACTTTCCAGTAAGGGAATCCTTCAGAAGCCCACTTCGCCAAACAATCAACCACTCTATTCCATTCTCTTGGGATATGAACAAAAGAAATTTCAACAAAATTCCTAGCCAAGCTCAAAATCTGTTTCACTATTCTAGCCATAAACCAGGAAGCATCCTGAAAATGCTTGTTGTTCAGAAGAGACACCACTATCATGGAATCAGATTCACAAATAACCCTTCTCCATCCCAAAGAAAAAGTTATTTCCAATGCATGGAGAATTGCCAATGCTTCCATATGATTATTCGAATGAATTCCCTTGTACACAGAGAAAAAGAGGTGGGCCACACCCTCACTATCATGACCAATTCCTCCTATACCAACATTACCTAGGTTACCCCTGGAAGAACCATCCATGTTTATTTTGATAACACCCCTAGGGGGGACTCCACTTCCCAGATCTATTGACCTTCAACGAACCAATCCCCCTAATAAGGCCTCTATTTGTAGTTGGTGATGATAAAGAAATCTCCAATCTATTGATAATCTACCAGTTAGAGGAAGTAAGAGGAGAACTCAGAACACACTTGGCCTCAATAGTCTCCTTAACCATCCTTTTGACTTTGAGCCATACCTGTAAGGCTCCAAGTTGACATCCCTAAAAAATTCTTCGGTTGCGTTCCAACCAAATCTGCCAAAATATGAAGGAAGGACCAAAATCCTAGGCAGTTTGAAGACATGAAGCAGAGGCAGGGGGTCTACCCAAGCTTTCCCAAAACTCAAAAATAGAAGTAGCATGGATGATGGGCCTTTTCCAGATCTGCCACCACAAGTTCCAGACCTCCAGGGAATATGAGCATTGGAAGAAAATATGGGGAATGGTTTCCTCATTCTTTCCACAAAGAAAACATAGTGAAGGACCCTGAAAACCTCTTTTCTGAATATTATCCCAAGTTGAACATTTCTTCTGACACAGAAGCCAAAGAAAAAAATTACATTTGGGCCAACCAAACTTATTCCAAATCTTCTTCCACCAGGGGGACACAATCTCCTCTCTTCTCTACATAATAAGGGTTTGATAACCCAGAGCAACGATGTATTTCCATTTCGAATTATGGCCCCAAGCAAGAATATCAGAGTCTTCAATAGAACAACATGGTCTCTCAACCAAAATAGAAGCCAGAGTGTCATGATCCTCAGGACAACCACCCTCTGGCCAACCCTATGAATCCCACCAACAATGAGTAAAAGAACTGCCAAGAGGACTTTATCGCTTGAAGTCAACCACCTTAGACCAACCCGCATCAGAAAAAATATCCCGAAGAAGATGAAGGTGGGGGAAAGAAGAAAGGATAGGAGGATGATTATCCCAAGAATCTTCCCAAAATAAGGTATTGTTTCCCTTATTAACAATCCAAAAGAGACCCTGCTTAATAAGCATGGCACCTTTTTTGAGAGTGTCCCAAACAATGGAACCTTTCCCCCTCAACTCCAATCTCGGAATCTCATCAGCCGAAGCACCACCAAAATATTTGAGGCTAAGAATTTTAGCCCAAAGCTGATCAAGATTACTGCACCACCTCCAATAAAGTTTAGCAGCCAAAGCGAGACTATTCAAATCGGATTACCTCAAACCAAGACCCCCCATATCTTTAGGGCAACACATAGTATCCCAACTGACCAGGCTCCATTTATTACAGTCCAGGTTTCCTGCCCATAAAAATTTTCTAGAAAGAGAATCAAATTCTTTGAGAAAGCACTTAGGAGCAGCCAAGATAGAAAACCTATAAATAGGCAAAGCATGAAGGACAAACTTCAAAAGTGTTAATCTACCAGCAAAGGATAGCCACCAAAAATTCCAATGATTAACCCTTGATCGAAATCTATCCAAAATACTTTTCCAATAAGCCCTTCCAAGATTTTTAGAAGAAATAGGAATCCCCAGATACTCCACTAGCAAACAACCCACCTAAAAACATAGAATATTAGCAATCCTACATTGAATCCGACCATCCATATTGAAGAAGAAGATCTTTGATTTCTCTTCATTAATCATTTGACCAGAGGTAGATAAGTAAATATCTAAAGCCTTCCTAAAATTCATTACTTCCTCAAATTTTTCCCTCCCCATCAAAGCAGTATCATCGACAAACTGAATATGAGACTAGGATAAAGAATTCTCCACCCAAGACCATCCCTAGATAGCACCACGATTCTGAAAACTCTTGAGAAGTCTGCCCAAACCTTCAACCATAAGGATGAAAATATAGGGGGACAAGGGATCTCCTTGATGAATCCCCCTAGAGGTCGAGAAGAAAGTGGATGGTAAACCATTGATTAAAACTACAAAGGAGGTCGAAGTCACACAACTCATGACCCATTCAATCCAATTATACGAGAACCCAAAAGCTTGAAGGATGTTCTACAAAAAAGGCCAACTAACCCTATCATAAGCCTTGGACATATCAAGCTTAATGAACATAGCCTTTTCCTTAGAGATATCCATAGAGTGAATAGCTTCAGCAGCAACCACCACACCATCCAAAATTTGACGACCCTTAACAAACCCACCTTGCTCAAGGGAAATAAGAAAACCAAGAACTTTCTTCAATCGATCCACAATAATCTTGGTAATAATTTTGTAAGTAACATTGCATAGGAAAATAGGATGGAAAGACCCCAATGAGCTAGCATTTTCAGATTTGGGAATAAGAGCAAGGAAGGTTGAATTAATAGCTTTAAGCATTTGCTTATTGACTTGGGATTCCTGAACAACTTTTAGCAGATCAAAAGATAACACTTCCCAAAATTCTTGGAAAAATTCTATAGGGAAACCATCAGGTCCAGGTGCTTTACCTTTTTTCATTTGAAAAACCACCGCTTTAAGTTCCTCCATCGAGATGGGGTCCATTAGCATCTTATTCATATCATTAGAGACCAACCTAGGAATACAATCCAAAATAAGCCTCATATTAACAACATCATGAGGACCCTGCTCGGAGAAAAGAGAGGAGAAGAACCTGACTGCTTCATTAGAGATATCTTCAAAGGATGAGAGAGTTTCCCCCTGATCAGAAGTAAGTGAGACTATAGCATTACCATTCCTACGGTCTTTAACCGAATTGTGAAAAAAAGAGGTGTTTCCATCCCCTTCCAACAACCAGTCAATCCGAGATTTTTGCTTCCAAAAAATCTCCTCACGAAGCTCCCATTCAACAAGCTGACTAGAAAGGGAAGCTTCCATTTCCAATAGATCCTTTGTCAATCCTTCATATTTAATTTGAAAAGTGATCTCCTCCAGGCTATCCTGTAGTTGCTTTTTCTTCTAAAAAATATTTCCAAAAGAAAATATGTTCCATTGCCTGAGTTTGAATTTGACAAACTGGAGGCTTTTAAAAAAAGTAAACATAGCAGTGCCAAATTTGGGTTTCCCTTCGACCCACCACCTCTCCACATATTCATACAAATCATTATCCCTGAGCCACATAAGTTGAAATTTGAAAGGTAGATTTCTTGGCAATGAGAATCTCGAGGACTGAAAGAGAATGGGCCAGTGATCAGAGCCCCTCCAACCTAGAATCTCTGAGAATGAAGTCCAACTATCATCAAACCAACTATCTGAAGTAAGGAACCGATCCAATATTTTAGAAATAAAATTTGTTCCACATCTTCTATTAGTCCAAGTAAAGAGCCCATTTCGAGGCTTCACATCAACAAGATTAAGGAAAGAAATATTGTCCCGCATCAAAGTAGAAGAAGGACCCAAACACTCCACACCACCATTCTTCTCCTCCAGGGACATGATAGAATTAAAATCCCTAGCCACAATCCAAGGAGAATTGGGAGCAAGAGATCGAATGAATCTAAGATGATTCCATAAGAGGATTTTACCTGATAAATCATTAGGGGTATACACATTAGATAGAAGAATAGAAGATCCAGATGAAAAGTAGGTAGCAACCATAGAGAGACAGTTCCTGCTACCCACCCACCAAGAGGGAGTTAAGCTTCATGGATCCCACAAACATGCAACACCACCCACCGAACCCTAGGCTCCAATAGCAAGACAGTGACCACCTTTCCATACCTTAGAAGCAATTCTAACCATATCTTCACAAGATAATTTTATTTCCTGGATGAAAACAATATCAGGTCTATGATCTCTGATCAAATTTTGAGTAGCTTTTTGTCTAGGGCTGCTACCCAAACCCCTAACATTCCAAGATATCACTTTCATTTTGGGGGAATAGAGAAGTGAGAATCTAATGTCTTAACAACACCAGACTCAACTAAGGATTCCCCTATCAATTTCACTTTTTCTTGATCCTTATTTCTTCCTACTTTTACCACCTTCTCCACCCCACCTTTTTTGATAGTTTTTGGGTGAATACCTAACACAGAAGAAACTTTATTTTTCCCTTCCTCTCTGACAATCCTATCCTGGGAGGGTTCAAACCTAGTCTCATCCTCATTTCCCTCAATCAAGTTTTCAGCCAAAGGGGAATGATCAAGAACTTTATCAAGACAATCCGACACCTCTTTGGACTTATCTTCATTTCCTACAAGAGGGTTATTAGGCACCACCCCTTCCTTATCAGAAGTTTGCATTTCAAAAGAAGGATTTAGGAAAGAACAAGTACCCGACTCTTGAATACAAGCATCCATATCACCTCCATTCCAGACTTGCTCCTCAACATGCGGCTCCTCAAAAGTCTCAAGCACATCAAATCTGTTACCAGAACCTCCCTTCCCAACACCTTTATTCTGACGAACAAAAGGCCTAGATCTTGAACGAGACTTAACAGGAATAAATCCATCAGAACCGGGCATCTCATTAACCATAGGAGCTTTTCCTTTTGCCTTTGTAGATGCATCTTGAAAGTCAGATGAAGAGGATGAAGGCTGAGAATTCACTTTCTTACAGTTTCTCTGAAGATGCCCATATTCATGGCATATGCGACATCAAAATGGGAGAGCTTCATAATCTAACTGTTGGACCCAAGACATGTTTCCCAGTTTAATCTCCAATGATTCAGGCAATGGATTATTCAGATCTACTTCAACACAGAGCCATGCAAAAGAAGCAAATTTCCTATCCAAAGTTTGGCGAGACGGACCAACCAATTTCCCAATAATCTCTGCAATAGAATGAAGAATATCCGACCTCCAATATTCCATAGGGAGTCATGGCAAATGGACCCACACAGGAATCCTAGAAGGCCTCTCCTCCACCGGATCAAATCCTAAATGCCAGGGTTTGATAAATAATCCATACTGATTGTGAAAGTAAGGACCCCCCTCGAACACTTTACTACGATCTGCCATATGGGAGAACACCACAATAAAATACCCATTAGCTGCAAGAATAATCTCCAGATCACCTTCAGGGCTCCAATTTCTCCTAACCCAGTTTTCTAAAAAAGGCATAGAAATTTTGAGACCCATGAATTTGCAGATGAGCGCATGCTCAGACAAATATAAAACATCATCCACAATAGAATCAGGACTGATAACCAAGACAAGATGATCTTTGCTTTTCTCCAAGCATCCATTATTCTTCGGCTTCGAAGTCGAAGAGGAATTAGAAACAGGATCAAGGGTTGCATGCAACAAAAAATTCATGGCATTTGCATGATCAGAAGAAGAGGCATCCTTATTCAAAACAACATCCTTAAAAGACAAATATCGGGGGTCACCAGGACCCCCCAAAGCTGCCATATCTAAAGCCAAACTACAACACACCTTTCACCAACCAACACGCTTCCCCTGTGAACTCTCAGAACCATTAACACTCCCACCCATGTATTATTAATATTAGTTGTAAAAAAATTTAATTCATATTAATGCATAGGTTGTTCTTGCCTATGCATTTGTTATGCTAATTTTTTTACTACACTCAAGTAGAGCACCCTACACCCTGCAATGCCCTATGTTCTATGTACTAATATTTTATACTATTTTCTTCTTAGTTGCATGACACATGTAACTTAAAGTGTATTTTTACATTTGCAATGTCTATAAATAAATATTACATTCTTTATGAGAAATATTTTTATTGTTCCATGTTTCTTATCACATAAATATAAAGCATAATTTTCAAGCACCGAAAGATAGATTTAGGAGTTGTCTTTTGTGCCACCACATCCCATGATTTATGATGAGGATCACTACTAGCATATTTAGTGGTTGATGTAAATTTCAACGGTGTTGTTAATATAAGGTGCATGTTATAGCCAAAGTGGTGTATGAGGGACTTAAAAATAAATTTTGAAACAACTAGCATAAATGAAGGGTTTCAAGATTAAAATATATATTAGTCAAGAAATATTCTTTACAAGCCAAAATACCTTTAAAATAAGTTATTGATTTCATATATTTTGAGGTGTTGATCATGAAAAACTAGAAGGCAACCTTATTGGAAAAGGGAACCAAGTAAAGCTTAGTATATTCCAATCAACAGTTTCTTTTTTTAATACCTATTTCAATTATATTAAATGTAGATAATTTTGGTGTAGTTGTCTAATAAATTGATGCTATAGAAAAATTTCTTTTTCAAATACTTTTAAAATGTCTAATTAATTTATGAAAGGAATAATGCTCAAAATGAAAAGATAAATAAAAAAATAGGATATGAAGTCATATACATGACACTTTCCTTTATAATTTTATAAAAACTATGGATTGAATAATGGAGAAAATCATTTGAAGGATTTGCATGATAAATATCCAAGTAATGTCAGAATTGATGCATTAAACATTGCTATTAAATATGAATATTTTGTAAGTACTTTATGTTCACGTGTGTGATATAAATTTTTAATTTAAAAAAATTAATAAATTTTTAAGTTTTATTGGTTTAAAAAATGTGATATAAAGTTTTAATTAAAATAATTAATAATTTTTTGGTTTTTATTAGTTTTAAAATGTAAAAAAAACATGTTGCAATATGGTCAAATGGATAATACTCACTTGTGGAGAGTGTTGATCGTGAAAGAATTAATTGTTGTTACATATAGTAAGTAGGTCCATATGATTTAGCTAATATATCAAGTTTAAGTTATTAAAATATTAATTTAAGCAAAACTCTGTATTAAAAAATCATAAATTTTTTTTTATAAAAGTTTTAAAACAATATATTTTTTATATGTACATGATACAATATGATATGAATAGTGGTTTATAGTTGTGGATATTAGCAAATCATTACTAAAAAAGTGAAATAAAATTTTAACATAAAAATATGTTATTGGAAATAAATAATTTATAAGAAACATCATGGTTTGGTTAGAGCCAACTGTGTGGCCACTCAATATTAATAAAACTGAACAAATATTACTATACATATAAAGTTGCATGTCATTTGGTGTATGATCAAATGTAACATTAGAGAACAATATTAACAAGAGTACAACCTTCCAAGCCATGAAAAAAATGTAAATACATTACGATTCGATTTATATTTATTACATGGGAGAAAAAGAAGAAGAGAATACAAAGCATTACTCTCATTACGAACGCACAGGAGTTATATTACAAAAATAGGCAACCTTAAGCACAGACACACAGGCAAAGACGGGACGAGAAGAGTTTTCTAAAGCACAAGGTAATATTTCAAAAACCTTAATTCGTAGAAAGTTTATCGAGGATAGCAATTGTATTCCTAGTGAGTTTGAGAAGATTACCTGATCTTGTCTTCACCAAATCTGCCAGCTTGGATAGATCTCTACCCTTGAACCATGGCGAAGGAGCTGACAACACTGCATCGACCACCCCTCCTCTTGATCTCCACAATGCATTTTTCACCTCAACAACTGCATCCCAAGACAGCCCCACGCAAGTGTTGAGAGCTGGGGATGTCGGGGTACCGCTACCGCTTTCCCTTTTGTTGATTGTCCCACATGAATTGAAACACTTTGACGGCCTCGGCGTTACAGATCTTGAGAGAGATGACAGCAAGCTCGCTCATGTTGGCCTCTGCGGCTCACGGGTATGACGATAATGACTTATACAGGGCGCCGCTGCATGCGCTCTCTATCGTTGGAGAAGACGCCCCACCGCCCACAATTGCCCTCTTCTGAACACCAAATACAATAACTACTGCACACATAACCTGAAAATTGTAAGCATCTTTCTCTACACAAAATTACTACGATACCAAACAAGACTTTGAAAAGGCTGAGAAGACTCATGCATGCTTCCATTTTTATAGACGTTCCCTCTCCAGACGCTTAGACGCTTCACGATCCCACATGCAAGTACTTTTTAAAATTTCGTATCAAGGAGATGACAATTACCTAGGCCAAAGGGCACACACCATATTTACCAGTGTTTACCCGGACCCAAGAAAATATAAAGATATCTTTGTAAAAAATTTGAAATGATTATATGAGGGGTGTGGTGTCACTAACTTCACACCAAATGCTTAACAAGTTAATTGCTTAGTAGATGGAGTGAAATAGCAATTTCTGTAAGAAATTTTTATGATCAAGGTTGAGTATTCTCATCTTAGTTATAATCATTTGTAAAGCAGAGAGCAGGGCTGAATATTCTCATCTTAATCATGGTCTTAGGTCTAAAGCTAAGCTTATCAATAGGGGATTAATACACAACATACAAAGATTATTTAAATTAATTTAACCATGAAATGATTTTAATTATGTGTACTACACTAAAATTATTTATGAGATCAAGAGTTTTAATACAAGTTAAGATATGATATACAATTCATGTTTTCTTTTGGATTTAAACCTTGGACCTTGTATTTAGAGTTTTAAAGTTTTACAATATCAAACAAAAAAAAATTGTTCAACAAAATTAAAAAGTTCAACATCCTCTTATCATATCATATCGTTTGAAGTGTGTTTTCTTTGTTATTGATTTTGACGAGAAGTTTCTTTATTTTTTTATTTTCAATATTTCAAAAAAAAATATTAATGATTTTATTTTTAGAGTGTTCTCATATACAATCATGATTTTCTGACCATGTCTCTTGACGAATTATCCATCTTCTAGTTTCACATATGATATGGTGTGAACTGGATCTAAGTTGGATTATAAGTATTTTTTCCTTTCATTTTATCTTTTCATCTATGTCTTTTTTTTTGGTTATGTTTATAGTTTGGGTTGACCTCTTAAATATAATTGTTTTTTCCTTCCTAAATTTTCAATTCACATGACAAGTCTAAATTTATTTTCACATATTGTTTGCTTTTTTTTTTGGATTTTAGGACCTCATCAAATCAATGCTCTATTTTTCATCCATATATTGTTTTATTTCATCAATGTGTCTTTTCTTCTATTCAATGTTTCTTTGATTACTAGTTTTGGCAACCTCTTATATTTCATTCTTTCTATTTTATTTAAGTTCCTGAATAACTTTATTATAGCTTTTGCTTTTAGTGGAAATATTTTAGCATATAAAATCTCATACAGGACTAATGCTTAAATTTTAAAGTTATTTGTACTTGGATTTTTTCTATTTGTTTCCATTTAAAATTTTGATGTATTAATGGCCCACACCTCACACCCTATAGCACCTTGAAATAACTAATAACCTAAAAAGGACTCTAATTATTTTGCGATCTCACAACGTTTGCTTTTTTTCCCCTATTTGACAATGAGTGGAGTGCCCTCCATCCTACTTGTATTTTGTACCCCCTATTTGACAATGAGTAGAGTGTCCTCCATCCTACTTGTATTTGTTTCATATTACATATTACTCAATTTAATTTGTTTTGAAAATCTAATTTAAGGTATTTGTATTATGTTACTACCTTTAAAAGATTTCCTTCAAATAAAATATATGGGTGCTTTTTCCCTCTCCTAATAGAGAAGATCAAATTTTAGTCTCGTTGGTGGTTATCTACATTCTAATTTCTTCAATAAATGTTATAAAGCTCGTAGACATTCATTTAAACTTTTCTATTAGATAGAAATCATGCATGAGGTAGACGAGGTCTATAGTATAAATGAATTTTTTTGGCCAAATAAAAATAATTAAAAAAACTTGTTAAATATTATGTTTTATTATATCATTTTTTTTATTAGTTGGATGAAAGGATTTTTGAAAGGACCTCCAAACCGTATAACAAAAAGAAGCTAATATCCAACCACTAGGAGACTGAGGACACTTCAAACATTTAAGCCAACCAACCCTTGGACACAACTAACTACACCCAGACCAACATATACTAGTCAAACAAACCCAGAAACATAAGCCAAATAGAGATAAAATTTGGGCATGCAGGACCACATGGATAAAAAAAGACAAAAACTGAGCATGCAAACCCGATAAAAATAATCAAAAAGCAACATCTAATGGGGAGGGTTCCAACCACCCACTCTAAGTATTCTAACTCGAGTTTGACCTTTGTCTGAATTCATTATCCAACAATCTAAGGCCATCTGGGAAATTACCTATCCAAATGTGAAGATCTTGTTGTGTAAGACCTTGATTAGCCAGGAAGTCCACAACTTTGTTACCTTCCCTGAACCGGTGCTTGAATTGGACTTCTTATAAATTTTAAATCATTCTCCTGGCTTCAATTATAAAATTTACAACAATCCAAGAGGGATTTTGGTTGCCATTAATCATGTTGATAACATTGAGTGAATCTCCTTCTATGACTAGTTTCCTATAATTCACCCAGTTCAGTTGGGACACCTTGAAATAATGCCCGAGCTTTGGCGAAATGGCTAGTTTGATGACCCAAGTTTTTAGCAAAGGCAAGAAGGATTTTTCCCTCTGAGTTTCTAAACAAACCCTTGCATCCACTGGACCCGAGTTCTCTTTAGAAGCTCTGTAAAAGTTGAATTTCAACCAACCCGATGGAGGGGATTCCCAAATTATGCTAGCCTTGTCTTGACTCACCCTACTCATTGTATTTAGAGGTTGAGTTAAAAAACCTAATGATATCTCCAAACCGATCTTCCCTTCACAAGTTATCGAATCTAGTTTTAAAGCTTTCATATTTTCCACTGTATCTACAATGGTCCTTGAGGAGATCGATGACTCTGGATGGCAAATATTTTTAAAGGCACAGGCATTCCTTTCCTTCCACACCTGCCACCAAATATGGGATAACCAAAATTTTCAAAACTGGCTTAGGTGGGGAGAGGAGAAGGGGGATATCCATTGAAAAACCAGGTCCTCCAATGAGTTGGGAAGAACCCAAGCAACACCTATCTCCAAAAATAACTGACGAAAGACTTCAAGGGTATAGGCACAATGGAAAAATAAGTGAAAAGATGATTCAAAAGCCCTACCACACAAGAAGCACCTATTAGGGAAAATCATTCCCCATTTTTGAAGATTATCAAGAGTAAGGCACTTTCCTTGAATTGCCAACTAGAAGAACACATTGACTTTAGGCATCAGGCCTTTAATCTAAAATTTATCCGTTGAGAACCAAGGATCCGAATCATAGTCCAATTAGCCATAAGTAGACTTAATTAAAAACTAGCCATCTTTCTCAAGACCCCAAACCAGCCTATGCAGAGACACTTCTGCAGGTCTCTTAATCTTACTATATGAATTATAAATAAATTGCAGAAAACCTTCCAACAGTCCGTAACAATTGCAAAATAATTGTAAATGGAAAAAATGGAGTTTAATGTAACAATCGCCACTCTGGGAGGGCACGTCCCCGTCGTGAAGGCCAAAGTGCGATTACGCAATGAATAATAAATAAAGATAAGATAAATTCAATTAATGAAACAACTACGCTAATAAATATGAAATTTTATGCACTTGGAGAACCTAGCCGACGGCTAGGTTTGGTATGTAGCATGAATCCCCTCCTCGAAAAGCTTTGTCCTCAAAGCTGGAAATGTCTAGAAAATACTTTCATGTTCCCATGTGGCATCTTCCTCTGGTAGGTCTTGCCATTTGATGAGAAATTCTTGAATCTGACGCGATCTTAGTCTTCGTATTCTATGTTGTAATATATCTTCAGGTTGGAGATGTATGCATCCTTCCTCATCGAGCACTGGTAATTCTAATTGACTTTGCACTTTCTGACCAATTACTTTTTTGAGACATGAAACATGAAATGTCGGGTGTATTCGTGATGATGAAGGTAGCTCTAACTGATAGGCTACTTCTCCAATGCGATGCACAATTTTGTAAGGACCATAGAATCGTGGAGCCAAATTTTGACTGGTCTTTATCCTTAACGATGCTTGTTTGTAAGGTTGCAACCTTAGGAAAACCTTGTCATCGACATTAAAAGTTCGTTTTGATTGGTGCAAGTCTTGTTGTTGTTTCATGCGATTTTGTGCTTGGAATAAATTCTCTTTGAGTATGGTGAGTGTAGACTGCCTTTGTTGAAACCAATCATCCACTTTGGCTACTTTGGATGAACTTGGTACATAATCTGCTACAATTGGAGGCTTGATTCCATACAATGCTTCAAAGGGAGACATCTTAATTGAGTAATGGTAAGAAGTGTTGTACCACCATTCTGCCATTGCTAGCCATTGGCTCCATTGATATTGTTTATCTTGAACGAAACATCGTAAGTACATACCCAAACATTTGTTAACTACTTCTGTTTGACCATCTATCTAGGGATGGTAAGATGAGGACATGTTCAATTTGGTACCACTAAGTCGAAATAATTCTCGCCAAAAGTTACTAGTGAAGATGGGATCTCTATCACTTACAATATTTTTTGGCATACCATGTAATTTGAAAATTGAATCCATAAATACCTTTGCCACCTTGCTTGCGGAAAATGGATGTTGTAAAGCCTGAAAGTGAGCGTATTTGGATAACCGATCTACAACTACGAAGATTACTGTCCTGCCTTCTAACTTTGGAAGACCTTAAATAAAATCCATGGATATATGTTCCCACTGACGTTCAGGGATGGGTAATGGTTGTAACAACCCTGGTGATTTGACTGTTTCTCCTTTATTGCGCTGGCAAACTTCGCATTCTGCTACCCATTGTTTGACTTTAGCTTTTAATCCTTTCCAACAAAATGATTGTTTGATCCTTAAATATGTTTTCAAAAATCCTGAATGTCCTGCTGATGGAGAAGCGTGCGATTCATCGAGGATCTTCGATTTGAGTTTTGAGTTGTGTGGAATGTAAATGCGGTTCTTCTTTCAGAGTATTTTATCTTCATAAGAGAACAAATGGTGTTTAGAGGACCCTATAGATAATTCTTGAATTATCTAAGCAGTTTTGCTATTGGACAACCATTCATCTTGTAATTGATTCACCCATTGGGAGCAAGGACCTGAAATAGTGTTAATGACTACTTCGTCTTCATATTTCCTGGATAGCACATCGACAGCTATATTTTCCTTCCCCTTCTTGTATTCGATAACAAAATCATAACCCAATAGTTTGGTTAACCACTTATTTTGTTCCGGATAGGAAAACCTTTGCTCAAGAAAATGTTTGAGACTACTATGATCTATTTTTATAATGAAGTGGCTACTGATTAGGTAGTGTCTCCATTTTTCTACCACATGAAGAATAGCCAACATTTCTTTTTCGTATGTTGATCTTCCCAAAATTTTCCCCGATAGTTGTTTACTTTCAAATGCCAACGGATGACTGTCTTGCATCAATATAGCCCCAATTCCTATTCTTGATGCATCACATTCGATAATAAATGGTTTGTGAAAATTGGGAGTTGCTAAAACTGGAGTTGTACACATGGCCTCCTTAAGAGCTTCGAAGGCTTGAGTGGCCTCTTCCAACCAACGAAAAGCATCCTTCTTTGTAAGTGCTGTGAGAGGTGCTGTAATCTTACCATAATTTCATACAAACTTGAGATAGTAGCCTGTGAGACCCAAAAAACCATGAAGTTTCTTGATGGTTTTAGGTAAAGGCCACTCTTGAATTGCCTTAATATTATTGGGGTTGACTTTGACTCCCTCATGTGAAACTATATGACCAAGATACTCGACTTCTTGGACACCAAATGAACATTTGGAACATTTGACAAATAACTTTTCTCTGTGTAAAATGTGAAGGGCTTTATCCACATGATGTAAATGGTTCGTCCATGTTTTGCTATATATGAGAATGTCATAAAAAAAACTAACACAAACTTACGGAGGAGTGGACAAAACACTTGGTTCATGAGACTTTGGAATGTGGATGGTGCATTGGTGAGACCAAAACGCATGACCAAAAATTCGTAATGACCTTCATGAGTACAAAAAGCAGTTTTGGGAATATCTTCTTCTCTGACATGGATTTGGTGAAATCCTAAGCGAAGGTCTAATTTTGTAAAAAATTTTGCACCATGCAACTCATCTAGTAGGTCATCTATGACAGGGATAGGAAATTTGTCCTTGATAGTGAGTTTATTGAGAGAACGAAAATCGGGACACACACGCCAAGAGTTATCTTTTCGTCGAGCCGGAACTACGGGTGAGGAATAAGGGCTAGTCTTCGTGACGAATGACTCCATGATCAAGCAGATCCTGAATGATCTGTTCAATTTCTGTCTTTTGTAGTTGAGGATAGCGGTAAGGACGATTGTTAGGTGGGAGACTCCCCGAAATCAAATGGATGGCATGGTCATGAGATCGTTTAGGTGGTAATCCTTTAGGTTCTTGGAAAACCTCTTCGTAATTTGTTACGATGTCTCGTAAATCTAGAGCAGTAATATCCAAAGTTGCTCGAGATTGTTTTTCCAAATTGTTAATTTGAGCTATAAATCCATATCCGCCCTTTTTTAACATCTTCTCCATACTATGAGAGCTCACCATTTGTGATGGAGGAGTAGTAATGCCTTGTAAGCGAATGACTCGTCCATTTTCCTTCCATTCCACAAATAATTTTTTGAAATTGAAGCTAACCGTGTCCAATGTTTCCAACCATTCAACTCCCAAAATGACATCAGAGTTCCCTAAATTCATGATGAAAAGGGATCCAAACCAGGGATAAGTTCCCATTTTTATGGAAACTTGAGATGTTCGACCAACACATTGCGCGTTCACCCCGTTGGCTACTAGAACCTGGAATTTGTCTTTGTTGGAAGAGTTAATGAATAAATTCAAAGCTTTTGCTGTTTTGATGTCGATAAAATTGTGGGTACTTGTTGGAATCAATTAGCACATTCACCTTTTTCTTGCAGAGAAATCCTGGTACCTTGATGGTATGGTGGGTGGTTAACCCCATGAGGGCATGCACAGAGATCGCCATTGTATCCTCTTCCTTCTCTTCTAGAGTACTTGGTAGTTCTTCTTGCATAGGTTCTTCTTGGTGGTAAGTTTCTTCCTCTTCTCCTTCATATTGATCGCATTCAATATGAAAGTTTTGTTTTTGGGCACATGCTTGTTCCCTGGGGTGATGAGTGTGACATTTATAGAAAAATTATCTTGATGGTTGATCATTTCTATGAAAGGAATTATTGTGATACGAAGGACGACTATAAGTTTCATACCGTGCATACAACTGAATTTTTTTCTCAGCCAGCTTGGCTATTCTTTTCAGCGAGGTTGGATTTTGAATGTCCACCTCCACCTAATATTTTATTTCAATCCATTGCAAAAATCTCCTACCACTGTGTCGGGACTGAGGTTTAATGTATATGGTAGTAAACTAGTGAATTTCGAGACGAACTCGCTAATCGATCCTTCTTTTTTAAGAGATAACAGTCTTACTGTGTATGACGATGTAGCTCCTTCATCAAATCTTTCTAAAAAATAGGTAGTGAATTTTTTCTAGATAATAGTAGCTCCTTTCTCTCGTTTAAGCTATACGAACCATTGGTAGGCCTCAGTGCCTAATTTTGATGTCGTGAAAGGAACTTTATCAAAATCCTTAATTTGATATAAGTCGAGAATGCCTTCCATTTTGGCTATCCAACCACGAGGATCATGACCCTCAAAAGTGGGCATATCAATGCGTGGAAAATTATTAGGGCCTCTCGATTGGTGATAACCCATATCCCTTTCCTGATCTTGGTTATACCGCTGTCTAGGATAGCGATCCCTGTAATTATCCGGATTGCCTCCTTGCTGCTCCCAATCGTCACCCTGGTCATCATTTTCTTCATTCCTTTGTGCATGGGAGTTATTTTGGGGATTATTATTGGGATTAAGTCAATTTTGTGCGCGCAATAGGTTACTAATTTTGCGCATACCATCTAGTAAGATTCGAAGAGTTTCATTCGTGGTAATGGCCGAGTTACTTGAGTCTCCTTGTGTGATGTTTTCATGAGTTGGGGGAGGGTTAGTAGCCATAGGGTCTACCAGTGGATGATGTGGATTATAACTACCAATTTTGAAAGAAGAATGAGAATTTTTTGTACCTGGGCTTCGATGAGGTCTTCTTGCATTGTTATTGGTCGTCTTCGAGCTTGATAGTTGACCGTCAGGTCCTTTGGTCCACTGTTTGGTCATGCACTTTCAAAAAAAATTTGGGCTTCCCTTCTCTAATAATAATTCGATAATTGCCAAAATTTGTGTGTTTCACTTCAACTGTCGCACCAACTGCGACGCAAAATTTAAGGTAGCGCTACCCCTTGACTACACATAATTTAATGTAACTCACCTGACCGTGATTGGTAATGATAGGACACTACTGACTCGACAAACTGACCGACACGATCGGACGTAGACTGACACGACAGACCGATAATGAGGACACAGACAGCTAGGAGTGGACTGACATGACAAGAGGACACGGACGTCTAGGAGTGGACTGACACGATAGGACATAGCGATAGGACGCGATTGACCAACAGTAAGGATGTGGACAGCAAGGAGCGGACTGACAGTAAGGAGCGGACTGACATGAAAATGAGGACACGGATAGCAAGGAGCGGACTGACACGACAATACGTAGCGATAGGACCGACAATGAGGACATGGATAGGGCCTAAGCGAACAAGACAAGACACGACGACAACTAGACCGAGACGAACGAACAACGGGATGCGACGATAGTCGAACGGACAACGGGACGTGACGACAGCCGAATCGAGACAGACAAACAATGAGGAGGCTATACATGAGGACTCCTGACAAGTGACTGAAGTCACAACATAGAAGGGGTGAGTAATGTGCTTTAAACCCTTCTATACTCTGGATACAGCAAATGTGGGATAAACCATAAAACTGACACGAAAACAACTTAATTTTTTTGATGTCAGCACTGTGAATTAAATAAAAACCTTAGTGTTGCCCTTAATTGACTAAAATTGTGATTTTTTGATTGGTTGACTACGACGGGAGGAAAAGTAGTGTTGTTTTCGTTGGATTATCGAGCGATTGAAAGGATCTGTTTTCATCGGATGTAGTGTTATTTCTGCGATGGAACCACGGCTGTCGATGGATGCCTTAAACATGCAGTGTTGTGCCCCACACAAGCATGCAGTGTGGTGACCCCAACTGTGTTTGAGATGGAAACAGTCGCAAGAACGTCCAAATGGAGATGACGCCTACGAAGTGCGAAAGACGCCTACAGTTTCTTTAGGATCGAAGGTGGATACTGATACCACTTGTAGAGACACTTCTGCAGGTCTCTTAATCTTAGTATATGAATTATAAATAAATTGCAGAAAACCTTCCAACAGTCCGTAACAATTGCAAAATAATTGTAAATGGAAAAAATGGAGTTTAATGTAACAATCGCCACTTTGGGAGGGCACGTCCCCGCTGTGAAGGCCAAGTGCGATTACGCAATGAATAATAAATAAAGATAAGATAAATTCAATTAATGAGACAACTACGCTAATAAATATGAAATTTTATGCACTTGGAGAACCTAGCCGACGGCTAGGTTTGGTATGTAGCAGCCTATCGTGAAGACCAATACCCAGGGTTAAGAACCATTTTATGGATTTTTTTAAATTTAAGGACATATAATAAGTTGGAATATCCTTTAAGACTAATTTAATTAGTTGCACCCTTCCTAATAATGATAACCATCTACCTTTCCATGTTAGTAGTTTATTATGAACTTTAGTTATAACTAGATTTCATAATTCTATCTTCATTCTCCCCTCAAATAAGGGTATTAGTAGATAAGTTGGTAGTGATTTTCCTCCTCCATTTTAAGTAACCTACATATCTCTACTTTAATTCTAATTGGGGTGTTTAGGAAGTAAATTTTGGATTCTATCCTATTAACTTTCTACTTTGATGCTCTTTTGTATTCCTTTAATATGTTATTCAAAACTCTAGCCTTGCTTATCCTTGCCCTATCGAAAAAGGTTGTATCATCTATAAATTATTGATGGGTGATGTTGTCAATGTTATTACTAGATTTAAGTACACTCATCATCCCATATTTGTTAACCTTCTTCAAGTTCCTATCCAAAACCTTTGCCATAATAATGAACAAATATGGTGATAGAGGATATCCCTATTTAAGACCTCTCTTAACTTTAAATGATCTTATTACTAACCCATTAACCAATACTAAATATGAAACTATAGAGAAAATTTTTAATCCATCTGACCCATTTCTTACCAAATCCAAACTTTTCTAATACTACAAAAATAAAATCCCATTTAACCCTATCATAGACTTTACTCATATCAAGTTTTAAGATCATTGCTCTCTCTTTTCTTGAAGTTGCTAAATGCATAACTTTATGAGCTACTATGATCCTGTCTAGAATTTGTCTTCCTTTCGTAAATCCTTCTTGCTCTTCTAAAATAATTTTTTTGGTAAGTAGTGTTTGTATTTACAACGGGTTTTAACAAGGATCCCAAAACCTGATTACATAAGCAATGGGCCTAGGGCATCAATCCCTTGAAACTGAACACCAAAACAGAAATCTCGCCTAGCGGTAACAGTAAGCATGAAACAATCCCTCTCAGCGGGAAACAAAAAAATAAGAAAGAAAGTAGTTTTGGAGATCCCGCCACGGGGGAGTAGCCAAAAACCACCATCGAGAAGATCCCGCCCAGCAGGAAGCAAATAAAAACTGTTACAATAAAATCCCACCTCATGGGAAGCAATCAAAACCACCACAAACAGTCCCGCCTAGCGGGAAGCAACAGGGAAATCCCACCATCCGGGAAACCAGCAGAAAAGAAAGGATCCCGCCTCGCGAGAAAACCGATGGATTTGGCGGATCCCGCCCTGTGGAGAAACCAGCCGCCCACCGGGAAAACATTCCGTTCAGCGAGAGCCATCCTGAAGGAAGCCGACAGCCAGCACAAATAGGATCCAACCCATCAGGAAGTGACCAGAGAGTTGCACCACAAGGAACCCGCCCCGGGAAAACAGAAGAGGATCCCAGCAGCAGGGACCAAGAATCTCGTCCAAGCACAGAGCCTGTCGAGGATTCACAAGAAAAAATGGGGAAGCTGTCCAAACCCTAAACCGTCACCTCCATCGCACCGAGAAACGCAGGGGACCAGATCCACGCGAATAACCTGCAAAAAAACCCCAGGGGGAAGCCTGAGGGAAAAAGGGAAGGGATCCCCAACCAAACAGGGATCCCTGGGAAGCACCAGTCTGAAAAAACAACCAAGGAAACCCTAGCCGACCGGGAGGGACGCAGATAGTGGAGAAGGATCTCCCCCTAGGAGATCATCTGCAAACAACCACTCCCCGGGAGGGATGACCTGGGTTGAGCCAGGGACTGGGCAAGAACCAGGAGCCATGGGAGGGGGAGCAGGGGAGGGACCAGAGCCCTCCCCTCTCTACTTTCTTCCCTCACCCCGGCTTCTAAAATAATTTTGTCTAATAGAGGTCTTAAACGATTTTCCAACACTTCGGAGATATTCTTATATACCATATTACATAGGATTATGGGCCTAAATGAATAAAATAATTTTGCATCCTAATTTTTTGGAATTAGGGTAAGATATGTTGCATTTAATTTATAAAGTATAAATTATTTTAACCTAGACTGTTCCACTACCACCAATAAAGAATCCTTCACTATATCCTAATTATGTTGATAGAATGCTATAGAGAGCCCATCCGAACCTGAGAATTTATCCTTATCAAAAGAGACGAAAGCTAAATGAACTTCTTCTAGATTAATAGGCTCTATTAGTTTCCTATTATCTTCATTTGTTATAATTGAAGGTACTTCTTGTATTAGTTTATCATTAAGAACTTCAATCTCCTTTGATATTAGAATATTGTGGTACAAAAACCTTACCTCCTTTATAATTTCACTATGGTTTTCAATCCAAACTCCTACTGTTTTTATTTTGCTAATTCTAGATGCTGATCTCTATACTATTACCATCCTATGAAAAAAATTGTATTTTTATCTCCTTCTTTTAACCAAGTTTGTTTTGATTTTAATACCCAAAATTTATATTCCTTACTCAAAATATTATGATATTCACTAAGCAACTCCCTTTCCTTCAAACTTGGATTATTATGATCATGTTTTTGAAATTTTGAAAGTTTATATTTTAGTTCTTATTTTTTATCAAAAATAATTCCATAAGTGTTCTTTTTCCATTCTTTTGATCTAGATGTGATTGATTTAATTTTTTTAGAAAATGTATATAGCCCATAATTTCCTAAATAATTTCATGTTTGTGCTATCATATCAAACAATTAAGGATGGTCTTCCCACATCTACTCATATTCAAAATATAATCTTATTTTAAATTCACTTACCATAATTTAAACTCTTATTATCCAATGATTTGAACCCTTATTAAGGTATTAATTTTAGCACAAGTCCCTTCATATAGCCAATGATCTAAGAGTATGCATCTATCTATTTTTTTTGCTATTAGGTTTTGACCTCTCTTGTTGTTGGTCCATGTATAGTTGTCTTCTTCAAACTCAACCTCTCATAGATTATTGTTTTGAATAAAAGCTAAGAAATATCTCATACTTTGGGTTAATTTCCTAATTCTCCCAAATTTTTCATCCAACTTGGTTATGACATTAAAATATTTTATGATCATGAATTGCGTTTCTTGATATTTAGTTTTCATAAAGGCTTCAATCCCACTTCATACTTCTAATTTTCTTGATTGTGATGTAGGTTCATAGATATTGATAAGGATGAAATAAATATCTACAAAGTAACATGTGGCTAAAGAGGATGCCTAGTTTTATGAATGGTTACACAGGAGATTCTAATATGATTCCAACATGTTAAAATTCTCCCTGTCACTCCTTCAGAATCCATAACATCCCATTCACATCTTTCCCATATTGCTTTCATAGTTTTGAAAACTTCTTCCTTTGTCATTTTAGTTTCTTGGATACAAAGAATATCATACTTATTACTTAAACAAAGGTCCTTGATACACATTTGATTTGAGAGAGTATTAGCACCCCTTATATTTCATGAGATGGTACTCATGTCTCATTAGGAAATACTGCTCCCACTTACAAATTACCAATATTATTTTATTGTTTGGTAAAGAAAAGTTCAACCAACTTAGGTTTTATTCCTTTCTCTATGTTTTTTCTTGCTTCCTTGGATCTCGCTTAAAAATTTGAGGGTTTTTCTCTTGTTGTCTTACCTATATCAATAGTAGGTCTTATTATTATATTCCTCAATATTATTTCACCACTTTATTTTTCATTAGACTTATCCTCTCCTGACTCTACTATAAAAGCTTTTGACTTATCTTGCTCATTTTTTTATATTTCCTTATTAACGATAGAGGTGTTAGCATCTAACACTGCATTTTATCTATCAACTTTCATCTCTTAAATGGTGCATAGAACTTCAAGATATTCTTCAAAATTTGATGACACATTCCTTAGGTTCATCAAGAGTGTTTATCCTTAAATTAGTATCATATTGAATAAACGATTCTTTGTTAAAATTTTGAACCTATTGTACTATGTCCTCTAAGCTCTAATTTTTTTTTCTTCACAGGCTAAAGCCTTAAAAGAATTGATATTTCTTCCAATGTCCTTGCTTATTGGCCTCCACTATTTATTTACTTTCATCTATCTATACCTATCTCTTGGAAGTTGAAAACCATCATCATTTGTATCCATTTGTAAGTTTCTCTTACGACTTTCTACAAATGTTTTTATTGGACTCTTCTTACGACATGATCTTTCAATATGCCCCATATCATGACATCTTCTACATCTAAAAGGTATGTTCTCATAATCTAAGGTTTGGATACACAACTTACCCCCATACATAAGAATGATTGATTATGGTAAAGTTTTATTTATATTAATCATGACCAACATCTGAGCATAAATAACCATGAATCCATATTTTATAGTTTTTAGAATCTCAAGAAATTCTCCCAGAGTGTTGCCTATTACCTTAAAGGTATCCATTTTTCAAAATTCAATGGTCAATTGATACATCCTAACCTAGATTGGTACTAGGGATGGATTTATATTCTTAGACGCAAATCCTTCATACCAGCAAATAAGGAAGAGCCTTGCTCATCCCATAAACCAAGGACCCCCTTTTAGGATTCTAAATTTTTCCTCCCTAAAACAAAAAATAGCTAGGAATACACCTTTGATAAGAAATGATAGAATTAATCCTAGAGAATTTTAACTCCTATCAATCCATTTTCTCAACCCATTAAATTTACAAGAAAATTGCTCTATCTTTGAGAAACAAGGATCGATCCTCTATGAGATTCTCACTAACCTCTAATACCAGAGATTATTCTAAGAATTTCACTATAAATCAGTCCATGGAAGGGAAACTAAATACTCAAAATATACTAAAATTTACTATAATATCCTATAACAATTATAATATATGAAAAAATTATAATAATTTGCATGCAAAATTTCTAAGATAAAGAAGGAGAAAAATAAACTTAGCTAAAAAATTCTATATCTAAACAAAATATCTTGCCTCACTTAAGCCCTAGCCCCCATTGCACCCATAATTCGAACCTTGACTAATAAATATATGTAATTTTATTTTTCATGACTTAAAAAATTATCACTGCCTTTGTTTTGAACGGATGACTTCATAGGATTGTATCTCCCTCAATATTGCTTAGATTCCTTCATATGATCACTCATTTTAAAACTCTTCAAATTTTGCATAAATTGATCCAAGAATCAACTAAATTGAACAACCCTTTGCAAAGATATGGCTTTCAAAAAAAAAATCTCTAATGTTGCCCTAGTTTCAAACAATTATCTTCACATAGCCATATCTCCCTCAATACTACTTCGATTCTTTCAAATGATCACTCATTTCAATTTTTTTTTTAAATCTGCACAAATTGACACAAGAAACATTTGAATCAGATAATTATATGTAAAGATATGGCTCCTAAAATATTATTTAAAAAATAATTCCCTAGCTTTGCCAATTCATAACTTCACACAAGCTCATTTAAGAGATTAGATTAAATCTGTGTGCGTGTGGTCTACCAACAAGAACGCTACTTGCATTACCGATGATGAGACCTGGGTTCAACCCCCACACCGAATGTGTATAAGAAGTATTGATTATGAAAAAAAGATTAGTTGAAGAATATATTTAATAAAAAAGAAATAAAAAAGTATTTGTGATAAGAATGCATGTTATACATGGTTTAGTGGACCTAACAACAAATGTAGCATTTTGGTATTTTGATAGGTCCTAATAAAATCTTTGAGATATATATAATTAATAAAGTAGACCTAAATAATGTAGATAATCCATATGATAGGATTCATGCAAATCACACTAGTTTAACATAAACCCTTTAACCTTGGAGATACGGTGTCGTGGTTAACATTTGTGTTTGCAAGATGTGGTGTGGTGGTTAACATGTGTATTTTGTTTCTGCCAGATATGGTGTGGTGATTAACACGCGTGTTTTTTTGTTTGTCTCAAAGGTTCTGAAACTTTTAAAAACCTTATTTGTTTACCATTAAACAAAAATAAATATAGTAAAGATAATTATTTAAAATTATTTATGTTATTTTAGTTATTTTTTATCGTTGCAAAAATAATAGATATATATTACTGACAAGCAGTTGCCCTAATGGCTAAAAATGGTGATTGTTTCGATCTTGTGTTCAAACCCCTTGAAAGTGGTTGTTAACGTAATTTGTAACCGTTCTTCTTAGAAAAAAAAAAAAAATAGATATATTGGAGGAACAACTTATTTACACAATACTTATGTAACTATTGTCATGAACAAAATCTTACAATAACGGGGAATGACTCGAAAAATCCCCATACATATTTAAATATTTTATTTTAAAAAATCTGAAAGAAAAGATTATGAAAGATATGGATTCTCAAACTTAAAAAACCTTTACCTCACATTTTCAACAAATTTTCCATGTAATTTTGCATTGGTCAACGAATCCAAGCACTAAAAGTCATACATGCCATTCCATCGAGTAGAGAAGCAATTTGAAAATGTACACAACTGAAGACCCACAAACTTACATACCAAAGTGACCTAAAACCTAATTAAGTTAACAACAACAAAAACATTATAAACCGATGAAAGGAGAGGTGTTTTAGGGATTTCCTTGGTGAGCAAGATTGGTAACAACTGCACGTGCAGTGCTCGTTAATTTGAAGAGATTATCTGATCTTCCCCAAACGAGATTGACGAGATCGACCAGATTTGAGAGAAACGGTGAAGAATCAGATAGCACTGCATCTACCACTTCACCCACACACGCATTTGTATTGGCGTATGCAGAACTCAACCAAGTTTGCAAATCCAAAACCGATTGCGAAATGTGTGTTGATCCCAATAAGCACCGATCCAAAATAGAAACTGTGTCGTTCGACAACACTTGACAATGGTGAAGAGCAGTCGACATGGATGAGCCATAGCTGCCGCCCCTTTCCTTTCTGTTTAGTTCTACCATGAAATCAGAAAAGTTGGAGGCTTCTTTGGCAGTCAGCTTCATCGATATCACGGCAAGCTCGCTCATATTGGCCTGCGTCGCTCCGGGGTACGCCGACAACGATAAAATACAAAATGATTTGTTCGGGGCTCCACTGCAAGCTGTTTCTATCATCGATGCAGAAGCAGAAGCAGAAACAGCAACGACTCCGTTGCTCACACCAACACCAACACCAACAATCACCAATGCACACATTGATGCAAATCCATAATTGTAAGCCATACCCGTCATCTTTGCCTTTAAATTTTCCTTTTCCACAACTATCACTTCAATATATGCAAAACACTCTCTCATGCCTTAAGCTTTAACAATGTTCGTGTATTTATAAACGTTCGCAACCTCATTCGAGAAGCTTCTCAAGCGTTACTTTAAACGAGTTTTCTTTATTGAATTAAATTTTAGCTGCTGCATGTGACAACGTCGAACGTTCCCGAGGGGCAGGAGTGCAGTGCTATTATCGAAGAGGATGCTTATCACTGTAAATGGCTCATGGGTCCCTATCTATCAGAAACGATGTCATTAATTAATTTAGAGAGTAATTACATGGGGATTTATATCTTTCAAAGTTACAATTTTTCTTGACAGTTTGGAAGTTGATTTTTTTATTTAATGTCAAACTAATACAGAGATAATGGACACTACACCCATATTCCAAGCATTTAATGTGGTCATTTTTATTAACTGTTACCATAAAAATAATTATATATATGAAAAATACTTAATATTTATAATAATATTATTCAATAATAAAGCAAATCATTAATGAGTATATTTTTATTTTTGACACAAATTTATATAAATAATTAACTTTTATTATTTACTATAATTATTTTTTAATATAATTACATATAAATTAAACTAAAGTTATATCTTTAATATAATTACATATAATGAACTATTTACTTTAAATATTTATAGGATTTTACTGTTATTAATGACCTAAAGTGTTATAAAATAACCATAATAAATAATTTAAAAATTAATGATAAATACTAATGATCATAATTGAATACAATTTAAAATTAATTTCTATATTCTTCTTTAAATTATTTCCATAATATATTTTCAATACTATATGATAAGAAATATTTACTTGAAAAAAAATTATATAAGAAAAATACTTAAGATTTATAATAATATTATTAAATTATAAAGCAAATCATTAATGTATACATTTTCATTTTTAACACAAATTTATAAAAAATAATTAACTTTTATTACTTACCATAGTCATTCTTTAATATAATTACATATAAATTAAACTAAAGTTATATCTTTAATATAATTACCTATAATGAACTATTTACTTTAAATATTTATGGGATTCCATTGTTATTAATGACCTAAAGTATTATAAAATAACTATAATAAATAATTTAAAAATTAATGATAAATACTAATGATCAGGATTGAATACAATTTAAAATTAATTTCTATATTCTTTTTTAAATTATTTTCATTATATACTTTCAATATTATTTTTGAATTTTTTTAATCAAAAACTACATTTAGTCTTATATTAAAATTGATTATTCTAACACTACAATCCACCATATTTTTCATTAAAAGTAATTAATATAAAACATTAACAAACCAGGCATTCAAATAATTTAAGATAATTGAATAAGATTTATAATAATATTATTCAATTATAAAATAAATCATTAATGTGCACATTTTCATTTTTAACATAAATTTATATAAATAATTAATTTTTATTATTTACCACAGTCATTCTTTAATATAATTACATATAAATTAAAATAAAGTTATATCTTTAATATAATTACATATAATGAACCATTTACTTTAAAGATTTATGGGATTCCATTGTTATCAATGACCTAAAATGTTATAAAATAACCACATTAAATAATTTAAAAATTAATGATAAATATTAATTATTAGGAGTTTGGAAGTTGATTTTTTATTTAATGTCAAACTAATACAGAGATAATGGACACTACACCTATATTCCAAGCATTTAATGTGGTGTTTTTTATTAACTGTTACGATAAAAATAATTATATATATGAAAAATTCTTAAGATTTATAATATTATTATTCAATACTAAAGCAAATCATTAATGTGTATATTTTCATTTTTAACACAAATTTATATAAATAATTAACTTTTATTATTTACTATAGTCATTTTTTAATATAATTACATATAAATTAAACTAAAGTTATATTTTTAATATAATTACATATAAATTAAACTAAAGTTATATATTTAATATAATTACATATAATGAACTATTTACTTTAAAGATTTATAGGAGTCTATTGTTATTAATGACCTAAAGTGTTATAAAATAACCATAATAAATAATTTAAAAATTAATGATAAATACTAATGATCATGATTGAATACAATTTAAAATTAATTTCTATATTCTTCTTTAAATTATTTTCATAATATATTTTCAATAATATATGATATTTTCTTTAAGTTTTATTATTATTGAATTTTTTTAATCAAAAACTACATCTAGTCTTCTATTAAAATTAATTATTCTAACACTACAATCCACCATATTTTTCATTAAAAATAATTAATATAAAACATTAATAAACCAGACATTTAAATAATTTAAGATAATTGAATAAAATTAATTTAGTCACACTTATTTAAAAATAAAATATAGACATTTTTTTTATTTGGTTAGTGTGAGAAACTCCTACAACCAACACACAAGGCAATCTCCTCCTAACCATGACCCCTCGTAAAGCCAATATCTATGCTTATCAATAGGGAATTTAACACACACTCACCCCCTCACACATTCGTCCATGTCGTAGTTTGAACCTTGGACCTCCCAAAAAGGAACCAAGGCCCAAACCACTATGTTGCCCCCCTAGGACATATATATAGACATTTTTATGGATTAGTAATACAAATTACATAAAACTACTCATTTTTCTCATTTTACAAGGTACAATCCACTTAGGCATTTACAACATTATAAAGGATGGGTTGGACTAGGGTTCGCACATTATAGGTTATGGCTACAATTTATATATTATGGAAGCATGGTAATGTGAGGTAATATTATATGCATGCTCATAAGTATATATTCATAATTTTTTTTATTATGGTAAATGAAGGGGTTTTGAAAGGACCTCAAACCTTTTATATTTACAAAGGAGAAAAATAATTTCCAACATCTATATATTACAAAATATACTAAAAAGGAGCATGTTGCATACTTAGATACAATGATTTTGATTTAACTCTATCCCATGGGGATTTAGTATTTCTTAAATTCAATCCATATGGTTTTTTTAGAATCTTCAAGAGCTTTAATCAATTATTTATTAGCTTTAGATCAGATCTCCAATTCTACCCTACTTCAATTTCACTTTCCTAAGATATTTGAAAGCTTTTGCCTAGTCTTCATTCAATATGTTGTCTTCCCTATTCAACTCTTGAATCTCAATTTAGTTTTCTTGAAAAATGACCCCATACTAAGAGGTATTTTACAATGATCAATTCCTCTAAGGCTTTGAAACTTCTAACTCAACAAAATTAGAAGCCTTTTCCTCTTTCAAAGTTATAATCATCAAAGCCTTTGGGAAAATATCATTCTAAACCTTGGATTCATCCATCTAAACTTCCATGTTTTTCATAACATCAATTGTAGCATTATCTTTTCTATGGATGTGGTGGACCACAAATGACTCCATGCCTGATAGTATATTCACTACATCCTGAATAATACTTTCAATGCTCCAACTAGTAGTTTGCTTGGCATTCAAATTGTTAATGATATTCATAGAATCCCCTTCCACTATAAGCTTCTTAAAATTCATTTTTTTTAAGCATTAATCTTGTAATCATGTCTTTCACTTCTGCTACATGGTTTGATGCATGGCCAAATTTCATCACATAACAAGAGATCACTACCCCTAAGCTAGATCTCATAACCCCTCCCCCTCCAACCTTCCCTAGATTACCTTTAGAGGCTCCATCAAAATTTAGTTTTACCCACTCTAGGGGGGAGGATTCCATATCATATTTCTCCTTGTTTAGCTAATATGATTCGCTATAGCTCTCAACAGTCCCTATTTCATTGCTATTTCTTCCTCCAACTTATTTCCATAGATTTGGTTGTCCATATTAATAGTCACATTTTTAGCAATGGTAACTTCAATACCCATGATAATGACCTCTGCACTATTAGAATTATTCTTGAACAGTCATTTTTTCCTCTCCCTCCATATCTCCCAAATTAAGTGTTGGGCAAGGTGTAGTGACAATATTATCATTGTTGTCAACACACTCAAATGGACAGGTTGATGTAGTGGACAATTATTTGGAGGTTGTTCGGAGTATGTACAATGGTGTTCAATGCTTATGAGGATTTTTTTTATGTTCGAGTGAAGTTGTTACAGGTTGTTCATGCAAATTTACAAAATTTGCAAAAATCGTCAGGAAGTTGTCAAAGTAGCAAAATTGTCAAAGTTGCAAAAATTGTCAAAGTTGCAACAATGTCAATGGAATGTGTTGGAAAACCCAAGATCCTTTTTGGAGGTTTGTTGATCATTAGAAAATGTGGTTGCAGTTTTGGAATGACCGGTTGCTTCACCGGTGCATTTTTGGTCAGTTTCATGCTTTATGTGATAGGTGTAAAATCTACGTTGGAGGTCACTTTACGGGAGGAATATTAAGCAATATGTGAGGAATTGGACCTCAATTTTTTTACTAGAGGTAGCTGGATATACTGAGAGCTTAAGTTATAAATTTAAGCCCAAATGGATTTCAGAAGAAGAAACGGTGAGCATTGCAAAATGGCTCTGGAGCACTTTTTCCAGTTTATGTGATAGGTGCAAAACAAGCGTTAGAGGCCACTTTTTCGGAGGTACTGCGAATAATTTGTGAAGAGTTAAAATCTAAAATTTAACATGCAGGTATTCGGTTTATCCAAGAATGTATGTTTCAATTTTTAGCCCGTTTATAAATTTGAAGAGGAAGTTATGCCTTACAAAAAGCCCTGTCAGCTCTTTTTGGTAATTTTGGCAGTTTCTAAGAATATAACGGTTGAGTGGTACTTTTGTGTAACTAAAAAAAATAGCTACATTTTTTAATGTGAAGCATATATATGTTTTAAAAGAAAAGGGATAAGGGGGTTTTTTGGAGAAAGGACTACCGGTGCATGTTGTGAAGAATTTTTTTTTGGCATTTTGATTGAAAAATGTGCAAGGTGTGAGATAATCAATGTGCAGAGTTGAGAAGATTGAAAAGGTTAGACATAAGATTTTAGATTAGAAGATTTTTGAGCTAGACCACTCAGGGTCTTTTGATGAGATTTAAAAATTTTATCAAAGCTTATTAAATTTGTTGGGTCGATGCTTGGCAATAGGGGTCGATGCTCCTTGTAGTTGGTGCTGCAAAAATATTGTAAAAACCAAACATTTTCGAGGCTTAATTTTTATGGGTGTCCAAATAGTCCATTGGTACAGTGGTTTTTCCACATCGGGTTTCCACTATAAATTTGGTGTTATGTGATCAATGTTTGTGTGATTGCTTGTTTTGATTTGATTTCGTAGTTGGATTAAATTTTTAATACACATTGATTCACCCCTCCTCTCAATGTCACATTTAGTTCAACAATTGGTATCAAAGCCAAGTTACTAAACAAGCTTAACCGGCTAGGGTGATCTTAGAAGTGATACAATGGCAGATAGTGAAGGCTTATCATAAATAAAAACACCATTATTTGATGGAACTAATTACACATTTGAGAGACTCAACCTATAAACTTATCTTTGTGCTTTGGGATACAACATTTGAGATTCAGTAAATAGTGGATATACAATACCCACCACTTCTCCAATCTATGTTGCTGGTAAGAAACTTTTTGAGAATGACTCAAAAGCAAATAATGCTATCATGTGTGGATTAGTGGACAACAAACTGGTAAAGATTATGGGTTGTAAAACGGTAAAGGAAATATGGGACAAAATGAAGAGCATTCATGAAGGAGACGTTAAGATCAAGGAGGCCAAGTTACAAACACATCGAGCTCAGTTCGAAGGATTAAATATGAATGAGGATGAGAATATAGAGGCATATATACTGAGAGTTAATGAAGTCATTAATGCGATTAGAGGACTCGACGAGGAAATCAAAGATTCTGTCATCATGAAAAAGGTATTAAGGTCCCTTCCCCAAAGATTTGATTCTAAATTTTCAGTTGTATAAGAAGCTAAAGATCTGAATTCTTTTAGTATGGATGAGATGCATGGTTCTTTGACTACATATGAGATGATAATAGGAAAATCTAAACCCATAGAAAGAGAAACTGCTTTTAAAGCCTAGAAAATATGAAAGCAAAACAAGAATTCAAGGAAGAAGAGACATCAGATGAAATAGAAGTAAACTTTGTTCGAAAACTAAAAATGGGAAAAGGAAAATACAGAGGAAAGTTACTGTTTAAATGTTTCAATTGTGGAGGTGGGCATTTCGTAGCTAAATATCCACTTAATGAGAAAAAAAAGAAGTGATGAAGGATCGCATGGAGAAAAAAGTGACTGGAAGAAAAAATCAAATTTTAGAAAAGACAACTTCAAGAAGAAAAGTTTCATCTCCAAGAAGGTCAGTTCATCAAAAGACAAGTCTAATGAGGATTCTGAAAAAGAAATAGGTGAAGCTCTTTTCATGGCATTCAAAGAAGAAAAACCTGAAAAAGAACAGGAATATGATGAAGAAGAAATTGATGCAGAAGTGAATTTGGAAGAGGAACTAATTGCAGCTCTGGATGAATTAAAGACAAAGAAAAATGAATAAGAAAATTTTAAGAAATCTTGAGAATGCAAATGAAATCATAACAAGTTTGAAAGTACAAATAAAAGAATCCAAGAATATCTTCGAAGATCTCAAAGTGCAAATAACCATGAAAATAGATTATTGCAACAAGTTAGAAGAAGAGATTGTTGGTTTAAGGATGCAGCTAGAAGAGATGAATAAAAAAATTAGCTTTTATCACAAATGTGAAGAGAGTTCTATGAAGTTGGATAAGATCATAAAGAACCAAAAGACTACAAGCATAAAATTTGGTTTGGGTTTTGATGAAGGAGAATCATCAAATGGATCAAAGGCCACAAATGAAGAATCCACAAAGAATGAAGAAAAAAAACAGGTTAATCAAGCAAAAACGAATCATGCAAAGGAAAGCAATAATACAAGACACGAAATGAGAATTTAAAATGATGGTTTCACCAATGTCACACATCAAAGAAGAAGATTTATGGCTCCTACAACAACATGGCAAATACCACCACCCAGGTTCAATCATCCCTTTTCTAGTTACTATTTTAAATGCAATGGTTATGGACATAAGATTTCATATTGCAAGTATAATGTAGGACCAAGGAATTTTGCTAGTAGAAATGCGTTTTCATCTTTGATGGATTATGCAGTAGAATGTTATAACTGTCATAACTTTGGGTATATTTCAAGAAATTGTAGAAGTACATTTGCATCAAATCAATTTTAGGGAAGAAAATTTTAGCCAAATGGAATAATACAAAATAGAAAATATCCCAAAAAACATGCACAAGCTACTGAAAAGTAAAGCTAAAACAAGAGCCCAAAACTGCAATCAAATCAAAATGGAAAGAAAAAGAGCAACCTAAGGAAGAAAAGGAATCCTTGATCGTACATACGATATTTAAAGCACATAATAAATCCACACTATGGATACTTGATAGTGGATACTCCAATCATATGACAGGTGACAAATAAAAATTTAAGAAGTTGTAGCAATATGAAGGTGGTTCAGTGAAATTCAGAAACAATGATGGAGCTAAGATAGTTGGCAAAGGTTTATTTAATATTAGTGATGGAAAAATCATGTTAGAAGAAGTCTTGTTTGTGGTTGGTCTGAAGCATAACTTGTTGAGCATAAGATAGATTTGTGACAGAGGTCATGATGTGATCTTTAAGAAGTAGGGTTATGAAATCAAAAAGGCAAACAGTGGGAAGTTGATAGCAGTTGGATCAAGGATATCTGGAAACCTGTACACTCTCTTGAAGACTTCAGAAGGAGCTTGCTTGATTAGACAGGAAGAAGAGAATTGGTTGTGGTACAAGAGCCTCGGTCATATCAATTTTGACAACCTAGTAAAATTCAATTCAAAGAAAGCAGTGAGAGATATTCCCACCATTGGCAAACCATCAAATAACATTTATGCTTCATGTCAAAAAGGGAAGCAAACTAGAGTCTCATTTAAAACAAAAGAGTACTACACGAGAAAACCTTTGGAACTAGTACATACTAATTTATGTGGACCCATGAGAATGCAAAGCATAAACGATGACAAATATTTCATGTTGTGTATAGATGACTATTCCAAGATGACATGGGTATTGTTTTTGAAGCATAAATCAGAAGCTTTTGAGATGTTCAAGGTTTTAAAAAACCAAGTTGAGAATCAAACAAGAAAAATGATTAAATGTTTAAGGTCAAACATAGGAGGAGAGTTCATTTCAAAGGATTTCATAGAGTATTGTAAAAAATATGGCATCAAGAGACAGTTTTCAGCAGCCAGGACACCTTAGCAGAATGGTGTGGTAGAAAGAAACAATAGGATAGTGCAGGAAATGGCATGGACTATGTTGAATAAGAAGACATATTTTGGAAAGAGGCAGACCATACTGCAGTATACATCCAAAATAGGTGCATGTTGAAGATGCATGAAAGCAAAACTTCTTATGAGTTGTGGTTCGGTAAAAAGGCAACAACAATATATTTTAAAGTTTTTAGCAGCAAGTGTTACATCAAAAGAACTAAAGAAAACCTTGGTATGTTTGAAGATAGAGTGGATGAAAGTATTTTTCTTGAATATTCGTCAAAAAGCAAAGCTTACAAATGTTACAACAAGAGGCTAAGAAAAATTGTGGAAAGTTTCAATGTTAAAGTTGATGAAGGAAGGGAACGAGTAATTAGCTATGAAGAGAACTACCTAATTTATGAAGAGGTCATTGAAGGAGATGAGGAAGAGAAAATGAATAAGAAACCAAGAATTGACTTAGAGGATTCAAAAAGTGATTCAAAATTGGAAGAAAACAAGAAATTCAAAATAGGTAGCTGGCAAAAAGATCATCCTAGAGAGCAAATAATTGGAGACCCCATAGTTGGTGTTTAGACAAGAAGAAGATTAGTAAGTAACTACTCTTTACTATCTAGCATTGAGCCCAAAAATATTGTCGAAGCAAGTAAAGATGAAATTTGGGTAAAGGCAATAAATGAATAATTAGATCATATTAAGAAAAATAAGACTTGAGAGTTAGTACCAAGACCCGCAAATAAAATGTAATCGATACTAAATGGGTCTTTCAAAACAAATTGAATGAAGACGGATAGGTATTCAAGAACAAAGCAAGATTAGTATGCAAAGGGTATGTGCAAGTTGAAGGTATTGACTTCGAGGAAACCTTTGCACCTATGGCTAGACTAGAGGCAATTAGAATGTTTGTTGCTTTAGCAGTTTACAAGAATTTTAAAGTTTATCAAATAGATGTGAAATCAACATTTTTGAATGGGAAACTTGAAGAAGAGGTTTATATTGAGTAGCCAGATGGTTTTCAGCTTGGTGATGATCCCAACTTGGTTTGCAAGTTGAAGAAAGTGTTATATGTCTTAAAAAAAGCACCTCGAACATGGTATGCAAGGCTAGACAATTATCTTACTCAACAAGGGTTCAAGAAAGGTATGGTGGATAGTAATTTGTATGTCAAAACAAAAAATAGTCATCATATTGTTGTTTTTGTATACATAGATGATATCATATTTGGTAGCAACAAAGATGAGTTGTGTAAATATTTAGCAAATAATATGTAGAAAGAGTTTGAAATATCAATGATTGGTGAACTTTCGTATTTTCTTGGATTGCAAGTTAATCAAAAGGAGAAGGGCATATTTATTTCTCAAATTAAATATGTGAAAGAGATGCTAAAAAATTTCACAATGGAGGATTGCAAGCTAGTTAGCACTCCCATGATGACAGGTTGCAAGTTGAGCAAGGATGACAAATCTCCACCTGTTGATCAAACTATGTACAGATCCATGATTGGGAGCTTACTGTACTTGACAGCTACTAGATCAGATATTTTATAGGCAGTATGCATGGTACCACAATTTTAGGCTAGTCCTAAAGATACTCATGTGATAGCAGTGAAAAGGATTTTTTGGTAGCTCAATGGTACTATAGATTATGGGTTATGGTATCCAAAAGGTAAGGACTTCACCCTTATTACGTGTTTAGATGCATATTGGACAGGATGTGTAGATTATAGGAAGATTAACAATGGAGGTACATTCTATATTGGTGATAATCTTGTTACATGGCATAGCAAAAATTAGGAGTCAGTATCATTATCCACAGTACAGGAAGAGTTTATTGTAGCGACATCATGTTGTACACAGGTACTTTGGATGAAACAAACTTTGAAGGATCTTGGAATAAATTTTAGTGAGCCCATATCGATCATGTGTGACAATACAAGTGCAATAAATATCTCAAAGAATCTAGTTATGCATTCTTGCACAAAACATATTGTTATTTGATACTATTTTTTGAAGGAGAAAGTTACGAAAGGTAACATTAAGTTGGATTTTCTTCCAACAACAGAGCAAGCAGCGGATATCTTCACCAAACCATTGCCCAAGGAAGTCTTTGAGTACCTTCACAAGAAATTGGGAGTGGTAAAATTTCCCAAATATTGACGAGCTATCGAGGCCACATTCTCAAGGGGAGCATTTGTGTCTTTGTTTATCTTTTTGCTCATGTTTGTGATTCTTGCTAAGTGTAATAATTTTTTCCAAAAAATGTTGAGCATTGACTCAGGGGGAGTTTGCAGCAGCCCTTTGGTATTGTTGTCAAAGGGGGAGAAGAGTTACAGTAAATTGTGCATGTGTTTCCAACAATTCCAAAGGGGGATATTGTTGAGCAAGGTGCAACGACAATATTGTCATTGTTGTCAACACACTCAGATGGACAGGTTGATACAGTGGACAATTGTTCAGAGGTTTTTTGGAGTATGTACAGTGGTTTTCAATGCTTATGAGGATGTTTTTTATGTTCGGGTAAAGTTTTTATAGGTTGTTCATGCAAGTTTGCAAAAGTTGCAAAAATCGTCAGGAAGTTATCAAAATAGCAAAATTGTCAAAGTTGCAAAAATCATCGAAGTTTCAACAACTTCAATGGAATGTATTGGATAACCCAAGATACTATTTGAAGGTTTGTTGATAATTAGCAAGTGTGGTTGTAGTTTTGGTATGGTCGGTTGCTTCGTCGGTGCATTGTTGGTCAGTTTCATGCTTTGTGATAGGCGTAAAATCTGCATCGGAGGTCACTTTGCGGGGGAACATTAAGCAATCCGTGAGGAATTGGATCTCAAATTTTTATTGGAGGTAGCTAGATATACTGAGAGCTTAAGTTTTAAATTTTAACCCAAAAAAGTTTGGAAGAAGAAACGGTGAGCATTGCAAAATGGCTCTGGAGCACTTTTTCTAGTTTGTGACAGGTGTAAAATAAGTGTAAGAGGCTTCCTTGTCAAAGGTACTGCAAATAATACGTGAAGATTTAAAATATGAAATTTAAAATTAAGGTAGTTAATTTATCCAAGAATGTATGTTTCAATTTTTAGCCTGTTTGGAATTTTGAGGAGGAAGTTATGACTATTACAAAAAGCCCTGTCAACTCTTTTTGGTAATTTTGGCAGTTTCTAAGAATATAACGGTTGAGTGGTAATTTTGTGTAACTGAAAAAAAATAGCTGCACTTGTTTAATGTGAAGCATATATATGTTTTAAAAGAAAAGGGATAAGGGGATTTTTGGAGAAATAACTGTCGGTGCATGTTGTGAAGAATTTTTTTTTTTGGCATTTTGATTGAAAAATGTGCAAGGTGTGAGATAATCAATGTGCAGAGTTGAGAAGATTGAAAATGTTAGACATAATATTTTAGAGGAGAATATTTGTGAGCTAGACCACTCATGGTCTTTTTATGAGATTTAAAACTTTTATTAGAGCTTTTTAAATTTTTCGGGTCGGTGCTTGACAACAGGGGTTGGTGCTCCTTGCAGTTGGTCCTGCTAAAGTCTGGGTTGGTTGGTGCTATTCCCTACAGTTGGTGCTGCAAAATTTTGTAAAGACCAAATATTTTCAAGGCTGGATTTGGATGGGAGTCCAAACAGTTCATTGGCACAATGGTTTTCCCACATCGGGTTTCCACTATAAATCTGGTGTTATGTGATGCATGTTTGTGTGATTGCTTGTTTTGATTTGATTTCATAGTTGGATTAAATTTTTAATACACACTGATTCACCCCCCTTAGTGTCATGCTTAGTTAAAAATTAAGTGAGGGAAAATAAAAATCCAAATTTTATTCAATTAAGGGCTATGATAAGGGTTAACCCAACTTTCACATAAGACCTCCAAAGTATTTGTTGTAACCCATTGAGGTTTAAGTGAATAAATAAGGGTATGCCAAACCTCTAAAGAAATGGGTTGCTACACTTTCACCCTCAATAAGACTAGATAGTCATAGATAGGATATATCCCACATGCATTAGTGGATCTAATAAGGCAATGTAATAACACTATATATACCCCCTCGAGGGTATATTTGGACATGTTGAGTATTTTTCTAATATAGCTTTGGTGCATTGTGGTGTTGCGGTATTGCATTAGTGCTCTTCCATGCTCATTTGTGTCCCCTTTTGTGTTTTTTTAGTATTTTTGCAATAATTGTGTATGATTTGTACTGTTTCTGAACATACTCACAATATTTTTGGAGGAAGAATTATCCCACATGGTATCATAGCCGAGTTTCAAAGAAAGGAAGTAGGTACAATTTTTTTCCAATCAATTCGCATCATTATTCCCATGCATTTCAAGCACACAAAAATTGGTCTATTCTTTTTCCTCTATATCTATCTCTGTTTAGGGCTTTATAATCTTCATCTGGCATATGCTCTCACCTTGCCCTTATGGATCTTGGTGATCAAAAAGTTGTGGACCTATCCTTTCTATTCTTTAGGGTTTTACAATTCTCATCCATCATATGCTCTCACCTCACCCTTATGGATCTTGATGATCAAAAAATGGTGATCTTGTACTTTTTATTCTTTTGCTTTGTAGGTCCAATTACATCTGATATCAATTATTAGCTTGACACTCTATGAATACCCAAAAGATATATGCACACCTCAAACTAAGAGACCCTAAAAAAAAAAATATGGAAAATTTTATTCTAGAATGGATATCTCTTCCCTCAGCACAAATAAAATTGTTCTTGCAAGCCCCATGCCAAATTTTGCACCACATGACCTAAAATTACAATTTTTTTATTTTTCTTAAACTCACGCTAGTTTTTATTGGGTTTCCACCCTTGAGACCCAATTCCCTTCAATGTAATAACTCATCAACAAACTTACTGATGAGATGACTAACCTATCACAATCCCTTTCTCAAAGGATGGACAATTTTGATAACCAACTTCATCGAGAAGTTTCCCACCTCCATCACACCCACCTCCACCTCCTCTCCAACCACTCCACCAAAATATTTAAATATATACTTTTGATCATGATCTCAATATTTCCTCCACTCGTAGTTGGGTGGAATACCTTAAGTCATATTTTAGTCTTAACCCCATGTCAATTGCTGATCAAATCACATTTAAATCCATACACCTTGCATGAAAATCCCATCACTAATACCATTGGTGGTAACGTGAGTTCCCTAATAACCAAACTTGGGCATCCTTTCACAACTATTTTTTGACCAATATGAAGACACTTAGGCCCAATCATTCTTTAGTTAGCTTACTCGGCTCAAGCAACTAGTGTCCATCGAATCTTACACAAATGAGTTCCAAGCTCTATAGAACCATCGCTTAATCGTTAGACCAACAATCCCTCATTGATATTTATTTTTAAATACTGAAATACCACATCCAAATTTGACTCAAGATAATGCCCATCAACACTCTTCATGAAGATATTTCTATGGCAAAAATCATTGAAGCAAAGTTTACCAATGAGCACCTCATGTTTGTTAAAAGGGGCTCATCTAGTTTTTTGCGTCCCTAACCTACTGATCCACTACAATAATGATCTAACAATCCATAGTGTCCTCCAGTAGTAGAACCAAAATTCTCCATTTGCATTCCTATAGTAGAAGTTACTCGATGATGAGAAGTTGACGTATGCATCCAATTCTCAAATAAATGGACCCGAGATCATCCATAATTTTACTGCGCTCGACATGTCACCATAGACCCAAAATTTTTACTTCATGATAAATCTAACCTCAATGATAAACCACTACATGAACCAACTCTTGATCAACCTGCTAAAACCCAATATGATGTCTCCCTTGCTATCTTCTCCTCCACTTTATGTCCCAACCACTTAGACTTAAATGTACCCTTAGGAAAATCCCCATTACCATCCTCATTTATGGAGGTGCCTCCCTTAACTTTATTGATATTGCTCTTTCTTTCCAATTAAACTTGCTCATCATCCCTAAAGCTGGGTTATTTTGTTCCCTCTTGGGCTACCATACTCTCCACTACACTAGGATAATTAAGAACCTACATATCCAAATATGTACATACACATTGATATATAACTATTATGCCTTATCCATTGGTGGTTTTTATGCTATCCTAGGAGTCCAGTGGCTACAAAATTTGGGCACTTATAACACCAATAATTCCTCTACCTACCCTTTCATTCTATTCAAATATAGCCTTTTCCAATCCCATAAATTGCATAGCATCACCCCACTCCTTAATAGATTAATCTTCCTAAATCAAATGTGAAAACACTTGAACTCTAGCATTAGGTTTATCATTTGCATCAACAACATTGAAGCCCAACCCACCATCCACCCTAACATCCAATAATTCTTCTCCAAATACCAATCAGTATTTGCTACCCTTCCTCCATGCCCACCACACCCTCATGACCTCGAGCACAATATTGACCTCCAATATCCACGTGACCCTATTAGTATCCATCCATACCACCACACTTTTAAAAATAAAATAGAGAAAATAGCATCTGAAATCCTTGACATGGGTATTATCCAACCAAGAAAGAGCTCCTTTGCTACCCTTATCATCTTGGTTAAAAAAATATGGATCCTTGCATCTTTGTGTTGATTATTATCAGTTAAATAAATATACAAACAAAAATAAATTTCCCACCCATGAATTGATGATATGCTGGATGATATTCATGGTACATCAATATTCTCCGGTATTGACCTACAATCTGGTTATTAACAAATTCCCATTGTTCCAATAGATTGTCAAAAAATATCCTTTCACACCCACCACAGTCATTTTAAATTTTGTGCCATGCCTTTTGACGTCTAGAATGCCCCAAAAACTTTCCAAGCCCTTATGAACAAAATATTTGCTCCATATCTTCATAAGTTTGTCATCTTTTATTTGATAACATATTTATTTATAGCATCAATATCACTAGCCACCTAACTCACCTTGAGATCATCTTGCAAGTCATTTTCAAACAAAAACTTTATGTTAAATTCTTTAAGTACAAATTTGACAAATCCTAGCTCTAGTACTTGGGCCACATTATCTCCGTTGATGGCATTCGTATTGACCCTAATAAAATTTCTACCATCATCTCATGGCCTCAACCAAAAATATTCACTCATCTTCATGCCTTACTCAGCCTTACTAGGTCTTTTTTGTCACTTTATCAAAAGTTATACCTCCATAACAACACTACTAACCAACCTCCTTATATTTGAATCACTCCAATGGTTAGCCACAACCAAAACCACTTTCCACAACCTCAAAGTACTCATGACTTCCACTCCATTTTTGGCCACCCTTGACTTCTACAAACCTTTTTAACTTGAATGAGATGCCTTTGGCGTAAGCCTTGGAGTGGTTTTCATGCATGACTTCTACCCCATGCCTTCGAGAATCATAAACTTAAAGACCATGATCATTGCCTCTCTACTTACTAAAAAGAAATGAAAGCTATCCTTTATGCCCTTGATAAATGATAATAGTATATCCTTGGATCCAATTTCACCATCCTAACAAACCATCATACCCTCTATCTACTACTCAATCAACCATTTCTATCAAGAGAACAAACAAAATGGGTTGACTGCCTCCAAATATTTGACTCTATGATCACTTAAAAAAGGGATGGGATAATATGATTATTAACGCTTTATCCTGCCTACCTGACACACCTACCCTCCAAGCCATATATTGGCCCCAACCCACTTGGATCATAGAGCTAGTAGATACTAGTGAGTCTTAACCAAACTTTTGCCTATGTACTTTAAAAATTTACTCTCAACTAGGTTGGTCCTTGCACAATGATCACCTTATTTATAAAAATTGTATCTTTATCCATCCTTCATCCTTATTCATTCCTCACATCTTTTCTGAGTATCAATCCACTTCCCTTAGGGGCCAGTCTAGATTTGACAAAATGTACCATTGCATTTGCTCATATTTTTACTAGCCCAATATGAAAACTCAAATCATCTCCTTTATTTTTGAATGCGAGATATGCCAATGTAATAAAGCCAAGACTATCACCCAATCCAACATTATTCAACCTCTTCACATCCCTCAGGGTAAATGGTAAGATATTACCATTGACTTCATCATAGATATCCTCACCTTTGCTAGCTTGACTCCATTTTAGTTGTTATTGATAGACCCACCAAATATATCCACTTTCTCCCTGTCCATGCTTCCTATACAACCCCATGCCTTGTTGACCTATACATCCAATCCATATTTTGATTTCATGGTTTTTCATCCACCATAGTCTATGACCATGATCCCAAATTTACTAGTAACTTTTGGTAAGAACTTTTTCATGCCTCAAGTACCTCATTTAATATGAGTACCGCTTACCATACATAAATTAATAGTAAATCTAAAGTTCTCAATAAAACCTTAAAAATATATTTATATTGCTTTGCATCTAACCACCAATCTAAATGGACCTCTTGGTTACCCCTAGTTGAATATTGGTACAATTTCTCTCACCACTCTACTATTGGAATGTCCCCCTTCATGACATTATACAAATATCCCTCTCCTTCACACAACACCCTTACCACCAACCTTCATACAACTAACATCCAACAAAAAATATAAGATATGGATCATATTCTCTGCACCCTAAAACAAAACCTCTTAGTCATTCATAATCACATGAAACAAATTATCGATTAATACGATTATGACCACTCTTTTTTTATAGGTGATCTAGTATTACTTTATCTACAACTATACAAACAACACTCCCTCAAGCATCTTAAGCAACATAAACTTAGTCCCCACTACTATGGTCCTTATACAATCCTTTAGCACATTAGAGAGGTGGCCTATGCCCTTGAACTTCCCCTTGAATACTAAATTTATAACTTCTTCCATGTATCATACCTCCAAAAACATATTGGGCCAAATACCACCCCCAAACTATACTCCCTATCCTTGACGATGAAAAAATCCTCTCTATCCCACTTGATCATATCTTGGTTAGCCAAAATCATCACCTACGTAACCATAACATTTTTGAGTACCTTGTACAATGACTTAGCTGTGAACCAAAGGAAGCCACTTGGAAATATATAAATTGTGTGCACCATCATCGCCACCTTATTGGCTTTGAGGACTTAGTATCTTAGGGGATGGGATATGCTACACTTCTACCCTTAAAAATACTAGATAGTCGTAGATAGGATATATCCCACAAGCATTAGTGGGTATGATAAGGTGGTGTAATAACACTATATATACCCCTTGAGGGTCTCTTTGGACATATTGAGTATTTTTCTAATATAGCTTTGGTGCACTGTGGTACTGCATTGGTGCTCTTCCATGATCATTTGTGTTCCTTTTAGTATTATTTTAGTATTTCTACAATAATTATGTATGATATGTACTATTTCTAAATACACTCACAATATTTTTGGAGGAAGAAATATCCCAAGGGGTAATGGACAAAAAAAGTTAAGCATCATAGAACATAAAAAAAAATCAATATTAACTTAGTGTTCATTATTGAAACTCATAGGGACTTAAAAACATATTAAACATGAGTTTGGTCATTCTCCATGAGAGAGGTATTAAAATAATTAAAAATATCTCATATAAAATATTAAATTAGTCATATTTTAATATAGATCATAAATGTATAAGAATAAAGAATATATTTGTTATCATTTTTAAAGGTATAATGTTTTTTTATTTTGTTAGTGTGAGAAACCCTTCTAACCGATGCTCAGGGTTGGGCATCCTCATCCCACCATGACCTCTCATTAGGGGAGAGTTGAGCTTATCAATAGGGAATTTAACGCAAAACCACACACACACACATTGTGGTTTAAACCTTGGACCTCCCAAAGAAAAACCAAGCCCTAAACTATTGTGTTGTCCTCCAAGACCTTTTTTAAGTTATAATGTTATTAATATTAATTGTAACTATCTATATCATTATCATTTCATTTGAAATAATAATTATTAGTTTTTGGTCACATACATTATCTCTATTAAATTTTAATATAGGCATGTTGATTAAAAATAACTTGATAATAAAATCTAATGATAAATGGCATCATCGACCAGCTCCAGAGGTTTCTTTCTAACCTAATTTTTTTGTGGATAGCACAATTATTCATGCTTTGTCTCTTCTTCAGGAGGTTCAAGGTTCAAACCGCGGTGTGGGCAAGTGTGCGAGGGGGTGGGTGTGTGTATGGTTGTTTTTGGTCCCTATTGATAAGTTCATCTCTCACCCTTATCAAAGGTCATGGTTGGGATGGGGATACCCAACCTTGAGCATCGGTCATAGGGGTTTCTCACACTAACATGAATTAAAAAAATCTAATGATAAATTAACACGACAAGGTGTATGCAATATTCTATGAAAATTAGATCAAATAACCATTGTTATACTTTTAATGTAAAATTCAAAGTGACAAGTGAATCATAACTTTGATTCCAATCCCGAGCCCCTTTGGAGTCCCCCTCACTTGGGGGTAAATTTTATATGAGGTGGTATAGGGGTATAGTGGTAGCTTTCCATATTTGAGCCATACCCGTAGGGATAATATGATGGAGATGATGTTGATTCCCATGTATAACACAAAATAAAATAAAATAAAAAATAAATCATAACTTTGAATAGAGTATTTTTAAAACAACATAATAGATATAAAAATTAATTGCAAGTGGGAAAAATAAACTCTTAACTAGGCTAGGCCTCATATTGTACTATAGGTAATATACATGATTAGAATATATTTCAATTATCTATGTTTGTATAATTCCTAGTGAAAGAAATGAATTTTAAAATTAAATAGTTAAAAATAAAAATTGATGTCCCACAGGAACACCCTAATGGTATGTTGTTGGACTATTATTTAGGCTACTCAAGTTCAAATCCTGAGGAAGGTCCTCGTTGTGCCCCTGAGGAGTGTGGCTCCTAGTTGTGCTATTCTTTGTACTTCATCTTACTTTAACAAAAAAATGATAGATGTTACTACTACTAGTAGGTTTCATCAACATGACATTTTAATAAATAATTTGAAGGATTAGGGTTTTCTCTTAAAAATATCTCATATTTTAGAAGCCATATCTTCACAAAGGGTCATATGATTTAGCTAATTCTTGGACCTACTTGTGTAAAATTTAAATAATTTTAAAATTAGTTGTCATATGAAATAATCCAAGCAATATTGAGAGATATACAACCCTATGAAGTCAACAATCTGGAACAAGGGTAGTGACAATTTTTCAAGTCGCAAAAAATTGAAATTGTAAATATTTGTCAACTATGGTTCAGATGATGGGAAGAGCAATGAATGGCTAGGACTTCAGTGAGGCAAGATATTCTATCTAGACAGAATTTTTTAGCTAAGTTTTTTTCCCTTATTTATCTTAGAAAGTTTGCATGCAAATTATTATAGAGTTTTTATCAAATAGTATATTTGCTATAGAACATTATGATAAATTTCAATATATTTTTAGTTTCCTTTCCATGGATTGATTTATAGTTAAATTCTTAGAACCATATCTACTGGTAGAGGTTAGTGAGCACACCTCAGAGAGGTCCTTGTTGGTAAATTTAATGGGTATTGGCTAGGGGCTTCAACTTTGAGAAAATGGATTTATAGGAGTTGGAAGTCTCTAAGAGTGATTCTATCATTTCTTCCCAAAGGTTTATTCTTAATAATTTTTGTTCTAGGGAAGAGAAAAAAAATCCTAAAAGGGGTTCCTTGGTTTATGGGTAGAGCTGGACTCTTCCTTACCCATTGGTATGAAGGCTTTTCACTTGAAAATGTAAATCTATCCCTAGTACCAGTCTAGGTTAGGATTTTTGGGTTGCCCATTCAATTTTGTAAAATAGATACCTTCAAGGCAATAGGAAAAACTCTAGGAAAATTCTTGGAGATCTCAGATACTATGAAAGATGGATTCTTGTCTATTTATGCTCAGATATTGGTTATGATTGATATAAGTAAACCTTTACCAAAATCAATCATTCTTAAGTATGGGGATAATATGTGGATCCAAACCATATATTATGAAAATATATATTTTAGATTTAGAGGATGTCATGAGGTGGGGTATATTGAGATATCATACCCTAAGAAGAGCTCAATATACTCATATGTAGAAAATCGCAAGAAAAACTTATAAATGGTTATGGATGAAGATGGTTTTTAATTTCTAAAAAATAGATCTAAAAAAATGAAATAAAATAAATAGTGGAGACCAGTAAGGAAGGATATTGAAATAATTACCAACTCTTTTGAGGCTCTAGCCTATGAAAAAAAGTAGATCAAAACTTAGAGGACACAGTACAATAGTTCCAACATATTAACAAGGAATTGTCTATTTAGTATGATATTGATTTAAGGAATACCATTCTTGATGAACCTAAGGAATGTGTCTCATCAGATTTTGAAGACTCTCTTGAAGTATCATACACCATTTAGGAGAAAATAAAATGTAGTTTTTGAAGTTCTAAGAAAATACCAAAAAATGAGCAGGACAAGTCAAAAGCTTTTATCGTAGATCGAGGAGAGGATAAATATGATGAAAAATAAAATTGTGAAAGAATATTAAGGAATCGAATAATAATACCTACTCCTGATATAGGTAAGGAAAAAAGAGGAAAACCTTCAAATTATCAAGCAAGATCTAGAGAAGGAAGAGCAAACATAAACAAAGGAACACAAACTAAGTTGGTTGAACTTCTCTTTACCAAACAACAAAATGATATTGGTAATACGTAGGTAGGGCCAAAATCCCCTAATGAGACATGATTATCATTTCAAGGAATATAATGGGTGCTAATACCCCCTCAAAGTAGAGGTGTATCCAGAACCTATGTTTAATTAATATGCCCGATATTCTTTATATCTAAGAAACTAAAATGACAAAAGAAGTTTCAAAAACTATGAAAACAGTATGGAAAATATGTGAATGAGATGCTATGGATTTTGAAGGAGTGGTAGGGGAAATTATAACTTGTTGTAATCCTTCTAGAATATATTGTGTAACTATTCATAAAACTAGGCATTAGATAGCCTCTTTAGTTACTTGCTACTTTATAGATATTTGTTTCATCCTTATTAATATTTATGGATCTACAACTCAGTCAAGTAGATTAGAAGTTTGGAGTGAGATTGAAATATTTATGAGAAGTAAAGACCAAGAAACCCTATTCATTATCATAGGAAATTTTAATGCCATAACCAAGTTGGATGAAAAATTTGGGGAATTAGAAAATTAACCCAAAGTATAAGAGATTTCTCAGCTTTTATTCAAAACAATAATCTATGGACGTTGAGTTTGAATAAGACAACTATACTTGGACCAACAATAGGAGAGGTTATAACCTAATAGCAAAAAAATTATATAGATGAATTTTCTCAGATCATTGGCTAGATGAAGTAACATATGCTAAAATTAATACCTTAACAAGGATTGGTTTAGATCACTAGCCAATAAGAGTTAAAATGGTGGTAAATGAATTAAAAATATATTATATTTTAAATATGAGAAGATGTGGGAAGACCATCCTCAATTTTTTGATATGATACCTCAAATGTGAAATTTTTCAGGTAATGGTGGGTTGTATGCTCTTCCATTTCAAATTAAATCTATGAAATTTAGATTAAAATAATGGAGCAAGAACACTTTTGGAAATATTTTTGAGAAGAAAGAAGAACTAAAAGATAAACTTTCAAAATTCTAAAAAGCTGATAATAATAATCTAATATCGGAGGAAAAGGAGTTGCTTAGTGAATATCATGATATTTTGAGTAAGAAAGAGAAAATATGGAGAATAAAATCAAGACAAACTTGGTTAAACGGAGATAACAATACTAAATTTTTTCATAGGATGGTTATAGTACAAAGACCAACATCTAGAATCATTAGAATTAAATCAATATAAGGGGTTTGGATTGCAGATATGAGTGAAATTAGAAAAGAGGTAAAGTCTTTTTATCATAATATTCTATGATCAGAGGATATTGAAGTTCTTAATGATAAACTTATTCAAGATGTCGCTTTAGTTATTAAAAATGAATATAATAGAAAACTGATGGACCCTATTTCTATAGAAGAAGTTAATTTAGCTCTTTTCTCTTTTAAAAAGGATAAATCCCTAGGTCTAGATGGACTCTCTGCAACTTTTTACCAACATAATTGGATATAGTGAAGGATTATTTATTGGTGGTAGTGGAACAGTCTATGGTAAAAAAATACATACATTATAAAAGAAATGTAACATACCTTACTCTAATTTGAAAAAATAAGGATGGTGAATTGTTTTATTATTTTAGACCCATAAGTCTATATAATATGGCATATAATATTATCTCCAAAGTGACGGTGAATCATTTAAAACCATTTTTAGAAAAAAATATTTTAGAAGAGCAAGAAGGATTTGTGAAAGGAAACAAATTTTGGATAGGATCATCATAGTAGCTATGAGAAAAGAGAAAGCAATGATCTTAAAACTTGGTATGAGTAAAACCTATAAATAGGGTTAAATGGGATTTTCTTTTTGTAGTTTTAGAAAAGTTTAGATTTAGGAAGAAATGAGTTAGATGGATTAAATCTTGTGCCTCTACAGTTTCTTATTCCATCCTAGTTAATGGGTTTGTAATATAGTATTTTAATGCCAAGAGAGGCCTTAGACAAGGAGATCCACTATCTCCTTATTTGTTGATTATTATGGTATAGATTTTGAGTAGGAACTTAAAAAAGACTTACAAATATGGGTTTATATATGGAATTAAGGTTATTAATAACATTGAAAACATCACCCATCAACAATTTGTAGATGATACAACCCTTTTTAGTTGTAGTTTTCAATTTTAGATGCTAGCAATTTCCAATCAATAATTTTTTTGAATGCATGTATATTTTTGTTGTTCATTTTTTGCTTGTGTGAATTTACTAGGATATATTTGGGCTACTATAAGAGGATGTATTTCATTAGATCCCCTCGTCTAGATGATATAAATTGGTATCAAATCCAAGGTTGGAGAAAATATGATATATAGAGGAAGCCCACAAGCACCATGAAATGTAAGAAATATTGATATTATTGAGATGTTAAGAGGAATTATAGTTAATTTGGAATCCATAGAGACAACATAAACAAGGGAAGTGCATGTTTATGATTTTAGTGATGATGAATAAGAAAAATTAGTTCAAGAGCCTATAGAAAAAGGCTAAGTGGATGAACCAAAGAGTAGATTCTCAAAAGAAATCACAAATATAGGTAGTAAGCCAAAGTTAAAGATCTTTTGATATAATATAAGTTTGAATTTAGAGGATCTCATAGAGTGACTTACAGACATGGAGAGATACACTGAATTTGAATCAATGGAATATCATGAGAAGGTGAAATTTATCTATACTAGGATAAAAGAGCATACATATTTATGGTGGGATTATGTCCAAATGGATATAAAGATAAAAGGACAATAAAATATCAATACTTGGGATATAATTATTTTTAAACTAAATTACAAGTTCATTCCATTAGATTATCAAATGAATTTTTTCAAGAAGTTGAAAAATTTAAAGCAAATGGAGACAATATGAAGGACTACATGGAGGAGTTTTACAAGCTCACCATTTGGGCTAGCCATATAAAATATAATTAAGAGAATATTTTTGGGTATATTAATGGACTTTGTATTCCTACTCAAGATGAATTTCATATGATCAGGTTTATGTCCATGGAAGAGGCCTATCAATGTGCCTAGAAAGTAGAGGGTAAGTTGTTTTGAAGGTAAAAAAATAATTTTAGAGGAAGAGGGCAAGCCCATAGTGGAAGAGGGGAGCAAAATAAAGAGGGAAAATCTAGTACTTCTTAAATTAATTTCAGCTAAAAAATATATAAAGTGGATATTTATAAAAAGGGAGAGGTGGTTATGGTATAGGAAGGAGTAGAGAATTCCCTAAAAATTGCTTTCTATGTAGAGAAGATGGTATGCAGGAATTTTAATATCTAATAATGTAGCAAGGTAGTAGTAAAGGAAAGGAAGTTAGTAATCATATTACAAAAGCAAATGAGGAAAGTATTTCCTCATTGAAATGCATGGAGGAACCAAAATAAGAATATCTATCATGATGAAGAGAGTGTTGTTGAAACCACCTAAAAATAAGCATAAACTAGTACAAAGAAGTCTTTTTAGAACCATAAACAAATTGGGAGGAAAGTGTTACAAAGTCATTATGGACAATAGGAGTATAGACAATTTAGTTTCTATAAATATGGTAGAAAAGTTGATGTTAAATACAATTGAAAATCCAAATCTATAAAAGATCTCATGTTTTTCAAAGGGACGTCAAAGTTTGGTAAGTAAACAATGTAAGATGAACTTTCAAATTGGTTCTTACAAAGATGAGATACTATATGATATTATACCTATGAATGTTTGTTGTATTTTTTTAGGAAGGCCATGGTACTCTTATATAAATATAGTGCATGATGGTAGGGTGAACACCTACACTGTTGTAAAGGATGGAAAGAGGAACACATTAAGTCCATTGAAGAAAAAATAAGAAGAAATTGACAAAAATACTAAAATGTGCTTGATCATAGGAAAATAATTCTTGAAGAGGATGAAGGAGGATGGAGTATGTTTGGAATTCATTGCTAAACCACAAAATATGGGACGATGGACAATATGGCTAAAATTACACATGAAGTGAAGGATTTGTTGGAGGAATATGTGGATATTCTTTTAGAGGAGTTGTAAAATGGGTTTCCATCTAAGAGGAGCATTAGTCATTACATAAATTTTATTACAATAATAAGCTTACCAAATAAGGCAAATTTTAGAATGACAACTATGGATAATGGAGAAATTAAGAGACAAGTACAATATTTATTGGACAATAGGTTGATTCGAGAGAGCTTAATCCCATGTGCAATACTAGCCATATTAGCACCCCATAAATGTGGAGAATGGCATATGTGTAGGGATGATTGGGACATTAATAATATAACTATAAAGTATAGGTTTTCATTGCCATGCATAGATGATTTGATGGATTGCTTAAGTGGAGTGGAGTACTTCATGAAGATAGATTTGAAGAGTGTCTATCATCAAATCTAGATTAAATAAGAGGGTGAGTAAAATACTACATTCAATACAAAGGATGGATTGTATGAGTGGCTAGTCGTGCCATTTGGATTAACCAATGCATCGAGTACTTTCATGTGGTTGATGAATAAAGTTTTTAAATCATTTCTTGGTAAGTTTGTTATTGTTTATTTGGATGATATTTTTACATTTAGCTAATGGAAATAAAACCATTTGGTACATTTGAGATTAGTTTTGCAAATTTTGAAAGAAGAATAGTTGTTGGTAAAATTGAAGAAATATTTAGTGTATTTAGGCTTGTTATTTCACAAGAAGGCTTGTGGATGGATCTCAAAAAGGTTAAAGCTATTATGGATTGGACATCACCAACAAGTATGTTTGAAGGAATACATTTCCATTGTTTGGTAGGTTTTTATAAAAAAATTATTAGAAATTTTAGTGGGATTTTTGTATTAATCATGAAAATAATGAAGGATGGTATGAATGAGTTCAAATGGATGGTTGTAGTAGAAAAGTGTTTTCAAGTCTTAAAAGAGAAGGTAATAGAATAATCAATTCTAGCTTTGTTGGATTTCAACATAGTTTTCCAGTGCAAGTGGGAAAAATATAGGTGGATTTTTTATCCAAGAGGGTTAGACCATTGATTTTTTTAGTGAATATTTAAGTGAAGTAATGAGGAAATATTTGGTCTATAACCAAGATTTGTATACCATTTTTCAAGTCCTTAAGATGTAGAGATATTATTTACTATAGAAGAAGTTTGTTGTATTCACAAATCATCATGCTTTGAAATTGATTAATAGCTAAGGTAATTTAAACAAAATTTATATGAAGTGAGTATAATATATTCAAGGTTATTTTATTTGAAGCATAGAAGTGGTAGCACAAATAAGGTAGCTGATTCCTTGAATAGATGTTTATTATTACGTGAGATGAGAATAGAGGTTATTGGTTTTTTTTATCAAAGAGCTATATGTATAAAGGTGTACTTTAAGGAGGATTGATAATCTTCTAAAAACTTAACTAAGAGATATAAGAATATATGGATGCAAGAAGGATTATTTCTCAAGGGGTAGAAATTGTGCATACTATGTGGTTTTATGAGGGAAATTTTGATAAGATAAAAGCATAGATGAGATCTAGATAAATAATTTGGAGTGGACAAGACATTGGGGAAGCTTTATGAGAGTTAATATTAGTAAAAAATAGGTGTGGATGTAAAATAATTTGTGTAAAGTTATATATTTTATCAATGTTCTAAAGGAAGGATTCAAAACACTAGTTTGTATCAACCATTATCTATACTAGAAAGACCTTGGAAATATGTGAGCATGGATTTCATTCTTGGGTTTCCAAGGACATGTAGTGATGTTAGAATAAATATTTTAGTTCTCTTAAGTTCTAATAGGATAGTCTAACTTTAGTTACCACTTTTCCATGAGGTAGGTGAACTCTTAGTTTAGACTAGTTTAGACTAGTTTAGATTTGTTGAGTTGTTGTAATCCAATGGCTCACATTGATCAACTTTGCTATTTATACAAGTTTGATCACATGGAATAATCAATCAATATTTTGAGCTTCACTACACTCTTGTGATGTTTTGCACACTATATTTTCATTTGAAAAGAATATTGTCTTCAATAATTCTAACATGGTACCAGAGCTAGGATAGTTCTTGCTTACATTCAAGTTCTTTTTGAAGCTTTTGTTCAAATCTGATTCATTATTTAAAGGTTGGTCTCTTTAATGGTATTTTTTGGATAATCACTAACAACATTTTCTGCGTGTCTATTCTAGATCCATCCTAACTAGTCCACCTTTTTTTATTTGTTATTGCTGCCTCACTATAGTTTGTATCTTATTCCAAACCCCCTTTTTTTACTTTCAATAAAAGAAACACCTCTATTTTTTATCTTTTTGAGGCTAATAATCTTTGTTATCTCTTTCCTCTTAAAGAATTGTTTGGTTTAACTCCAGATAATTTTTTTTTTTAAAAGGGGCCCATCTGTAATTCTTTATCTATCTAGTTTTATCTCTAGATATATATTTTTTAAATATATATATATATATATATATATATATATATATATATATATATATTTCGATGCTGGTTCAGGATCTCGTAGGTCTTCTACGTCTTGCTCTCACTAGCAGCACTACCCTTGATGTTCCTCTATGAAGAACATGATTCTTTCATTCTAGTTCCTCTCAATGGTACCCGTTGGTTACCTTGGAGAATATTGAAGAGTGCTTACCTCATAGTTGATGTCGTTGAAGCACGACCTCCTCATTCGAGTTTACTATTACCGCCTGCTGCTCATCTTAATTGAACCTTGATCCTTGGTGCATCTTATTTCACATGGCTATCTCACTTGGTACAAATGATCGTGGGTATCCCGAGGCTCTTGATGTAAGACATGCTAGTGTCATATGATGAACATAAAATCTCTTTTCATAAAAGAGATATCCCCATTTAAGAGAACACTTTACATTCGATATTCAAGAACATTTCATAATGTTCCATTCTCTTAAAGCCACTCCCGATTGTCTTGCGCACCATAACTTGGCACAATTCGAATCACAATGACTTAAGGATGTTGCATTTCCTAAGAAAGGTACCTCATTTGATTTTTGGTATGATCGAGATCATTCATATCTTTCATAAAGCCTTGGACTCTAGAAGCACTTCCTTAGTATGGTAAAGATATAGACAAAGGACATAAAGATCACTGCTTCAGAGGACAACCTAGTTTGGTGGAGGTGCTAGAGAGTAGAGGCACTCGATTCAGATGTGAAGACTCTGGTGCAGTGGAAGTACAAGTTCACATCTCACTTTTTGAGGGTGCAGTAGAAGCACTAGTTCCTTATCAAAAGACTTGCATTGTTGTTCATGGCTCGTGGTTCATGGTTCGTGTCTCATAGCTTACTTTGTTTGATATCCGTGGCTCATGGTTCATGGTTTGTTGTTTGTGGATTATAGGTTTGTTGTTCATGGCTCATTGGTTTTGTGTTTGTGATCATTGTTCATAGCTCGTTGGTTCTATGTTCATGATTCGCTACTCATGAATAGCTATTTGTGATTCATTATGCACTCGTTCCTTTTAAGGGTGTCTTCAAAGTCCGCAAGACTCTCCTCTTCATCAATTGGTGAAAGCTTTTTCCTTGAAAGGTCATCATATATTGTAACATAATCCTCATTCAGATTTTTATTTTACCCCTTATAGCCTCTTCAAAAGGCTCTCCCTTACTATTGTCAATATATATATATATATATATATATATATATATATATATATATATATATATATATATATATATATATATATATATATATATTTGGGGGGGGGTCACTGGGTGTGGATTTTTTGCACCAAATTGTTTTATTTGAAGGGGGGTGCACGCTTGTTTTCTCTGACCCACTATTTTTGGACTCTTTTTTGTGGCACTTCTGAGGGGTGGGATTTTTGATAACTTAGTGCTTGCTGCTTACATATCCTTCTTTGAACATGTTATGATTGCTTTTACCCTTGCATATATTGGGTTTTCTAAATTGTAATCAAGTGTAATTCCATTGATAAAACACTTGAATATACATACTTACAAGAAATCAAACATAATCAAGAATATTCTCATAAAAGAACCTCAACATTTTTCCAAAATCATTTAATAATCACCTATGTTCCACGTATCACTCTCCTCATTTACTTATAGTCTCCCTCACGTAAGAGCAGATCATTAAGAAGATTTGGTATAAAGGTTTGGCAGATTATTCTTGTTTCAAATTGCCTATGTTCCACGTATCACTCTCCTCATTTACTTATAGTTTCCCTCACGTAAGGGTGGGTAATTGATGAGTTCGGTATAAAATTTTGGCTTCTACTGCCTTAATTCAACAAAGGTTTTTTACTGTTGTTGATTTCTTGAAGGAAGGGAAAATTTCTTGCAGTTAAATGGGGGAATATTGATTCACTGTAGGTTTCTTATTTGAAAATTAATATAATTGACCCACTCATCCCTCATAACTATCACACATGGAAACCAAAAATATTAAATCTCATTTCTCAAAAAGGGCTCACACACTTGCTAGAAGAGAAGCAATCTGAATTTGAAAAGGAATATGAAATATTTGTTCATAATGAGAAGATGTATGAAACAATGGGTATTATAAGCACAAATGTAAATGAAAACTTATGGTTTCACATTTTAGAATGTAAAACTCCATTTGAGAGTTGGTAGAAACTAAAGAACTTATTTGATAAAGTGGATCAAATAAGGTCAGTGCAGCTAGAGTCAGAGTTAACAACATTATCTCCTAAAGACTTCAACAATATTGTTGACTTTGTCACCAAATTTAAATAAGTCCTCACTCAATTAAAATGCAGTGGCAAGAATAAAACAGAAGAAGAATGCATCTATCTTATTCTTTCTAAGTTAAATGGAGTATTTCAAAATTTTGCAACCACATTTTTGTCTACAAAATATGCACTTGGTACAAGTTTTAAAATGCCCTCTTTAAAGGTGTTTTATGATAGGCTAACTAGAGAGGAAACAAAACTTGCAAAATATGATATTTTTTTCTTATTTGTGGAAAACATCCCAAAAGGGATGCCACTTTCGAGTAAGACCCAAGGAGGCAGGGGTATCCATTCTGCCAACTTGCAAAATATGATCTCTTCATCTTCCTCAAAAGCATTAGTAGCATCCACATCCACTAAATAAAAATTCAAAAAGAAGGAAAGAGGCCCTCTAACTTGTACACATTGCAAAAAGGATGGTCATTCTATGAACAAATGTTGGAAAAGACTACAACAACTAGAGGCTGCAATGAAGGATCAAAAAATAGATATTAAGAAGCATATAGTAAAAGACTTAAATGTTCAAGGCAAAGCTATAAAGACTTCATAAAAATACTAGATTCTAGATTCAGGGGCAACTCATCATATGACTTCATCACATGAGTCATTCACTTCAATATCCTCAAGCTCAACTTGTAGCATAGAATTTGGTGACTCATCCTTTATCCCAGTCAAAGGAAAAGGTGACATATCCATTTATGATGGTTATATCAATAATGTTCTCTATATCCCAAATATAGCTACAAATATTCTCTCCATCTATCATATTTGTACTTTTGCAAAGGGAAAAAAAGTTCTATTTTCACCAATAGGAGTTGATATAAGAGACTTTCAAGAACCACACTCTCTCATAGAAAAAGGATATATTGATCATAATAATCACCTATTTCACTTCAATGGATTCAAAAACTCATATGGGACCTCCTTTTTTATTGCACATGGAGATATTGAAAGCAAAATTTGGCATGAAAGGTTTGGACATCTCAATTATAGCTATCTAAAGGAGTTTAATACTCACGAAATGGTAACAGGGTTACCAAAAGTCTCTTCTATTGATGTATTATGTCCTAGATGTGCTCTTGGAAAACAACATCAAGCTCCTTTTCACCCAAGTGGTTCTCAAAGAGCCTCATCCCATCTAGAGTTAACCCATAGTGACTTGATGGTCTTCCCAGAGCCTTCTTTCAAAGGAGAAAAATATACCTTAACCTTCATTGATTATTTTTCAAGAAGAAATTGGGTCTACTTTCTAAAATATAAAAGTTTTGTTCTATCCCACTTCAAAATCTTCAAGGCCTTAGTTGAAAATCAAGCCACTTGCAAAATCAAGCAAATTCATACAAATAATGGGGGGAATACTTCAGTAATGAGTTCTCCATATTTCTCTCAACACATGGCATAATTCATCAACATTCAATATCCCATAATCCACAACAAAATGGCATTACAGAAAGGAAAAATAGATCTTTAAAAGAAATGGCAAACTGTATGCTCCACTCAAGAGATCTTCCAGCAGTTTTTTGGGTTGAGGCTATTAACTGTGCAAATTATATTTAAAATGACACACCTCATAAATATCTTGGCCATTTGACTCCATAGGAAGCATGGACTAGCTCAAAACCTGATGTCTATTTCTTCAAAGTTATGGGTGTACTACTCGGGCACACATCCCAAATAAAAAGAGGAAGGCTCTAGACATAAAAAGAAAGAAACTTATCTTTTTTGGCTATTATGAGGAAATGAAAGCCTATAGGCTCCTTGATCCCACAAATCATGAGGTATTTTTTACATAAATATTCAATTTGATGAAACATTCCCTTATAAAGATCCTAAATATTCTTCTTCCAACAATAATTATCTCGAGCCATCTCCAATATTTGAGCCTCAATATAGTAAAGATACCATCCTTGAGGAAGAGGACCAAAATGAGGATCCCATAATTCAAACTCCAAGTCCTATCACATCCATTACTCCTTAAACAATGTCAAAATGGGCCCGCACCATAGTTCAAGAAGCCACTCCATACATCCAAGATCTTCCTTCATCCAAATTAAGCCACTCCATGGGTTATGGTCTTGCCTGTCAATCCATTTCTACATATCCTCAATCCTTCAAAGAAGCAACTAGGATAAAAGAATGGGATGATGCCATGGAGAATGAATTTTCTTCCTTAGTCAAAAAAAAAACTTGGTATCTAGTCCTTCTACCTAAAGGAAGAAAATTGGTTCGCTGTAAATGGATTTACAAAACTAAGTATGGACTTGATGGAGAAATTGACAAACACAAAGCTTGTTTGGTAGCTAAAGGTTTTTCACAAATTGAAGGCATTGATTATTTTGAAACCTTTGCACTAGTTGCAAAAATGGATTATGTTAGGCTGGTACTTGCACTTGTTGCTTCCCAAAAATGGCTAGTTTTTCAAATGGATGTTAAAAGTGCTTTCTTACATGGTGAATTAAAAGAGGAAATATCTATGGAACAACCTGCTAAATTTATTCAAGACTCCTCCCTTGTTTGTAGACTAAGGAAATCTCTCTATGGTCTCAAACAAGATCCTAGAGCTTAGTATGAAAAAATGTACTCCTTCATTCTTTCCTCAGGTTTTTCTTATTGTGAGTCTGATGCGACAGTAAATATTTGGAGAGATAAAGAAAACATCACCATACTTGTACTCTATGTTGATGATCTACTACTCACTGGTAATGCCATTTCTCACATCCAGACTATCAAAGACTTCCTTTCTGAGAAATTCGAGATGGATGATCTAAGTTTAGCTCATTACTTCCTTGGGTTTTAGATAACTCAAACAGATGCAGGAATTTCATTATGTCAATAGAAATATACTCTAGATATTCTTCAACGGTTTAATATGATTGATTGCAAGCCTTCTTCCACACTCTTTCAGTCTGGAGTCACTTTATCTACTTTTTGCAAATCTCCTCCATGTGATGCTACTCTATACAGACATATTGTAGGAAGCCTATTGTACCTCACTCATACTCACCCAAATATTTCCTATGTTGTTGGCTTAATATATAGATTCTCCCATAACCTCATTTCAGCCATTGGCAAGCAACAAAGAGAATCCTCTGCTACTTATATGGAACTACTCACTTTGGGCTTCTATATGAGGGTGGATCCATGGATATCATTGGTTACACAGATTATAATTTTGCAGGTTTGGTTGAAGATAAATTTTCCATCTTTGGATATGTTTTTTGTCTTGGTTCTTCACCTATTGCTTGGTCATGCAAAAACCAACAAGCAATAGCCTTATCATCTACAGAGGAAAAATACAAGGCAGCAGTTTTGGCCAGTCAGGAAGCTCTTTGGATTCATCAGATACTAAGGGAATTTGATTTTTTCCATGACCAACCTATTTCCCTTTGGTGTGAAAATCAGAGCATAATTCATATTGCTTGCAATCCAGTTGAGCATCAACACACCAAGCACATTGATATTCACATGCACTTCATTCGATAGCATATTCATAAAGGGGATCTAAGCTTGGAGTATATTCCCATAGAAAATAAAATTGTAGACATCTTCACCAAATCCTTTCCTTCTCCACATTACATTTAGTTGCATGAGAAACTTATTATTAGGTAGTTGTAATAGAAGGGTGCACAAAGGTTTTCACCTTTCCACTATTCTTCTTATTCTTCTTTTTTCTTCTTGGAAGATGGTTTTTTCCCATGTGGTTTTTCACCATATCTCCAAAATGTAAGTTCATTGTACATGAGTACCTAATAAGGCCATATTATTGGGACTCATTTTTTTGGTAGCACCAGTATTGTACATGAGTACCTCATCAGGCCTTGTTGCCAAATATCATCTCCTATTGTTACTTTCACCCCTAGTATCACTTAAAGTGGGGTTTTAGAATAAATATTTTAGTTATCTTAAGTTCTACTAGGATAGTCTAACTTGATTCCATGAGTCAGGTGAACTCTTAGTTTAGAATAGTTCAAATTTTTTGAGTTGTTGTAATCCAATAGCTCACATTGATCAACTTTGCTATTTATACAAATTTGATCCCATGGAATAATTAATTAGTTTTTTGAGCTTCAATACACTCTTGTGATGTTTTGCACACTATATTTTCATTTGAATAGAATATTATCTTCAATAATTATAACAAGTGATTCCTCACTACCTAACTATGACTAAGGTAGAACCTCAATCATAGGAAATTAGATATTTTTTATCTTGAAGTAGAAGAGGCCAAAATAAATTTTTAATTGGAACTTGCACAAAATTTCACTTAGTGAAAATTCTTGACAACTAAAATAGAGCACCAAGGGATCATTTTTTAGAATAAGTTTTGATATCAGATATTTTGCAATCCACAATGAAGCACCAATAACAAAACTTCCAACTAGTCTATAAGATGACCTTGGATCTAGAAGAGGCATCTAAATGCTAAGATAACACCAATGCTTGATTAAAATTAAAGGTAATAGAGGTATATGAGCCAAGTTAATTCTTTCTCGACTAAGAATATAAATATCACCTACCAAAAGACACCTTGAGTAAATGCCTCAAAAATTCATTCAAGATGAAGTATGGCAATGATATTCTTAGGCCTAACAATTATTATGGTTAAATATTACTTCATTCAATGGCTAAGATCCCAAGAAAAAGTAGATGAGATTGTTATATTTATTTACGATTGACTTTTGAGGAAATATTTCCCTATTTTAATCTTAAAATAGTTATAGTTTAGGGTTTAGAAAGGATATACAAGTTTACAATTGTATTCTATTGAAGGCTTTCCTTTCATTTATTTTTGTAAAAATAGTCGGCTCTTGAGCAGCTTGTGGGTGATCTTGAACCCCCACTTTTGGCACAATCTCTATAAAAGCTTGCTTGCACATATATAGGATCCAATGTTAATTTTTTGGTATAGTCATATGTGGCCTCCTATTGACCTATTTCTATGTGTATGCAATTATCTATGACCTTTTATCTATTTTGGATTTTATTAAGTGTATGCATGTGTGAGAATCCTGCGTCTATTTTTGGACCAGTCATCTATCATTGTCTCTCCTATGGGACCCATATCTTTATGCATGCCTATAGTTGGTAACTCTCATTTGTGCTTCATTGTGTCGAGAAGAAGTAATCACCGTTGGTACATGGTATTTAGGTCTATTTTGTAGGAAGATCTTGCCAGATCTCTTGGTGCATCATCACCACTTTTCTTTTATTGAATTTTTTTATTTTATCACTTACGCCATTTTCCCTTTGTTGAGTCCAAGTGTGCCTTGAAGATCACATCCTAACAAGGATCCAACCTTGTAAAAACTCCCAGAGACCCCCAATGGAGATAAACCTCATGCTCTCAATCGTAACCCTATTGTGTCACTCCCTGTAAGGCATGATTACCCTACCAAGGGACAATCAAAGACAACAATGGTTTAATGACATGCCCTATGGGACCATAGTGACACATTATTGGTCCTAAAATCACAAGAAGAAGTAGAGCTTAGACTTGGTGAGGGTCTTTATCTATTTTTTCTTATTGAAGCACCTCTTTAATCACATAGTGACTCCACTTCAGAATGAACATCAGAATAAAAACTTGCTAAAGATATAAAACCAAGGTTTAGGTGAATACCTTAGTCTACCTACTTTTTAAAAGTAAAAACTTGTATTCACCTAGCGACTCTACCCTAAATAAAGAAACCCAAAGGTATGTAATAAAAGCATGCTTCCAAAGATTTATTTCTATATTTCAAAAAGTGGCTTGCTCGTTAGTTAACACCTTAGGTTGGTAGGATTCAAGTCCCTTATTCTCCCAAGGCTACCGAATGTGTGGAAAAAGCTCCTAGAATCCATACTAGTAATATTATCATAATATACTAGCAAAGGCCCAACCATGCCACTCAAACACCTCAAGGAGTTGTTTTATATATATATATATATATATATATATATATATATATATATATATATATATAACACATAATATTATGGAGTAAGATGTGGTCTTAAGTCTATTAGTTGCATATTTCAAATAAGAGGCACTCAAGAAATATGAATCACTTCCTCTTCATTCAGTCATAGAATGGGACCAATTAGCCTCATTACTCATGAATGATTTCACCATAAAAGTGGAGAAAACATAGATAAAAAAATGAACCAATCTGGGAGAAATATATCCCACCTACCCATCATGTAGATTAAAGTAGCCAACCTAATTCTCCTCAATTGAAAATTATCCAATAGTCATGGACCCATAGTGACTAGAACCTATCAAAACAATCAACTTTGGAAACTAAAGAGATAGGCCTAAAGCAACTAAATGTACATCAATGTAAACCCAATAAAAATATTTATCTTCCCCATATTCATTAGCATATGGAAATGTGTTATTAAGGTTAAGAAGATGTTCAAAGAATAATGTTTTAAAGCTTATATATGAACTATGTCCCAACTTCAGTCGTAGGGTACCCTGGGACTGAAAATGGTCACACCCTACCCTAGGACTCAATCAAAATTTGAATTTCTATTAAATTTGGGGTTGCTGATTATTTTTGTGGTATGGTAGTTGGTTTGTGTATAGGTACCTACAACAAAAAAGAATAAAATTTCAATTTTGTAAGCAAAATACTATCTATCAAACAAAAAAGAAAGTCAAAAATTTTGCAAGATGTTGTAGTAGTGAGTGTTGCAAAACCCTTAAAAGTAAAATAAAGGCATTTTATTACACATGTGAGGATGCCATTGTTGTCAAGAAATTTGGCCTAGGGAGGTATGGTGGTAAGGGAGATAATAATATCTTGTGAGGGTAGATTAGTCCCCAAAAATTACCTACAACTATGGAGTTGTTTCTTGTGTAGAGGCTAGTTTTTGAACTAGTTTATAGAGTGTTTGGTTCAATATTAAGGTGCCATAATGGTTACACCCTACCTTGGGACCTTGGCTCATAGACTAGAAATACTTATCTCTTTGACCTGAGATATATTTCATGGTTTTATAGGGTTTTGGGATGGTTTTGTATCACCTATAGCACACAAAAAACAACAAAAATCAATCAAATATTTAGAAAGTTAAATAAAATAAAATAACATGGTGGGGGTCCCACTAGGCATAATAGAATGAACTATAGGAAAACTGATGTTATTTGCAATTGATGGTTAAAAGGATTACAATAGAGTCCCTTTTTACAAAACTACCTTTGGAGGCAACAAAATGGGGTTTTGTAAGGTGAGAACCCCTTATTTAGTAAGGAGGTCAAAAACACCTCAACGGTCTTCCAAGATATCCTCAAGTTGAGTGGGCTTACTACTCGTATGCCACTATCGATCTAACCTATCCTAAAGACTTGCAAAACTACAAAAATGGGGTTAAAACATTTAGGTGCCTATCTTGCAGGGTTATGCATAAGCACAAAATATCATGAATTGGCTCTATTTAGGATTTTCAAAATTTTAAATTGGCTCAATTTGGATCCTTTCACTGGGGCCCATTCACCCGAAATTTATGGGGTGAAAGTTTTTTTGGGGTAATTTCACCCACCGTTGATGATAATTATCCTATTTTTATTTTAATTCACTGACTACTTTCACCCCATTCCATGGACAATTCATCTTCAAATTATAAATGATTTTTTTTCCTACCCAATTTGCCTCATATACTACCCGTATATATACTGTAGAGGGTAGCGATAAACATACATCTAAAATACTCTAACTCAAAAATATCTTTGAAAAAACAAAAAAACTATTGTTAGTCGACATATTTGTTTATTTCTTGTAGGGTATTATCAATTGAAAGACATCGATCGGTGCCACAAAGTTGACAAGGTTGTAGAGGATTGCTTCTCAACATAACCCAATCAGTTGCAGAGGTGTGTCAATCAGCCTAAGCTGATCGATTGTAAAGTTACAACCAATTAGATTAAGTCAATTGACACACCTCTACAACCAATTAGCTTATGCCAATTGGTTGTACTCACAACCGATCAGCTTAGGCCGATTGACATGCCTCTACAATCGATCGGCTTATGTCGATCAGTTGCAGAGGTGCTCTTTTGCAAGGAACCTTCTAGAAGGCATAAATTTTGATTCAGAGCTTTGTTTTCAATTTTTTTAAAAAACCACATAGCTCAACGAGATCTACACAAAACTTATTAAAATCCTCAAAAAAACCATCAAAAGTTGATTGACATGTCTACAACTTACTGAAACCTATACAACTAATCGGTTGTAGACATGTCGATCAATTTCAAATGATTTTTTGAGAATTTTACTAAGTTTTTTGAGCAGATCTCATCAAGCTAGGTGGTTTTAAAAAAAATGAAAATGGAGCTCTAGATCAAAATTTATACCTCCTAGAAGTTTCTCTGCAAAAGTGCACCTCTACAACCGATCGACATAAGTCGATCGATTGTAGAGGTGTGTCAATAGGCCTAAGATAATAGGTTGCAGATTTGCAATTGATCAGCTTAGGTCAATTGATACACCTCTACAACCGATCATCTTAGGATGATTGACATGCCTCTACAATCAATCAGCATATGCCAATCGGTTGTAGAGGTGCTTTTTGTAGGGAACCTTCTAGAAGGCATAACTTTTGATCTAGAGCTTTGTTTTCAAATTTTTTTTTAAAACCACCTAGCTTGATGAGATCTACACAAAAACTTATTAAAATCCTCAAAAAACCATTTGAAACTAATTGACATGTCTACAACCAATTAACACCTCTATAATCGATCGGTTACAAACATGTCGATCAATTTTAGATGGTTTTTTGAGAAATTTACTAAGTTTTTTTAGTAGATTTCATCGAGCTAGGTGGTTTTAAAAATAATAATAATTGAAAATGGAGATTTGGATCAAAATTTATGCCTCCTAGAAGTTTCTTTGTAAAAGTGCACCACCTCTACAACATATCGACATAATTCGATCAGTTGCAGAGGTGTTTTTTTTTAGAGAACCTTCTAGGAGGCATAAATTTTGATCCAGAGCTTTGTTTTTAATTTTGGTTTTTTTTAAATCACCTAGCTCGATGAGATCTACTCAAAAAAATTAGTAAAATCCTCAAAAAACCATCTAAAAATGATCAATTGAAACCCTCTCCAACTGACCTACACCTCTAGAAATATTTTTCAATTGATTCGCCACTGTTTCAATTTTTTTTGTGAAAAATGAATGCAATTCACCATGTATCCTTTGATATAATTCCTCGAGATTTCGAGACATGTTGCCTTGATTTTATAAATAGATTTCAGGTTTGACCCATTATACATAACCCTGATATATTGATTAGACCCCTCATGTTCACAGATAAAATACACCAAATAAGCTAATCTAATGCATAATTAAGGTTGTTAGAAATGACTCTAAACAAGAAAAATAGTGATATTTACCTGTTTGAAATGATTTGGTAACTTTTTGATGCCTAAAATTGATACTTGAAAAGGATCCCACCTTATGGTGCAATTGGTTTTGGTTGTAGGGTACCTTGGGACCTTAACTGTGATATCCTGACCAATTTTTGGGTGATTTAGAATGATGTCTTGCAACTATTGGAACTCCTGTCTTTGTTGGGTCACCTTCAAAAACTACAAAATACACCAAATTTAGGAGAAAAAAAGGGTGCAAAGTGAGTGGTGGAATGTAGTGTAGCCTAGGTTGATTTTGGCAGTATCTAGGTATGCAAATGGTGGATTTTTTGAAGATAGAAGAAATGGCCCTCTATTTATAGAATTTGGAGATGTTAGGTGGGGCGCCTCCTATGAGGTGTTCCATGTGGTGTCTCCTGTGATGTGTCCCCTAATGTGGCATGCCTCATAAGTGTATTTGGGTGAGAGAATCCATAACCCTTATACCTATCATAAATGAGCATGGGATGTGGAGTGGAGTAAGGGTTAAATTCTAACTACAATAGGATTAATCATGGGTTAGTTGTTGACTTGGGTGAGACGGAAGGTTACTCACCCCTGCCCATGCTTTGAAAACTAAAAAATATTCAAAAGTCATTTATGAACTTAAATGCACATGGGGATTTGAAATTGAGCAAGATTTAGTTGTAACTAGGGTTAGGTTGACCCTAGGTTAGTTGTTGAATTTTGGGTGAGGTGGAAGGTGACTCACCATATCTCCCATGCTTTGGGACATAAAAGCCTTCAAACGCCATTTAAGGTCTTAAAGGCTCATGGGGAGATGTGTGGATCAAGGGTTAAGGTTAACCCTGCTTAGATTGATCTTAGGTTGAACCAAGGTCAAATGGATGAGGTGGCACTTAGGCTAGTCAAAGAGTAGACTAGGTGAGGTGGCCAAGAATCAGATTGATCATGGGGTGGAATTTGAATATGGAGTGACTTTGATCGAGGTTAGAGTTTAACCAAGGTTAAGCAAATATGATGGTCGCATGAGGACTAGATTTAAGCATAATAAAGGGTTTAAGTGTCCCAAGGAGGCTTATGAATAGTGCATGCATAGTGATTTTGATAAATGAATAGTATTTTGAGGTTAATATATGCAAATTTTATAGGTTTTGCAAATTAATCAACCATGATGATGGGAAGAGTGGCAATGTTATTTTGAGTTTTTACAAGTTCTAATAATGTACCATTCATATGTTGACTTCATGTTCATCGAGAGGACTTTTAGGATCCAACTATGGTCTTTATTTTTAACCAAGTAAAATTTTGCATCCATTATCTAATCAGCAGTTGGAACATTTAAGTTAACATTCAGTTCCATAACTCAATATTTTTTATAATAATAGTATACCAAAAAGGATATTTAAGGATGGTTTTTAACCACCCTTAAAGACCTTTAAGGTTTTTTATTAAGTCACTATCTATGAGGGTATTGCAAAAAGTTTGTCATACAACGATGGCTAAAAACCACCTCAAAAACCACCCTCTTAAGACTACTAGGGCGGTTCTAAACCACCCTGTTAGGGCTAAGAGGGTGGTTTTAAACTACCCTCTTAACCCTAAGAGGATGGTTTTAAACCACCATATTAGACCCTAAGAAGGTGGTTTTAAACCACCTTCTTAGCCCTAAAAGGGTTTAGGATCTCACGTAATATATATATATATATATATATATATATATATATATATATATATATATATATATATATATATATATATATATATATAAATAGGTCGATATATCGAAGGAGGTCGAGGCAGAATAGATGTGTCTACAAACACCATTGGAAGAAGTCACAAAGTGATTATTGACAAAAATTGTTAAAAGAAAAAAATTGTTCTCTAATCAAAGGAAGCATTCAAAGACCATGCATGGGATATAGTTCTATAATATTTTACTTCATCTATGTCTAAACTCAAATCAAAAGTGGAATCAAATAGATTGGAGAGAGGACATGGCTTTTCAAACAAACTAGCTTCAATTTCTAAAAGAAATACTTATTCTTCTCATTGCAATCCTTCTACCCAGACATAATTGCACATTAATCATAAATATATCTTTGTTACAACCTAGGTCTCCACTAAAAAATATGTTTCAAGTATTAATTAAACATATTTTAAGATCTTTCACATTTTAAATAGGTTTCCTCCATCTGCACGAGGTATGGATTATTCTGTACATACGATTCCATACTTGTTCAAAAATGTGTTCTAGAGCTTTAAGATAATATTTTCAAAAATCTTAAAATATTGTAATAGATTGTATTACATAACAATGAAGCATTGAGTTCAAGGCAAGTTATAGAGAAGAAAGGATGTGATGGTGATCAAAAAATTAGGTGACATCATGGACGAGAAGCAAAGTAAAGCAGATGCTTGGGTGGTGAGCGATGCACAAACATGCAGCAAACCCACCCCCCACTCGACGATGAACCATGACGAAAATACTCCACCCCCTAGGAGCAACAACATGCAAAATGGAACTATCAAGGGGAAAGACACCCTTGAGAAACAAGACCATGGTGGGAAAATTCACGACCAACCCTCCTACGTAGAGCTTCTATAGAAAAAATGCAGATAGCCCATGGCTACTTTGAGCAACTTTGTCGCATTGGGATATGACGTGTTATGTCCTAAAAAACTCATGGAAGGCAATACGATACGATATTCCTTACCCTTGTGGGAAAATTCATCGGAGGGTGCCTAGATATGGACTCAATCCAGTGTTGGGCATCATCGAAATGGAAAACCCTAGGGAGTCTGGAACTCTCCGCAATGTCCAAGGGATTTTTCATGATCCAAATTAACATAAGGGGGGATGTAGAATGCATATTGTTTGAAGGTCCATGGTTCTTCGAAATGTGAAACTTGTTCCTAAGGAAATGGGAGCCAAACATTGACCCAGAGATACAAAGCATAAATTATGCTCCCATCTAGGTCTGGCTCCCTAATCTCCCTACACATTTCTTTTATGAGGATGCATTACAAGGTATAGCTTGAGCACTTAGGGAGCTTGTGGATATAGACCCATCCACCCATGCCATGACTTGCCTAAATTAGGTACGCATTTGTGTCAATGCGAATCTCAAATTGCAACTACCATATCACCTCAACCTGATCTATGGGGATTACAGGCGAAGACAACCACTAGTGTATGAAAACAAGCTTACCTTCTGTTTGGAGTGCCAATCTCAAGAGAACCTCCTGTCCAAATATCTAAAGCATAAAAACCCTAAAATCAATCAGTAAAATGCAGTGCATTCAGACCAAGCTGATAGCCATAATATTATCTCTAAAGTAGGACAGAGCCTAAACATCATGAGCAGGAAACTGAGCCAACCACTGCAAGCTAGAGTGATGCAAAATGCAAGTACCTTGGTATCTATCTCTAATAAATTTATTTTACTTAATGATTCTTGCACCATTGAGGAGATTGATGATGGAGAAATCCCTACTAAGACTCCCCATATTCCTAACCCTACATCCCTTCTACGATCGAATTTCAGCTCCACCAAGGAAATTCCTTGTCCCCCTCCCCTTCTACTTCAGTAAACACCCGCTTATAGCATTGCTTGCCAAATACCTCCCTCAAATGCCCCATGTTAACCTACCCCCATGTCCCCCTTGAACCTCCCTATTGGGCTTGAATTTCCTACCTCCCTGGCTAACACAAACTTCACCAACTCTAATGGCGAGGAGTCGGCTTATGAATCCCCAAAATCTTGGAGTCCCAAGCAAACCCAAAGCTTCAGGAAATCCTAGATATATTTAGGTGGTGATAGAAATAAGGGTAGGCCTTTTGGTGTTGAATGAAGAAATCGAGACACTACCTAGGACATAGCCAACAAAACATAGAAAACCCTATTTCAAGAAATTGAAAACACCATCAAGGAAGAAAATCGAAGACCCAAAACCCCCATGCATCAAGGTAAAGGGGAAAAAAACCCTCCCAAAGTTCTAAATTAAAGTCCTCTCTTATAATGCGAGAGGACTGAATAGGGAAGCTAAGCAAAAGTTGGTTGCTACCATGAGGAAATATTCCAATTCCATAATATTCCTTATTCAGGAAACCAAATTAGATGATCAATGGTCACCAAGGGTCACTAAAACCATTTGGAAAAATTGTGACTTCATTTTCTCCCCGACTACCAGATCCTCAAGTGGGCTTTTATGCCTCTAGAACCCAGCCAAAGTTGAAGGCAGATTCATCTCTGGTCAATAAAGATTGTCTAACATTCTCTTCCATGACCTCAGTTCCCAAACCTCTTGGATCATGACTAATATCTACGCCCCCAACACTTCTAAGGGTAGAATGGTTTTGTGGAACACCATCACTCAAATGAGGTAAGCATTTGGTAATATCCCATGGATCTTGGTAGGGGACTTCAATTCTCCCCTACACTTTTTTGATAAAATAGGAGGGAATGCCATCACTCACAGATCAAAAAATGATTTAAGACAGTTTGTGGACTCCAATTATCTTATGGATATCCATTTGTAGGGATCTCATTTCACCTAGATCAATAGAATAAGGAGAAACAATCTCATACAAGTGCATATTGACTATTTGTTGCTATCCCAAGAATACCTCCCCCTATTTGGATATGCCACTCTTCAGGCTCTCCTAAATATAAAGTATGATCATAGTCCACTTCTTTTTGAAACAACTAATAGACCTCAGTTTAAAACTCCTTTCAAGTTTGAGTCAATGTGGACTCAACACTCTGATCTCAAAAATCATATTGTAGAGTGGTGGAAGAGAGGATTTCTAGGGAAAGCCATCAATAAAGTAATGCAAAAACTATGGTTGATCAAAGGAAATCTAAAATTTTGGAATAGAGAGACCTTCAAGAATATTTTTGAAACCAAGCAGGATATCAAAACCAGGCTTGATTAGATTGAGGATAAATTTTAGAAAGGGCAGGGGGATGACATGCTTTGAAAGGAAGAGAATATTTTTCTCTCTGATTATCATAACACCTTGCACAAAGAAGAAATGTTTTGGCTCTAGAAATCAAGACAAATTTGGCTCAGGGAAGGAGATAAAAACTCTAAGTTTTTCCACAGGCATAGGGGAGCCAACAAAATTAAAGGCCTCACCAGATAGGATGGGTCATTCACCTCTGACATTCACAAAATTAGGAATGAAGTCATTTGTCACTTTGAAGACCTCCTCGCCCCCCCATCCCCCTTCATCCTGACCATGGATTCTATCCTCAAAAACATCCCCATAACCATCTCTGAAGCTATAAATGAGTTCCTCCTCAGACCCCTATTCCATAAGGAAAATCACCAAGCCCTATTTTCTATGAATCCATATAAATCCCTGGGGCCCGATGGCTTCCCCCCAAAATTATTACAAACATACTAGAATATTGTGGGCCCTGATTTGTGCCGAGTCATCATTGAAATGCAAACTTCCAGTGTCATTTCTAGAGATGTCAATTCTACCTTCCTTTACCTGATCCCCAAGGGGTGAATTCCCAGTCCCAGTCTGATTACTATCCCATCAACCTATGCAACGTCATCTAAAAAATTTTGTCCAAAGCCCTTGCTAACAGACTCACTGAGATACTTCCCACCATCATCGATCCTTGCGAAGGCATCATTGTAAAGATGTGGAACATTCTTGATAGTGTCATAACTATCCATAACTTTATCCATTCTACTCACAACTCCAACTCCTCTACCTTCTTCCTCAAGCTTGATATGAACAAAGCCTTTGATAGAGTTAACCAAGATTTCCTGACCAAAATTATCCTCAAGCACAGTTTCCATGAATCTTGGGTAAATATGATCTCCAAATATTTATTTCTATATTTCAAAATGTGGTTTGCTCCTTAGTTAACATCACCTTAGGTTTTTAGGATTCAAGTCCCTTATGCTCCCAAGGCTACCTAATGTGTGGAAAAAGCTCCTAGAATCCATACTAGTAATATTACCATAATATACTAGCAAAGGCCCAACCATGCCACTCAAACACCTCAAGGAGTTGTTTTATATATATTCAAAACACATAATATTATGGAGTAAGATGTGGTCTTAATTCTATTAGTTGCATATTTCAAATAAGAGGCACTCAAGAAATATGAATCACCTCCTCTTCATTCAGTCATAGAATGGGACCAATTAGCCTCATTACTCATGAATGATTTCACCATAAAAAGTGGAGAAAACATAGATAAAAAAATGAACCAATCTAGGAGAAAGATATCCAACCTACCCATCATGTAGATTAAATCAGCCAACCTAATACTCCTTAATTGAAAAATAACCAATAGTCATGGACCCATAGTGATGAGAACCTATCAAAACAATCAACTTTGGAAACTAAAGAGATAGGTCCTAAAGCAACTAAATGAGTAGGATCAAGGTAAACCCAATAAAAATATTTATCTTCCCCATATTCATTAGCATATGGAAATGTGTTATTAAGGTTAAGAAGATGTTCAAATAATAATGTTTTAAAGCTTATTTATGAACTATGTCTCAACTTCAATCGTAGGGTACCCTAGGACTGAAAATGGTCACACCCTACCCTAGGACTCAATCAAAAGTTGAATTTCTATTAAATTTGGGGTTGCTGATTATTTTTGTGGTATGGTAGCTAGTTTGTGTATAGGTACCTACAACAAAAAAGAATAAAATTTCAATTTTGTATGCAAAATACTATCTATCAAACTAGAAAGTCAAAATTTTTGCAAGATGTTGTAGTAGTGAGTGTTGCAAAACCCTTAAAAGTAAAAAAAAGACATTTGATTACACATGTGAGGATGCCATTGTTGTCAGGAAATTTTGCCTACGGAGGTATGGTGGTAAGGGAGATAATAATATATTGTGAGGGTAGATTAGTCCCCCAAACTTACCTACAACTATGGAGTTGTTTCATGTGTAGAGGCTAGTTTTTGAACCAGTTTATAGAGTGTTTGGTTCAATATTAGGGTGCCATAAAACTAAAAATGGTTACACCCTACCTTGGGACCTTGGCTCATAGACTAGAAATACTTATCTCTTTGAACTGAGATATATTTCATGGTTTTATAGGGTTTTGGGATGGTTTTGTATCACCTATAGCACACAAAAAAACAACAAAAATCAATCAACTATTTAGAAAGTTAACTAAAATAAAATAACATGGTGGGGATCCCACAAGGCATAATAGAATGAACTACAGGAAAATTTATGTTATTTGCAATTGATGGTTAAAAGGATTACAATAGAGTCCCTTTTTACAAAACTACCTTTAGAGGCAACAAAATGGGGTTTTGTAAGGTGAGAACCCCTTATTTAGTAAGGAGGTCAAAAACACCTCAACAATCTTCCAAGATATCCTCAAGTTGAGTGGTCTTACTACTCGTATGCCACTATCAATCTAACCTATCCTCAAGACTTGTAAAACTACAAAAAGGGGGTTAAAACATTTAGGTGCCTATCTTGCAGGGTTATGCATAAGCACAAAATATCATAGATTGGCTCTATTTAGGATTTTCAAATTTTTAAATTGGCTAATTTTGGATCCTTTCACTGGGGCCCATTCACCCAAAATTTATAGGGTGAAAGTTTTTTTGGGGTAAATTCGCCCACCATTGATAATAATTATCCTATTTTTATTTTAATTCACCAACCACTTTCACCCCATTCCATGGACAATTCACCTTCAAATTATAAATGATTTTTTTTCCTACCCAATTTGCCTCATATACTACCCGTATATATATTGTAGAGGGTAGCGATAAACATACATCTAAAATACTCTAACTCAAAAATATATTTGAAAAAACAAAAAAAATATTGTTTGTCGACATATTTTTTAATTGGTTGTAGGGTATTATCAATTGAAAGACATCGATCGGTCACACAAACTTGACAAGGTTGTAGAGGAGTGCTTCTCAACATAAGCCAATCGGTTGCAGAGGCATGTCAATCAGCCTAAGCTGATCGAATGCAAAGTTGCAACCAATTAGCTTAAGTCAATTGACGCACCTCTACAACCAATCAACTTATGCCAATTGGTTGTACTCACAACCGATCATCTTAGGCTGATTGACATGCCTCTACAACCGATCGGCTTATGTCGATCAGTTGTAGAGGTGCTTTTTGCAGGGAACCTTCTAGAAGGCATAACTTTTGATCCGGAGCTCCGTTTTAATTTTTTTTTTAAAAACCACATAGCTCAATGATATCTACACAAAACTTATTAAAATCCTTGAAAAAACCATCTAAAATTAGCGACATGTCTACAACCGACTGAAACCTCTGCAACTGATCGGTTGTAGACATGTCGATCAATTTCAAATGGTTTTTTGAGAATTTGACTAAGTTTTTTGAGCAGATATCATCGAGCTAGGTGGTTTTAAAAAAAATGAAAATGGAGATCTAGATCAAAATTTATACCTCCTAGAAGTTTCTCTACAAAAGTGCACCTCTACAATCGATTGACATAATCCGATCGATTGCAGAGGTGTGTCAATAGGCCTAAGACAATAGGTTGCAGAGTTGCAATCGATCATCTTAGGTCAATTGATACACCTCTACAACCGATCATCTTAGGATGATTGACATGGCTCTACAATCAATCAACTTATGTCGATCGGTTGTAGAGGTGCTTTTTGTAGGGAACCTTCTAGAAGGCATAACTTTTGATCCAGAGCTTTATTTTCAATTTTTTTTAAAACCACCTAGCTTGATGAGATCTACACAAAAAACTTATTAAAATCCTCAAAAAACCATTTGAAACTAATTGACATGTCTGCAACCAATTGACACCTCTACAATCAATCGGTTACAGACATGTCGATCAATTTTAGATGGTTTTTTGAGAATTTTACTAAGTTTTTTGAGTAGATCTCATCGAGCTAGGTGGTTTTAAAAATAATAATAATTAAAAATGGAGCTTTGGATCAAAATTTATGCCTCCTAAAAGTTTCTCTATAAAAGTGCACCCCTACAACAGATTGACACAAGCCGATCTGTTGGAGGTGTTTTTTTTTCAGATAACCTTCTAGGAGGCATAAATTTTGATCTAGAGCTTTGTTTTCAATTTTGGTTTTTTTTTTATCACCTAGCTCGATGAGATCTACTCAAAAAAATTTAGTAAAATCCTCGAAAAACCATCTAAAAATGATCAATTGAAACCCTCTGCAACCGACCTACACCTCTAGAAATATTTTTCAATTGATTCGCCATTGTTTCAATTTTTTTTGTGAAAAATGAATGCAATTCACCATGTATCCTTCGATATAATTCCTTGAGATTTCGAGACAATTTGCCTTGATTTTATAAATAGATTTAGGGTTTGACCCATTATGCATAACCCTGATATATTGATCAGACCCCTCATGTTCACAGATAAAATACACCAAATAAGCTAATCTAATGCATAATTAAGGTTGTTAGAAATGACTCTAAACCAGAAAAATAGTGATATTTACCTGTTTGAAATGATTTTTTAGCTTTTTGATGCCTAAAATTGATCCTTGAAAAGGATCCCACCTTAGGGTGCAATTGGTTTTGGTTGTAGCGTACCTTGGGACCTTAACTATGATATCCTGACCAATTTTTGGGTGATTTAGAATGATGTCTTGCAACTGTTGGACCTCCTATCTTTGTTGGGTCACATTCAAAAACTACAAAATACACCAAATTTAGGAGAAAAAAAGGGTTCAAAGTGAGTGGTGGAATGTAGTGTAGCCTAGGTTGATTTTGGCAGTATCTAGGTATGCAAATGGTGGATTTTTTTAAGATAGAATAAATGGCCCTCTATTTATAGAATTTGGAGATGTTAGGTGGGGTGCCTCTAGTGAGGTGTTCCATGTGGTGTCTCTTGTGATGTGTCCCCTAATGTGGCATGCATCATAAGTGTATTTGGGTGAGAGAATCCATAACCCTTATACCTATCATAAATGAGCATGGGATGTGGAGTGGAGTAAGGGTTAAATTCTAACTACAATAGGATTAATCATGGGTTAGTTGTTGACTTGGGTGAGACGGAAGGTGACTCACCCCTGCCCATGCTTTGAAAACTAAAAAATATTCAATAGTCATTTATGAACTTAAATGCACATGGGGATTTGAAATTGAGCAAGATTTAGTTGTAACTAGGGTTAGGTTGACCCTAGGTTAGTTGTTGAATTTTGGGTGAGGTGGAGGGTGAATCACCATGTCTCCCATGCTTTGGGACATAAAAGTCTTCAAAAGCCATTTAAGGTCTTAAATGCTCATGGGGAGATGTGTGGAGCAAGGGTTAAGGTTAACCCTACTTAGATTGATCTTAGGTTGAACCAAGGTCAAATGGATGAGGTGGCACTTAGGCTAGTCAAAGAGTAGACTAGATGAGGTGGCCAAGAATCAGATTGATCATGGGGTGGGATTTGACTATGGAGTGACTTTGATCTAGGTTAGATTTTAACCAAGGTTAAGCAAAGATGATGGTCACATAAGGACCTAGAGTTAAGCATAATAAAGGGTTTAAGTGGCCCAAGGGGGCTTATGAATAGTGCATGAATAGTGATTTTGATAAATGAATAGTATTTTGAGGTTAATATATGCAAATTTTATAGGTTTTGCAAATCGATCAACCATGATGATGGGAAGAGTGGCAATGTTATTTTGAGTGTTTACAAGTTCTAATAATGTACCATTCATATGTTGACTTCATGTTCATCGAGAGGAATTTTAGGATCCAACTATGGTCTTTATTTTTAACCAAGTAAAATTTTGCATCCATTATCTAATCAGCAGTTGGAACATTTAAGTTAACATTCAATTCCATAACTCAATATTTTTTATAATAACATTATACCATATATGATATTTAAGGATGGTTTTTAACCACCCTTAAAGACCTTTATGGTTGGTTATTCAGTCACCGTCTATGAGCGTATTGCAAAAAGTTTATCATACAACGATGGCTAAAAACCACCTAAAAAAACACCCTCTTAAGACTACTAGGGCAGTTCTAAACCACCCTGATAGGGCTAAGAGGGTGGTTTTAAACCACCCTATTAGTGTTAAGACCTCTTAGGGCTAATAGGGTGGTTTTAAACTACCCTCTTAGCCCTAAGAGGATGGTTTTAAAACACCATATTAGCCCTAAGAGGTTGGTTTTTAACCACCCTCTTAGGATCTCACGTAATATATATATATATATATATATATATATATATATATATATATATATATATAGGTCGATATATCGAAGGAGGTCGAGGCAGAATAGGTGTGTCTACAAACACCATTGGAATAAGTCACAAAGTGATTATTGACAAAAATCATTAAAAGAAAAAAATTGTTCTCTAATCAAAGGAAGCATTCAAATACCATACATGGGATATAGTTCTATAATATTTTATCTCATCTATGTCTAAACTCAAATCAAAAGTGGAATCAAATAGATTTGAGAGAGGACATGGCTTTTCAAACAAACTAGCTTCAATTTCTAAAAGAAAAACTTATTCTTCTCATTGTAATCCTTCTACCCAGACATAATTGCACATTAATCATCAATATATCTTTGTTACAACCTAGGTCTCCACTAAAAAATAGGTTTCAAGTAATAATTAAACATGTTTTAAGCTCTTTCACATTTTAAATAGGTTTCCTCCATCTGCACAAGGTATGGATCATTCAATACATACAATCCATACTTGTTCAGAAATGTGTTCCAGAGATTTAAGATAATCTTTTCAAAATTCTCAAAATATTGTAATAGGTTGTATTACATAACAATGAAGCATTGAGTTCAAGGCAAGTTATAGATAAGAAAGGATGCGATGGCGATCAAAAAATTAGGTAACATCATAGACAAGAAGCAAAGTAAAGTAGATTCTCAGGTGGTGAGTGATGCACAAACATGCAGCAAACCCACCCCCCATTCGTCGGTGAACCATGATTAAAAAATACTCCACACCCTAGGAGCAACAACATGCAAAATGGAACTATCAAGGGGAAAGACCCCCTTGAAAAACAAGACCATGGTGGGAAAATTCATGGCCAACCCTCCTATGTAGAGCTCCTATAGAAAAAATGCAGATAGCCCACGGCCACTTCGAGCAGCTTTGTCGCATAGGGATATGATGTGTTATGTCCTAAAAAACTCATGGAAGGCTATGCGACACGAGATTCCTTTCCCTTATGGGAAAATTCATCGGAGGGTGCCTAGATATGGACTCAATCTAGTGTTGGGCATCATCAAAATGGAAAATTCTAGGGAGTCTAGAACTCTCCGCAATGTCCAAGGGATTTTTCATGATCCAAATTAACATAAGGGATGATGCAAAATGCATATTGTTCGAAGGTCCGTAGTTCTTCGAAAGGTGAAACTTGTTCCTAAGGAAATGGGAGCCAAACATTGACCCAGAGATACAGAGCATAAATTATGCTCCCATCTAGGTCTGGCTCCCTAATATTCCTACACATTTCTTTTATGAGGATGCATTACAAGGTATAGCTTGAGCACTTAGGGAGCTTGTGGCTATAGACCCAGCCACCCACATCATGACTTGCCTAAATTAGGTACGCATTTGTGTCAATGCAAATCTCAAATCGCAACTCCCAGATCACCTCAACCTAATCTATGGGGATTACAAGCAAAGACAACCACTAGTGTATGAAAACAATATTACCTTCTCTTTGGAGTGCCAATCTCCAAAGCATAAAAACCCTAAAATCAATCACCAAAATGCAGTGCATTCAGACCAAGATGATAGCCATAATATTATCTCTAAAGTAGGACAGAGTCTAAACATCATGAGCAAGAAACTGAGACAACCACTGCAAGCTAGAGTGATGCAAAAGGCAAGTACCTTGGTATCTAATTCTAATAAATTTAGTTTACTTAATTATTCTTGCACCATTGAGGAGATTGATGATGGAGAAATCCCTAATAAGACTCCCCATGTTCCTAACCCTACATCCCTTCTACAATCGAATTTCAGCTCCACCCAATAAATTCCTTGTCCCCATCCCCCTCTGCGTTAGTCACCTCCTACTTATACCATCGCTTGGAAAATCCCTCCCTCAAATGCCCCATGTTCACCTACCCCCATGTCCCCCTTGAACCTCCCTATTGAGTTTGAATTTCCTACCTCCCCAGCTAACACAAACTTCACCAACTCTAATGGCAAGGAGTCGGCCTATGAATCCTGAGAATCTTGGAGTCCCAAGCAAAACCAAAGCTTCAAGAAATCCTAGATAGATTTAGGTGGAGACAGAAAGAAGGGTAGGCCTTTTTGTGTTGAACGAAGAAATCGAGACACTACCTAGGACATAGCCAACAAAACTTAGAAAACCTTGTTTCAGGAAATTGAAAACACCATCAAGGAAGAAAACCGAAGACCCAAAACCCCCATGCATCAAGGTAAAGGGGGAAAAAACCCTCAAAAATTTCTAAATTAAAATCCTCTCTTAGAATGTGAGAGGACTGAACAGGGAAGCTAAGCAAAGGTTGGTTGCTACCATGAGGAAATATTCCAATTCCATAATATTCCTTATTCAGGAAACCAAATTAGATGATCAATGGTCACCAAGGGTTGCTAAAACCATTTGGAAAAATTATGACTTCATTTTCTCCCCGACTACCAGATCCTCAAGTGGGATTTTATGCCTCTAGAACCCAGCCAAATTCGAAGGCAGATTCATCTCTAGTCAAGACAGATTGTCTAACATTCTCTTCCATGACCTCAGTTCCCAAAACTCTTGGATCATGACTAATGTCTACGCCCCCAACACTTCTAAGGGTAGAATGGTTTTGTGGAACACCATCACTCAGATGAGGTAAGCATTTGGTAATATCCCATGGATATTGGTAGGGGAATTCAATTCTCCCCTACACTTTTCTGATAAAATAGGAGGGAATGCCATCACTCACAGATCAAAAAATGATTTAAGATAGTTTTTGGACTCCAATTCTCTTATGGATATCCATTTGCAAGGATCCCATTTCACCTAGATCAATAGAAGAAGGGGAAACAATCTCATACAAGAGCATCTTGACTGTTTCCTACTGTCCCAAGAAGACCTCCTCGTATTTGGATATGCCACTCTTCAGGCTCTCCTGAATATAGGGTATCATCATAGTCCACTTCTTTTTGAAACAGCTAGTAGACCTCAATTTAAAACTCCTTTCAGGTTTGAGTCAATGTGGACTCAACACTCTGATCTCAAAAATCATATTGTAGAGTGGTGGAAGAGAGGATTCCCTAGGAAAGCCATCAATCAAGTAATGCAAAAACTTTGGTTGATCAAAGGAAATCTAAAATTTTGGAATAGGGAGACCTTCAGGAATATTTTTGAAACCAAGCAGGATATCAAAACTAGGCTTGATTAGATTTAGGATAAATTTTAGAAAGTGTAGGGGGATGACATGCTTTGAAATGAAGAGAATATTTTGCTCTCTGAATATTTTGCTCTCTGATTATCATAACACCTTGCACAAAGAAGAAATGTTTTGGCACCAGAAATCAAGACAAATTTGGCTCAAGGAAGGAGATACAAACTCCAAGTTTTTCCACATATCTACTCTCAGGCATAGGGGAGCCAAAAAAATTAAAGGCCTCACCAGATAGGATGGGTCATTCACCGCTGACATTCACAAAATCAGGAATGAAGCCATTTGTCACTTTGAGACCTCCTCGCCCCCCCTTCATCCCGACCATGGATTCTCTCCTCAAAAACATCCCCATAACCATCTCTGAAGCTATACATGAGTTCCTCCTTAGACCCCTATTCCATAAGGAAATTCACCAAGCCCTATTATTTATGAATCTAGATAAAGCCCCGGGGCCCGATGGCTTCCCCCCCAAATTATTACAAACATACTAGGATATTGTGGTCCCTGATTTGTGTCGAGCCATCATTGAAATGCCAATTTCTAGTGTCATTCCTAGAGATGTCAATTCTACCTTCCTTTACCTGATCCCCAAGGGGTGAATTCCCAGTCCCAGTCTGATTAACGTCCCATCAACCTATGCAATGTCATATGAATTTTTTTTTCCAAAGCCCTTACCAACAGAATCACTGAGATACTTCCCACCATCATTGATCCTTGCCAAGACATCATTGTAAAGAAGTGGAACATTCTTGATAGTGTCATAACTATCCATAAACTGATTCATTCTACTCAGAACTCCAACTCCTCTACCTTCTTCCTCAAGCTTGATATGAACAAAGCCTTTGACAGAGTTAACTGAGATTTCCTGACCAAAATTATCCTCAAGCACAGTTTCCATGAATCTTGGGTAAATATGATGTCCAAATATTTATTTGTATATTTCAAAACGTGGTTTGCTCCTTAGTTAACATCCCCTTAGGTTGGTAGGATTCAATTCATTTATGCTCCCAAGGCTACCTAATGTGTGGAAAAAGCTCCTATAATACATACTAGTAATATTACCATAATATACTAGCAAAGGCCCAACCATGCCACTCAAACACCTCAAGGAGTTGTTTTATATATATATATAACATAATATTATGGAGTAAGATGTGGTCTTAATTCTATTAGTTGCATATTTCAAATAAGAGGCACTCAAGAAATATGAATCACTTCCTCTTCATTTAGTCATAGAATGGGACCAATTAGCCTCATTACTCATGAATGATTTCACCATAAAAAGTGGAGAAAACATAGATAAAAAAATGAACCAATCTAGGAGAAAGATATCCCACCTACCCATCATGTAGATTAAAGCAGCCAACCTAATTCTCCTCAATTGAAAAATAGCCAATAGTCATGGACCCATAGTGACTAGAACCTATCAAAACAATCAACTTTGGAAACTAAAGAGATAGGGCCTAAAGCAACTAAATGAGTAGGATCAAGGTAAACCCAATAAAAATATTTATCTTCCCCATATTCATTAGCATATGGAAATGTGTTATTAAGGTTAAGAAGATGTTCAAAGAATAATTTTTTAAAGCTTATATATGAACTATGTCTCAACTTCAGTCGTAGGGTACCCTAGGACTGAAAATGGTCACACCCTACCCTAGGACTCAATCAAAAGTTGAATTTCTATTAAATTTGGGGTTGCTGATTATTTTTATCGTATGGTGGCTGGTTTATGTATAGGTACCTACAACAAAAAATAATAATATTTCAATTTTGTAAGAAAAATACTATCTATCAAACAAAAAAGAAAGTCAAAAATTTTGCAAGATGTTGTAGTAGTGAGTGTTGCAAAACCCTTAAAAGTAAAAGAAAGGAATTTGATTACACATGTGAGGATGCCATTGTTGTCAGGAAATTTGGCTTATGGAGGTATGGTGGTAAGGGAGATAATAATATCTTGTTAGGGTAGATTAGTCCCCCAAACTTACCTACAACTATGGAGTTGTTTCCTGTGTAGAGGCTAGTTTTTGAACCAGTTTATAGAGTGTTTGGTTCAATATTAGAGGCCATGAAACTTAAAAATGGTTACACCCTACCTTGGGACCTTGGCTCACAGACTAGAAAGACTTATCTCTTTGACCTGAGATATATTTCATGGTTTTATAGGGTTTTGGGATGGTTTTGTATCACCTATAGCACACAAAAAAACAACAAAAATCAATCAAATATTTTGAAAGTTAACTAAAATAAAATAACACAGTGGGGGTCCCACTAGGCATAATAGAATGAACTACAGGAAAACTGATGTTATTTCCAATTGATGGTTAAAAGGATTACAATAGAGTCCCTTTTTACAAAACTACCTTTGGAGGCAACAACATGGGGTTTTGTAAGGTGAGAACCCCTTATTTAGTAAGGAGTCAAAAACACCTCAACGGTCTTCCAAGATATCCTCAAGTTGAGTGGGCTTACTACTCATATGCCACTATCAATCTAACCTATCCTCAAGAATTGCAAAACTACAAAAAGGGGCTTAAAACATTTAGGTGCCTATCTTGCAGGGTTATGCATAACCACGAAATATCATAAATTGGCTCTATTTAGGATTTTCAAAATTTTAAATTGGCTAATTTTGGATCCTTTCAGTGGGGCCCATTCACCCAAAATTTGTGGGGTGAAAGTTTTTTTGGGGTAATTTTGCCTACCGTTGATAATAATTATCCTATTTTTATTTTAATTCACCGACCACTTTCACCCATTCCATGGACAATTCACATTCAAATTATAAATAAAAAAAATTTCCTACCCAATTTGCCTCATATACTACTCGTATATATACTATAGAGGGTAGTGATAAACATACATCTAAAATACTCTAACTCAAAAATATCTTTGAAAAAACAAAAAAACTATTGTTAGTCGACATATTTTTTGATTGGTTGTAGGGTATTATCAATTGAAAGACACTGATTGGTCCCACAAACTTGACAAGGTTGTAGAGGAGTGCTTCTCAACATAAGCCAATCGATTGTAGAGGCATGTCAATTAGCCTAAGTTGATCGATTGCAAATTTGCAACCAATTAGCTTAAGTCAATTGATACACCTCTACAACCAATTAGCTTATGCCAATTGGTTTTACTCACAACCGATCATCTTAGGCCGATTGACATGCCTCTACAACCGATCGACTTATGCCAATTAGTTGCAGAGGTGCTCTTTTGTAGGGAACCTTCTAGAAGGCATAACTTTTGATCCGAAGCTCCATTTTCAAAACCACATAACTCAATGAGATCTACACAAATTATTAAAATCTTCAAAAAAACCATCTAAAATTGATCGACATGTCTACAACCGACTGAAACCTCTGCAACTGATCGGTTGTAGACATGTCAATCAATTTCAAATGGTTTTTTGAGAATTTTACTAAGTTTTTTGAGCAGATCTCATCGAGGTAGTTGGTTTTAAAAAAATGAAAATGGAGCTCTAGATCAAAATTTATACCTCCTAGAAGTTTCTCTGCAAAAGTGCACCTCTACAACCGATCGACATAAGCCGATCAGTTGTAGAGGTGTGTCAATCGGCCTAAGCCAATAAGTTGTAGAGTTGCAATCAATCATCTTAGGTCAATTAATACACCTCTACAACCGATCAGCTTAGGATGATTGACACGCCTCTACAATCAATTAGCTTATGCCAATCGGTTGTAGACATGCTTTTTGTAGGGAACCTTCTAGAAGGCATAACTTTTGATCCAGAGCTTTGTTTTCAATTTTTTTTTAAAACCACCTAGCTTGATGAGATCTACACAAAAAAATTATTAAAATCCTCAAAAAAACATTTGAAAATAATTGACATGTCTGCAACCAATTGACACCTCTATAATCGATCGGTTGCAGACATGTCGATCAATTTTAGATGGTTTTTTGAGAATTTTACTAAGTTTTTTGAGTAGATCTCATCGAGCTAGGTAGTTTTAAAAATAATAATAATTGAAAATGGAGCTCTGGATAAAAATTTATGCCCCCTATAAGTTTCTCTATAAAAGTGCACCTCTACAACAGATCGACATAAGCCGATCGGTTGTAGAGGTGTTTTTTTTCAGAGAACCTTCTAGGAGGCATAAATTTTGATCTAGAGCTTTGTTTTCTATTTTGTTTTTTTTTAAATCACCTAGCTCGATGAGATATACTCAAAAGAAATAGTAAAATCCTCAAAAAACCATCTAAAAATGATCAATTGAAACCCTCTGCAACCGACCTACACCTCTAGAAATATTTTTCAATTGATTTGCCACTGTTTGAAATTTTTTTGTGAAAAATGAATGCAATTCACCATGTATCCTTCGATATAATTCCTCGAGATTTCAAGACAATTTGCCTTGATTTTATAAATAGATTTAGGGTTTGGCCCATTATGCATAACCCTAATATATTGATCAGACCCCTCATGTTCACATATAAAATACACCAAATAAGCCAATATAATTCATAATTAAGATTGTTAGAAATGACTCTAAACAAGAAAAATAGTGATATTTACCTATTTGAAATTATTTGGTAGATTTTTGATGCCCAAAATTGATCCTTAAAAATGATCCCACCTTAGGGTGCAATTGGTTTTGGTTGTAGGGTACATTGGGACCTTAACTGTGATATCCTGACCGATTTTTGGGTGATTTAGAATGATGTCTTGCAACTGTTGGAACTCCTGTCTTTGTTGGGTCACCTTCAAAAACTACAAAATAAACCAAATTTAGGAGAAAAAAAGGGTGCAAAGTGAGTGGTGGAATGTAGTGTAGCCTAGGTTGATTTTGGCAGTATCTAGGTATGCAAATGGTGGATTTTTTGAAGATAGAAGAAATGGCCCTCTATTTATAGAATTTGGAGATGTTAGGTGGAGCACCTCTTGTGAGGTGTTCCATGTGGTGTCTCCTGTGATGTGTCCCCTAATGTGGCATGCATCATAAGTGTATTTGGGTGAGAGAATCCATAACCCTTATACCTATCATAAATGAGCATGGGATGTGGAGTGGAGTAAGGGTTAAATTCTAACTACAATAGGATTAATCATGGGTTAGTTGTTGACTTGGGTGAGACAGAAGGTGACTCACCCCTGGCCATGCTTTGAAAACTAAAAAATATTCAAAAGTCATTTATGAACTTAAATGCACATGGGGATTTGAAATTGAGCAAGATTTAGTTGTAACTAGGGTTAGGTTGACCCTAGGTTAGATGTTGAATTTTGGGTGAGGTGGAAGGTGACTCACCATGTCTCCCATGCTTTGGGACATAAAAGTCTTCAAAAGCCATTTAAGGTCCTAAATGCTCATGGGGAGATGTGTGGAGCAAGGGTTAAGGTTAACCCTGCTTAGATTGATCTTAGGTTGAACCAAGGTCAAATGGATGAGGTGGCACTTAGGCTAGTCAAAGAGTAGACTAGGTGAGGTGGCCAAGAATCAAATTGATCATGGGGTGGAATTTGAATATGGAGTGACTTTGATCGAGGTTAGAGTTTAACCAAGGTTAAGCAAAGATGATGGTCACATGAGGACTAGAGTTAAGCATAATAAAGGGTTTAAGTGGCCCAAGGAGGCTTATGAATAGTGCATGAATAGTGATTTTGATAAATGAATAGTATTTTGAGGTTAATATATGCAAATTTTATAGGTTTTGCAAATTGATCAACCATGATGATGGGAAGAGTGGCAATTTTATTTTGAGTGTTTACAAGTTCTAATAATGTACCATTCATATGTTGACTTCATGTTCATCGAGAGGACTTTTAGGATCCAACTATGGTCTTTATTTTTAACCAAGTAAAATTTTGCATCCATTATCTAATCAGCAGTTGGAACATTTAAGTTAACATTCAGTTCCATAATTCAATATTTTTTATAATAACAGTATACCAAAAAGGATATTTAAGGATGGTTTTTAACCACCCTTAAATACATTTAAGGTTGGTTATTCAAGCACCGTCTATGACGGTATTGCAAAAAGTTTGTCATACAACAATGGCTAAAAACCACCTCAAAAAAACCACCCTCTTAAGACCACTAGGGCGGTTCTAAACCACCCTGTTAGGGCTAAGAGGGTGGTTTTAAACCATCCTATTAGGGTTAATACCTCTTAGGGCTAAGAGGGTGGTTTTAAACTACCCTCTTAGCCCTAAGAGGATGGTTTTAAACCACCATATTAGCCCTAAGAGGGTGGTTTTAAACCACCCTCTTAGCCCTAAGAGGATGGTTTTAAACCACCCTATTAGGGTATCACCTAATATATATATATATAAAAAATATATATATATATATATATATATATATATATATATATATATATATATATATATATATATATATATATATATATATATATATATATATATATATATATATATATATATATATATATATATGTATGTATGTATATATATATATAAATAGGTCGATATATCGAAGGAGGTCGAGGCAGAATAGGTGTGTCTACAAACACCATTGGAAGAAGTCACAAAGTGATTATTGAAAAAAATCGTTAAAAGAAAAAAATTGTTCTCTAATCAAAGGAAGCATTCAAATACCATACATGGGATATAGTTCTATAATATTTTACCTCATTTATGTCTAAACTTAAATAATAAGTGGAATCAAATAGATTGGAGAGAGGACATGGCTTTTCAAACAAACTAGCTTCAATTTCTAAAACAAAAACTTATTCTTCTCATTGTAATCCTTCTACCCAAACATAATTGCACATTAATCATAACTATATCTTTGTTACAACCTAGGTATCCACTAAAAAATAGGTTTCAAGTAATAATTAAACATGTTTTAAGCTCTTTCACATTTTAAATAGGTTTCCTCCATCTACACAAGGTATGGATTAATCTGTACATACAATCCATACTTGTTTAGAAATGTTCTAGAGATTTAAGATAATATTTTCAAAATTCTCAAAATATTGTAATAGATTTTATTACATAACAATGAAGCATTGAGTTCAAGGCAAGTTATAGAGATGAAAGGACGTGATGGCGATCAAAAATTAGGTGACATCATAGATGAGAAGCAAAGTAAAACAGATGCTTGGGTGGTGAGCGACGCACAAACATGCAGCAAACCCACCCCCCACTTGGCAGTGAACCACGATGAAAATACTCCACCCCCTAGAAGCAACAACATGCAAAATGGAACTATCAAGGGGAAAGACCCCCTTGAAAAACAAGACCATGGTGGGAAAGACCCCCTTGAAAAACAAGACCATGGTGGGAAAATTCATGGCCAACCCTCGTACGTAGAGCTCCTGTAGAAAAAATGCAGATAGCCCACGGCCGCTTTGAGCAACTTTGTCGCATAGGGATATGATGTGTTATGTCCTAAAAAACTCATGGAAGGCTATGCGACAGGAGATTCCTTTCCCTTGTGGGAAAATTTATCAGAGGGCGCCTAGATATAGACTCAATCTAGTGCTGGGCATCATCAAAATGGAAAACCCTAGGGAGTATGGAACTATATGCAATGTCCAAGGGGTTTTTCATGATCCAAATTAACATAAGGGAGGATGCATAATGCATACTGTTCGAAGGTCCATAGTTCTTTGAAATGTGAAACTTGTTCCTAAGGAAATGGGAGCCAAACTTTGATCCAGAGATATAGAGCATAAATTATCCTCCCATCTAGGTCTGGCTCCCTAATATCCCCACATATTTCTTTTATGAGGATGCATTACAAGGTCTAGCTTGAGCACTTAGGGAGCTTGTGGCTATAGACCCAGCCACCCATGCCATGACTTGCCTAAATTAGGTACGCATTTGTGTCAATGCGAATCTCAAATTGCAACTCCCAGATCACCTCAACCTGATCTATGGGGATTACAGGCGAAGACAACCACTAGTGTATGAAAACAAGCTTACCTTCTGTTTGGAGTGCCAATCTCAAGAGCACCTCCTGTCAAAATATCCAAAGCATAAAAACCCTAAAATCAATCACCAAAATGTAGTGCATTCAGACCAAGCTAATAGCCATAATATTATCTCTAAAGTAGGACAGAGCCTAAACATCATGAGACGGAAACTGATCCAACCACTACAAGCTAGAGTGATGCAAAATGCAACTACCTTGGTATCTATCTCTAATAAATTTAGTTTACTTAATGATTCTTGCACCATTAAGGAGATTGATGATGGAGAAATCCCTACTAAGACTCCCCATTTTCATAACCCTACATCCCTTCTACGATCAAATTTTAGCTCCACCTAGGAAATCCTTGTCCCCCTCCCCCTCTACATCAGTAACCACCCACTTATAGCATCGCTCACCAAATCCCTCCCTCAAATGCCCCATGTTCACCTACCCCCATGTCCCCCTTGATCCTCCCTATTGGGTTTGAATTTCCTATCTCCCTGGCTAACACAAACGTCACCAACTCTAATGGCAAGGATTCGGCCTATGAATCCCCAGAATCTTGGAGTCCCAATCAAACCCAAAGCTTCAGGAAATCCCAGATAGATTTAGGTGGAGACAGAAAGAAGGGTGGGACACTACCTAGGACATAGCCAACAAAACTTAGAAAACCCTATTTCAGGAAATTGAAAACACCATCAAGAAAGAAAACCGAAGACCCAAAACCCCCACGCATCAAGGTAAAGGGGAAAAAAACCCTCCCAAATTTCTAAATTAAAGTCCTCTCATAGAATGCGAGAGGACTGAACAGGGGAAGCGAAGTAAAGGTTGGTTGCTACCATGAGGAAATATTCCAATTCCATAATATTCCTTATTCAAGAAACCAAATTAGATGATCAATGGTCACCAAGGGTCCCTAAAACCATTTGGAAAAATTGTGACTTCATTTTCTTCCCGACTACCAGATCCTCAAGTGGGCTTTTATGCCTCAAGAACCCAGCCAAAGTCGAAGGCAAATTCATCTCTAGTCAACACAGATTGTCTAACATTATATTCCATGACCTCAGTTCCCAAACCTCTTGGATCATGACTAATATCTACGCCCCCAAAACTTCTAAGGGTAGAATGGTTTTGTGGAACACCATCACTCAGATGAGGTAAGTATTTGGTAATATCCCATGGATCTTGGTAGGGGACTTCAATTCTCCCCTACACTTTTTTGATAAAATAGGATGGAATGCCATCACTCACAGATCAAAAAACAATTTAAGACAGTTTGTGGACTCCAATTCTCTTATGGATATCCATTTGCAGGGATCTCATTTCACCTAGAGCAATAGAAGAAGGGGAAATAATCTCATACAAGAGCATCTTGACTGTTTCCTGCTGTCCCAAGAATACCTCCCCCTATTTGGATATGCCACTCTTTAGGCTCTCCTGAATATAGGGTATGATCATAGTCCATTTCTTTTTGAAATAGCTAGCAAACCTCAGTTTAAAACTCCTTTCAAGTTTGAGTCAATGTGGACTCAACACCCTAATCTCAAAAATCATATTGTAGAGTGGTGGAAGAGAGGATTCCCTGGGAAAGCCATCAATCAAGTAATGCAAAAACTTTGGTTGATCAAAGGAAATCTAAAATTTTGGAATAGGGAGACCTTCAGGAATATTTTTGAAACCAAGCAGGATATCAAAACCATGCTTGATCAGATTGAGGATAAATTTTAGAAATGGCAGGGGGATGACATGCTTTGAAATGAAGAGAAGATTTTGCTCTCTGATTATCATAACACCTTGCACAAAGAAGAAATGTTTTGGCACCAAAAATAAAGACAAATTTGGCTCAAGGAAGGAGATACAAACTCCAAGTTTTTCCAGATATCTACTCTCAAGCATAGGGGAGCCAACAAAATTAAAGGCCTCACCAGATAGGATGGCCCATTCACCTCTGACATTCACAAAATCAGGAATGAAGCCGTTTGTCACATTCCTTCATCTCGACCATGGATTCTTTCCTCAAAAACATCCCTATAACCATATTTGAAGCTACAAATGAGTTCCTCATCAAACCCCTATTCCATAAGGAAATTCACCAAGCCCTATTTTCTATGAATCCAAATAAATCCTTGGGGCCCAATGGCTTCCCCCCTAAATTATTACAAACATACTAGGATATTGTGGGCCCTAATATGTGCCAAGCCATCATTGAAATGCAAACTACCAGTGTCATTCCTAGATATGTCAATTCTACCTTCCTTTACCTGATCCCCAAGGGGTGAATTCCCAGTCCCAGTCTAATTACCATCCCATCAACCTATGCAACGTCATCTAAAAAATTATGTCCAAAGCCCTTGCCAACAGACTCACTAAGATACTTCCCACCATCATCGATCCTTGCCAAGGCATCATTGTAAAGAGGTAGAACATTCTTGATAGTGTCATAACTATCCATAAACTGATCCATTCTACTCACAACTCCAACTCCTCTACCTTCTTCCTCAAGCTTGATATGAACAAAGCCTTTGACAGAGTTAACCGAGATTTCCTGACCAAAATTATCCTCAAGCACAATTTCCATGAATCTTGGGTAAATATGATCTCCAAATATTTATTTCTATATTTTAAAACGTTTTTTGCTCCTTAATTAACATCCCCTTAGGTTGGTAGGATTCAAGTCCCTTATGCTCCCAAGGCTACCTAATGTGTGGAAAAAGCTCCTAGAATCCATACTAGTAATATTACCATAATATACTAGCAAAGGCCCAACCATGCCACTCAAACACCTCAAGGAGTTGTTATATATATATAAAACACATAATATTATGGAGTAAGATGTGGTCTTAAGTCTATTAGTTGCATATTTCAAATAAGAGGCACTCAAGAAATATGAATCACTTCCTCTTCATTCAGTCATAGAATGGGACCAATTAGCCTCATTACTCATGAATGATTTCACCATAAAAAGTGGAGAAAACATAGATAAAAAAATGAACCAATATAGGAGAAAGATATCCCACCTACCCATCATGTAGATTAAATCAGCCAACCTAATTCTCCTCAATTGAAAAATATCCAATAGTCATGGACCCATAGTGACAAGAACCTATCAAAACAATCAACTTTGGAAACTAAAGAGATAGGGCCTAAAGCAACTAAATGAGTAGGATCAAGGTAAACCCAATAAAAATATTTATCTTCCCCATATTCATTAGCATATGGAAATGTGTTATTAAGGTTGAGAAGATGTTCAAAGAATAAATTTTTAAAGCTTATATATGAACTATGTCTCAACATCAGTCGTAGGGTACCCTAGGACTAAAAATGGTCACACCCTACCCTAGGACTCAATCAAAATTTGAATTTCTATTAAATTTGGGGTTGCTGATTATTTTTGTGGTATGGTAGCTGGTTTGTGTATAGGTACCTACAGCAAAAAAGAATAAAATTTCAATTTTGTAAGCAAAATACTATCTATCAAACAAAAAATAAAGTCAATTTTTGCAAGATGTTGTAGTAGTGAGTGTTGCAAAACCCTTAAAAGTAAAAGAAAGGAATTTTATTACACGTGAGGATGCCATTGTTGTCAAGAAATTTGGCCTATGGAGGTATGGTGGTAAGGGAGATAATAATATCTTGTGAGGGTAGATTAGTCCCCCAAACTTACCTACAACTATGGAGTTGTTTCCTGTGTAGAGGCTAGTTTTTGAACCAGTTTATAGAGTGTTTGGTTCAATATTAGGGTGCCATAAAACTAAAAATGGTTACACCCTACCTTGGAACCTTGGCTCACAGACTAGAAAGACTTATCTCTTTGACCTAAGATATATTTCATGGTTTTATAGGGTTTTGGGATGGTTTTGTATCACCTATAGCACACAAAAAAACAACAAAAATCAATCAACTATTTAGAAAGTTAACTAAAATAAAATAACATGGTGGGGGTCCCACTAGGCATAATAGAATGAACTATAGGAAAACTGATGTTATTTGCAATTGATGGTTAAAAGGATTACAATAGAGTCCCTTTTTACAAAACTACCTTTGGAGGCAACAAAATGGGGTTTTGTATGGTGAGAACCCCTTATTTAGTAAGGAGGTCAAAAACACCTCAACGGTATTCCAAGATATCCTCAAGTTGAGTGGGATTACTACTCGTATGCCACTATCGATCTAACCTATCCTCAATACTGTCAAAACTACAAAAATGGGGTTAAAACATTTAGGTGCCTATCTTGCAGGGTTATGCATAAGCACGAAATATCATAAATTGGCTCTATTTAGGATTTTCAAAATTTTAAATTGGCTAATTTTGGATCCTTTCACTAGGGCCCATTCACCCGAAATTTATGGGGTGAAAGTTTTTTTTGGGGTAATTTCGCCCACCGTTGATAATAATTATCCTATTTTTATTTTAATTCACCGACCATTTTCACCCCATTCCACAAACAATTCACCTTCAAATTATAAATGATTTTTTTCCTACCCAATTTGCCTCATATACTACCCGTATATATACTATAGAGGGTAGCGATAAAAATACATCTAAATTACTCTAACTCAAAAATATCTTTGAAAAAACAAAAAAACTATTGTTAGTCGACATATTTGTTGATTGGTTGTAGGGTATTATCAATTGAAATACATCGATCAGTCCCACAAACTTGACAAGGTTGTAGAGGAGTGCTTCTCAACATAAGCCAATCAGTTGCAGAGGCGTGTCAATCAGCCTAACCTAATCGATTATAAATTTGCAACCAATTAGCTTAAGTCAATTAACACACCTCTACAACCAATCGGCTTATGCTAATTGGTTGTTCTCACAACTGATCATCTTAGGCCGATTGACATGCCTCTACAACCGATCGGCTTATGTCGATCAGTTGCAGAGGTGCTCTTTTGCAGGGAACCTTCTAGGAGGCATAACTTTTGATCCAGAGCTCTGTTTTCAATTTAAAAAAAAAAACTACATAGCTCAACGAGATCTACACAAAACTTATTAAAATCCTCAAAAAAACCATCTAAAATTGATCAACATGTCTACAATCGACTGAAACCTCTGCAACCGATCGGTTGGAGACATGTCGATCAATTTCAAATGATTTTTTGAGGATTTTACTAAGTTTTTTTAGTAGATCTCATCAAGCTAGGTGGTTTTAAAAAAAATGAAAATGGAGCTCTAGATCAAAATTTATACCTCCTAGAATTTTCTCTACAAAAGTGCACCTCTACAACCGATCGACATAATCTAATCGGTTGCAGAGGTGTGTCAATAGGCCTAAGCCAATAGGTTGCAGAGTTGCAATCAATCATCTTAGGTCAATTGATACACCTCTACAACCAAGCAGCTTAGGATTATTGACATGCCTCTACAATTAATCAGCTTATGTCGATCGATTGTAGAGGTGCTTTTTGTAGGGAACCTTCTAGAAGGCATAACTTTTGATCTAGAGCTTTGTTTTCAATTTTTTTTTAAAACCACCTAGCTTGATGAGATCTACACAAAAAACTTATTAAAATCCTCAAAAAACCATTTGAAACTAATTGACATGTCTGCAACCAATTGACACCTTTATAATCGATCGGTTACAAACATGTCGATCAATTTTAGATGGTTTTTTGAGAAATTTACTAAGTTTTTAGAGTAGATCTCATCGAGCTAGGTGGTTTTAAAAATAATAATAATTGAAAATGGAGCTTTGGATCAAAATTTATGCCTCCTAGAAGTTTCTTTGTAAAAGTGCACCACCTCTACAACATATCGACATAATTCGATCAGTTGCAGAGGTGTTTTTTTTTAGAGAACGTTCTAGGAGTTTCTTTGTAAAAGTGCACCTCTACAACAGATCGACATAAGCAAATCAGTTGTAGTGTTTTTTTTTCAAAAACCTTCTAGGAGGCATAAATTTTGATCCAGAGCTTTATTTTCAATTTTAGTTTTTTTTAAATCACCTACCTCGATGAGATCTACTCAAAAAAATTAGTAAAATCCTCAAAAAACCATATAAAAATGATCAATTGAAACCCTCTGCAACCGACCTACACCTCTAGAAATATTTTTCAATTGATTCGCCACTATTTGAATTTTTTTTTGTGAAAAATGAATGCAATTCACCATGTATCCTTTGATATAATTCCTTGAGATTTCAAGAAAATTTGCCTTGATTTTATAAATAGATTTCAGGTTTGACCCATTATGCATAACCCTGATATATTGATCAACCCCTCATGTTCACAGATAAAATACACCAAATAAGCTAATCTAATGCATAATTAAGGTTGTTAGAAATGACTCCACCAAAAAAATAGTGATATTTACCTGTTTGAAACGATTTGGTAGATTTTTGATGCCTAAAATTGATCCTTGAAAAGGATCCCACCTTAGGGTGCAATTGGTTTTGGTTGTAGGGTAACTTGGGACCTTAACTGTGATATCCTGACCAATTTTTGGGTGATTTAGAATGATGTCTTGCAACTGTTGGACCTCTTGTCTTTGTTGGGTCACCTTCAAAAACTACAAAATAAACCAAATTTAGGAGAAAAAAAGGGTGCAATGTGAGTGGTGGAATGTAGTGTAGCCTAGGTTGATTTTGGCAGTATCTAGGTATGCAAATGGTGGATTTTTTGAAGATAGAAGAAATGGCCCTCTATTTATAGAATTTGGAGATGTTAGGTGAGGCACCTCCTGTGAGGTGTTCCATGTGGTGTCTCCTGTGATGTGTCCCCTAATGTGGCATGCCTCGTAAGTGTATTTGGGTGAGAGAATCCATAACCCTTATACCTATCATAAATGAGCATGGGATGTGGAGTGGAGTAAGGGTTAAATTCTAACTACAATAGGATTAATCATGGGTTAGTTGTTGACTTGGGTGAGACGGAAGGTGACTCACCCCTACACATGCTTTGAAAACTAAAAAATATTCAAAAGTCATTTATGAACTTAAATGCACATGGGGATTTGAAATTGAGCAAGATTTAGTTGCAACTAGGGTTAGGTTGACCCTAGGTTAGATGTTGAATTTTGGGTGATGTGGAAGGTGACTCACCATATCTCCCATGCTTTGGGACATAAAAGCCTTTAAAAGCCATTTAAGGTCTTAAAGTCTCATGTGGAGATGTGTGGAGCAAGGGTTAAGGTTAACCCTACTTAGATTGATCTTAGGTTGAACCAAGGTCAAATGGATGAGGTGGCACTTAGGCTAGTCAAAGAGTAGACTAGATGAGGTGGCCAAGAATCAGATTGATCATGGGGTGGAATTTGACTATGGAGTGACTTTGATCGAGGTTAGAGTTTAACCAAGGTTAAGCAAAGATGATGGTCGCATGAGGACTAGATTTAAGCATAATAAAGGGTTTAAGTGTCCCAAGGGGGCTTATGAATAGTGCATGCATAGTGATTTTGATAAATGAATAGTATTTTGAGGTTAATATATGCAAATTTTATAGGTTTTGCAAATTGATCAACCATGATGATGGTAAGAGTGGCAATGTTATTTTGAGTGTTTACAAGTTCTAATAATGCACCATTCATATGTTGACTTCATGTTCATCGAGAGGAATTTTAGGATCCAACTATGGTCTTTATTTTTAACCAAGTAAAATTTTGCATCCATTATCTAATCAGCAGTTGGAACATTTAAGTTAACATTGAGTTCCATAACTCAATTTTTTTTATAATAATAGTATACCAAAAAGGATATTTAAGGATGGTTTTTAACCACCCTTAAAGACCTTTAAGGTTGGTTATTCAGTCACCGTCTATGAGGGTATAGCAAAAAGTTTGTCATACAACGATGGCTAAAAACCACCCTCTTAAGACTACTAGGGAGATTCTAAACCACCCTGTTAGGGCTAAGAGGGTGGTTTTAAACCACCCTATTAGGGTAACCTCTTAGGGATAATATTGAGGTTTTAAAATACCCTCTTAGCCCTAAGAGGATGGTTTTAAACCACCATATTACCCCTAAGAGGGTGGTTTTAAACCACCTTCTTAGCCCTAAGAGGGTGGTTTTAAATCACCCTCTTAGGATCTCACCTATATATATATATATATATATATATATATATATATATATATATAAAGGTCAATATATCGAAGGAGGTCGAGGCAGAATAGGTGTGTCTACAAACACCATTGGAAGAAGTCACAAAGTGATTATTGACAAAAATTGTTAAAAGAAAAAAATTGTTCTCTAATCAAAGGAAGCATTCAAATACCATGCATGGGATATAGTTCTATAATATTTTACTTCATCTATGTCTAAACTCAAATAATAAGTGGAATAAAATAGATTGGAGAGACTACATGGCTTTTTAAATAAACTAGCTTCAATTTCTAAAAGAAAAACTTATTATTCTCATTGCAATCCTTCTACCCAGACATAATTGCACATTAATCATAAATATATCTTTGTTACAACCTAGGTCTCCACTAAAAAATATGTTTCAAGTATTAATTAAACATGTTTTAAGCTCATTCACATTTTAAATAGGTTTCCTCTATCTGCATGAGGTATGGATTATTCTATACATACAATCCATACTTGTTCAGAAATGTGTTCTAGAGCTTTAAGATAATATTTTCAAATTTCTCAAAATATTGTAATATATTTTATTATATAACAATGAAGCATTGAGTTCAAGGCAAGTTATAGAGAAGAAAGGATGCGATGGCGATCAAAAAATTAGGTAACATCATAGACGAGAAGCAAAGTAAAGCAGATGCTTGGGTGGTGAGCGACGCACAAACATGCAGTAAACCCAGCCCCCACTCAACGGTGAACCACGACAAAAATACTCCACCCCCTAGGAGCAACAACATGCAAAATGGAACTATCAAGGGGAAAGACCCCCTTGAAAAACAAGACCATGGTGGGAAAATTCATGGCCAACCCTCCTATGTAGAGCTCCTATAGAAAAAATGCAGATAGCCCACGACCGCTTTGAGTAGATTTGTCACATAGGGATATGATGTGTTATGTCCTAAAAAACTCATGGAAGGCTATGCGACACGAGATTCCTTTCCCTTTTGGGAAAATTCATCGGAGGGTGCCTAGATATGGACTCAATCCAGTGCTAGGCATCATCAAAATGGAAAACCCTAGGGAGTTTGGAACTCTTCGCAATGTCCAAGGGATTTTTCATGATCCAAATTAACATAAGGGAGGATGGAGAATGTATACTGTTCGAAGGTTCGTGGTTCTTCAAAACGTGAAACTTGTTCCTAAGGAAATGGGAGCCAAAATTTGACCTAGAGATGCAGAGCATAAATTATGCTCCCATCTAGGTCTACCTCCCTAATATCCCTACACATTTATTTTATGAGGATGCATTACAAGGTATAGCTTGAGCACTTAGGGAGCTTATGGCTATAGACCTGGCCACCCGTGCCATGACTTGCCTAAATCAGGTACGCATTTGTGTCAATGCGAATCTCAAATCGCAACTCCCAGATCACCTCAACCTAATCTATGGGGATTACAGGTGAAGACAACCACTAGTGTATGAAAATAAGCTTACCTTCTATTTGGATTGCCAATCTCAAGAGCACCTCCTGTACAAATATCCAAAGCATAAAAACCCTAAAATCAATCACCTAAATTGAAGAAGAATTGAAATAACACACAGAAAAATCACCAAATTTTCATTAACAAAGCTTTCAAATTTGAAATATAGAAGTTCTAAAATGGCCAAAAACCCCTTTACAATGTATGCACTACCTTTTATAATGGACCCGATCCCTCTCTGACATCATTACATAGACTGCGGGTTTCCTGTAACCGCTCGCATGAATGTTCTGTCACCGCCTGCATATTGCTGCCAGGTGTCTTCAATCATCATGGGATGGAATGGTGGAGTGCTCTGCGGCCACCTATACATCGACCCCACGAGTCATCATTCCTAGGAGTGCTCTGTAGCCACCTGTGCTTTGCTACCATGTGCCCTTCTGCAACGACCTCTGCAACTGCCTGTCCGAGTGGAGTTGTGAACGGCCTGTCGTTTTCTCTCCTTCAGGCTGCAAAAACGTGACATGTCATGAAATTGTGACATCTTGGCCCTCTGCACTCTCCTTCTGTCTTTGGGTTGTGAAAAATGTGACATGTCATGAAATCGTGACATCCTGGCCCTCCGCACTCTCCTTCTGTCTTCGGGCCGCAAAAACGTGACATGTCACGAAATCATGATGTCTCTGCCTTCAGCATTCATTTTCCACCTTCGAGTCACGAAACCACGACAGGTCGTGAAATCATGATGTCTTTTCCCCTCGGCACCCATCCGCAAAATGTGTCACGAAATCACGACAACTTTTCCCCTCGGCGCCTATCCGCAAAATGTGTCACGAAATCGCGACAACTTTTCCCCTCGGTGCTCCTCCGCAAAATGTGTCACAAAATCGTGACAACTCTTCTCCTCGGTGCTTATCTGCAAAATGTGTCGTGAAATCACGACAACCTTTCTCCCTGGTGCCTTCGCTCAAAATGTGTCACGAAATCACGACAACTTGTCTCCCTGGCACCTTCGCTCAAAATGTGTCACGAAATCGTGACAACTTGTCTCCCTGGCGCCTTTGCCCAAAATGTGTCGTGAAATCGTGACAACTTGTCTCCCTGGTGCCTTTGCTCAAAATGTGTCACGAAATCGCGACAACTTGTCTCCCTGGCACCTTTGCCCAAAATGTGTCACGAAATCGCGACAACTTGTCTCCCTAGAACCTTTGCCCAAAATGTGTCGCGAAATCACGATAACTTGTCTCCCTAGCACCTTTGCTCAAAATGTGTCACTAAATCATGACAACTTTTCTCCTCTACGCCTTTTCTCAAAAAGGATATCGCGAAAGCTTGGCCCCTTGGCACATTTTCTCAAAAAGTGTCATGATATCGCGACAGCTTGGCCTCTTGACGCCTTTTCTCAAAAAGTGTCACGATATCGCAATAGCTTTGGCAATTAGAGAAAAATAATATTTTTGGATGATGCAAGATTGCTCTGCCACCTTCGTATGCTCCTGCATCATAAATGCAGTGCATTCAGACCAAGCTGATAGCCATAATATTATCTCTAAAGTAGGACAGAGCATAAACATCACGAGCAAGAAATTTATCCCACCACTGCAAGCTAGAGTGATGCAAAAGGCAAGTACCTTGGTATCTATCTCTAATAAATTTATTTTACTTAATTATTCTTGCACCATTGATGATATTGATGATGGAGAAATCCCTACTAAGACTCCCCATATTCCTAACCCTACATCCCTTCTATGATCAAATTTTAGCTCCACCCAAGAAATTCCTTGTCCCCCTCCCCCTCTGTGTCAGTCACCACCCACTTATAGCATCACTCACAAAATACCTCCCTCAAATTCCCCATGTTCACCTACCCCCATGTCCCCCTTAAACCTCCCTATTGGGTTTGAATTTCCTACCTCCTTGGCTAACACAAACTTCACCAACTCTAATGTCAAGGATTCGGCCTATGAATCCCCATAATCTTGGAGTCCCAAGCAAACCCAAAGATTTAGGAAATCCTAGATAGATTTAGGTGGAGACAGAAATAAGGGTAGGCCTTTTGGTGTTGAACGAAGAAATCGGGACACTACCTAGGACATAGCCAACAAAACTTAGAAAACCCTATTTTAGGAAATTGAAAACACCATCAAGGAAGAAAACCGAAGACCCAAAACCCCCACGCATCAAGGTAAAGGGGAAAAAAACCCTCCCAAAGTTCTAAATTAAATTCCTCTCTTAGAATGCGAGAGGACTGAATAGGGAAGCTAAGCAAAGGTTGGTTGCTACCATGAGGAAATATTCCAATTCCATAATATTCCTTATTCAGGAAACCAAATTAGATGATCAATGGTCACCAAGGGTCGCTAAAACCATTTGGAAAAATTGTGACTTCATTTTCTCCCTGACTACCGGATCCTCAATTAGGCTTTTATACCTCTAGAACCCAGCCAAATTTGAAGGCATATTCATCTCTGGTCAAGACAGATTGTCTAACATTCTCTTCCATGACCTCAGTTCCTAAACCTCTTGGATCATGACTAATGTCTATGCCCCCAACACTTCTAAGGGTAGAATGGTTTTGTGGAACACCATCACTCAAATGAGGTAAGCATTTGGTAATATCCCATGGATCTTGGTAGGGGACTTAAATTCTCCCCTACACTTTTCTGATAAAAGAGAAGGGAATGCCATCACTCACAGATCAACAAATGATTTAAGACAGTTTGTGCAGTCCAATTCTCTTATGGATATCCATTTGCAAGTATCTCATTTCACCTAGAGCAATAGAAGAAGGGGAAACAATCTCATACAAGAGCGTCTTAACTGTTTCCTGCTATCCCAAGCAGACCTCCCCCTATTTGGATATGCCACTCTTCAGGCTCTCCTGAATATAGAGTATGATCATAGTCCACTTATTTTTGAAACAACTAATAGACATCAGTTTAAAACTCCTTTCAGGTTTGAGTCAATTGAAACCCTCTGCAACCGACCTACACCTCTAGAAATATTTTTCAATTGATTCGCCACTGTTTGAATTTTTTTTGTGAAAAATGAATGCAATTCACCATGTATCCTTCAATATAATTCCTCGATATTTCGAGACAATTTGCCTTGATTTTATAAATAGATTTTGGGTTTGACCCATTATGCATAACCCTGATATATTGATCATAACCCTCGTGTTCACAGATAAAATACACCAAATAAGCTAATCTAATGCATAATTAAGGTTGTTAGAAATGACTCTAAACCAGAAAAATAGTGATATTTACCTGTTTGAAATGATTTGGTAGCTTTTTGATGACTAAAATTGATCCTTGAAAAGGATCCCACATTAGGATGCAATTGGTTTTTGTTGTAGGGTACCTTGGGACCTTAACTGTGATATCCTAACTGATTTTTGGGTGATTTAGAATGATGTCTTGCAATTGTTGGAACTCTTGTCTTTGTTGGGTCACCTTCAAAAACTACAAAATACACCAAATTTAGGAGAAAAAAAGGGTGCAAAGTGAGTGGTGGAATGTAGTGCAGCCTAGGTTGATTTTGGCAGTATCTAGGTATGCAAATGGTGGATTTTTTGAAGATAGAAGAAATGGCCCTCTATTTATAGAATTTGGAGATGTTAGGTGGGGCACCTCCTGTGAGGTGTTCCATGTGGTGTCTCCTGTGATGTTTCCCCTAATGTGGCATGCCTCATAAGTGTATTTGGGTGAGAGAATACATAACCCTTATACCTATCATAAATGAGCATGGGATGTGGAGTGGAGTAAGGGTTAAATTCTAACTACAATAGGATTAATCATGGGTTAGTTGTTGACTTGGGTGATACGGAAGGTGACTCACCCCTGCCCATGCTTTGAAAACTAAAAAATATTCAATAGTCATTTATGAACTTAAATGCACATGGGTATTTGAAATTGAGCAATATTTAGTTGTAACTAGGGTTAGGTTGACCCTAGGTGAGTTGTTGAATTTTGGGTGATGTGGAAGGTGACTCACCATATCTCCCATGCTTTGGGACATAAAAGCCTTCAAAATCCATTTAAGGTCTTAAAGGCTCATGGGGAGATGTTTGGAGCAAGGGTTAAGGTTAACTCTACTTAGATTGATATTAGGTTGAACCAAGGTCAAATGGATGAGGTGGCACTTAGGCTAATCAAAGAGTAGACTAGGTGAGGTGGCAAAGAATCAGATTGATCATGGGGTGGAATTTGAATATGGAGTGACTTTGATTGAGGTTAGAGTTTAACCAAGGTTAAGCAAAGATGATGGTCGCATGAGGACTAGAGTTAAGCATAATAAAGGGTTTAAGTGTCCTAAGGGGGCTTATGAATAGTGCATGCATAGTGATTTTGATAAATGAATAGTATTTTGAGGTTAATATATGCAAATTTTATAGGTTTTGCAAATTGATCAACCATGATGATGGGAAGAGTGGCAATTTTATTTTGAGTGTTTACAAGTTCTAATAATGTACCATTCATATGTTGACTTCATGTTCATCGAGAGGACTTTTATGATCCAACTATGGTCTTTATTTTTAACCAAGTAAAATTTTGCATCCATTATCTAATCAGTAGTTGGAACATTTAAGTTAACATTGAGTTCCATAACTCAATTTTTTTTATAATAACAGTATACCAAAAAGGATATTTAAGGATGGTTTTTAACTACAATTAAAGACCTTTAAGGTTGGTTATTCAGTCACCATCTATGATGGTATTGCAAAAAGTTTGTCATACAACGATGGCTAAAAACCACCTCAAAAAACCACCCTCTTAAGGCTACTAGGGTGGTTCTAAACCACCCTGTAATGGCTAAGAGGGTGGTTTTAAACCACCCTATTAGGGTTAAGACCTCTTAGGGCTAAGAGGGTGGTTTTAAAATACCCTCTTAGCCCTAATAGGATGGTTTTGAACCACCATATTAGCCCTAAGAGGTTGGTTTTAAACCACCCTCTTAGGATATCACCTAATATATATATATATAGGTCGATATATCGAATGAGGTCGAGGTAGAATAGGTGTGTCTACAAACACCATTGAAATAAGTCACAAAGTGATTATTGACAAAAATCATTAAAAAAAACAAAATTATTCTCTAATCAAAGGAAGCATTCAAATACCTTACATGGGATATAGTTCTATAATATTTTACTTCATCTATGTCTAAATTCAGATAATAAGTGGAATCAAATAGATTGGAGAGAGGACATGGCTTTTCAAATAAACTAGCTTCAATTTCTAAAAGAAAAACTTATTCTTCTCATTGCAATCCTTCTAACCAGGCATAATTGCACATTAATCATAACTATATCTTTGTTACAACCTAGGTCTCCACTAAAAAATATGTTTCAAGTATTAATTAAACATGTTTTAAGTTCTTTCACATTTTAGATAGGCTTCCTCCATCCGCACGAGGTATGGATTAATCTGTACATACAATCCATACTTGTTCAGAAATGTTCTAGAGCTTTAAGATGGATTTTCCACATATCTACTCTCAAGCATAGGGGAGCCAACAAAATTAAAGGCCTCACCAGATAGGATGGCCCATTCACATTTGACATTCACAAAATTAGGAATGAAGTCGTTTGTCACTTTGAAGACCTCCTCGCCCCTCCCGCCCTCCCCCTTCATCCCGACCATGGATTATTTCCTCAAAAATATCCCCATAACCATATCTGAAGCTACAAATGAGTTCCTCATAATACCCCTATTCCATAAGGAAATTCACTAAGCCCTATTTTTTATGAATCCAGATAAAGCCCCGGGGCCCGATGGCTTCCCCCTAAATTATTCCAAACATACTAGGATATTGTGGGCCCTGATCTATGTCGAGCCATCACTGAAATGTAAACTTCCAGTGTCATTCCTAGAGATGTCAATTCTACCTTCCTTTCCCTAATCCCCAAGGGGTAAATTCCCAGTCCTAGTCTGATTACCATCCCATCAACCTTTGCAACGTCATCTAAAAAATTATGTCCAAAGCCCTTGCCAACAAACTCATTGAGATACTTCCCACCATCATCGATTCTTGCCAAGGCATCATTGTAAGGTGGAACATTCTTGATAGCATCATAAATATCCATAAACTGATCCGTTCTACTCACAACTCCAACTCCTCTGCCTTCTTCCTCAAGCTTGATATGAACAAAACCTTTGACAGAGTTAACCGAGATTTCCTGACCAAAATTATCCTCAAGCACAGTTTCCATGAATCTTTGGTAAATATGATCTCCAAATATTTTTCCTCTTCTTTGTTCTTTGTCTTGGTCAACAAGTCAGCTACCGTCTACTTCCCCAACACTAGGGGTCTAAGGCAGGGAGATCCCCTCTTCCCCATTCTCTTTATCATATTAGCTGAGAGTCTAGGAAGAGCCATCAAAAGTGCTTGTTCTAGAAATCATATCTCTAATATCAAGGCAGCCTCTAGACTCCCTCCTTCCACTCACCAATTTTTTTTGGATGACACCCTACTAGCTACCAAAGCTTCAGTATCCAAGGCTAAAGTTATCAAGGTCATTCTCAACCTCTATGAGGAGGCTGCTAACCAGAAGATTAGTCTCATCAAGAGTAAGCTCTACTTTATCAATACCCCCATCAAAAGGTAGAGCATGATTGCAAGAATTCTGGGTTGCACCATAGTTGATCTCCCTACAACCTATCTGGGTCTTCTAATATTCATAGGAAGGTCTCTTAAGGACATGTGGGACAATATCATAGAAAAGATCCACAAAAAGATGGCAGGTTGGAAAGGGGTTCTCCTATCCCAAGCAGGTAAAGCAACTCTAGTTAAATTTGTCTTTCAAAGCATTCCAACATATTTTTTGTCGATTTTCAAAATCCTTGCTATGGTGGTAGATGCTATCAAAAAATTGCAGACGCATTTCCTATGGGCTAGAAATTATACTCAGATAAAATTCTACTTGGTCGCCTGGGATAAGGTTTGCACTCCTAAAAATAGAGGGGGACTGGGTTTTCACCATATAAGCATCACAAACAAGGCCTTCCTGGCCAAACAAGATTGGAAGGTGATAACCAATGCCAATATGAAGTGGGTGTCCATCATCAAAAGAAAGTATCTTCAGCACCAAACATTTTTGGATATGGAGACCCCCCGTATCGGTTCCCACTTTTGGAAATCCATAGCTCACACCAAGTAGTTGTTGCATCAGGGATCATGGTGGCAGCTAGGAAATGGCCAATACATTGACTTTTGTAAGGATTTCTAGGCTAGATTAGATCCCCTCATTAATGATCTCGAAGTGGCCACCATCAAGCACCTCACAGATAAAAAATTTGATCTTAAAGTTGTTGATTTCATCACCACAAACTAGGGAATTTGAACATGGAAATAGGCCAAGTTCAGAATCAAGAATGATGCCATTGACAAGGCCATAGAAACCCTAAAAGACATATTTTTGGTGAAACTCATCCCGCAGTCTCAGAGGAAAGATGCACATTGTTGGAAAGGATCCAACGATGGGCTATTCATCATTAAATATACTTCCCAGATGATGGATACCCATCCCATGACTCCTAGAAACAGAGATAGCTAGGCCATAGCCAAGAGCATCTAGCTCAAGCACCTAATCCTGAAGATGGCCCACTTCTACTGGCTAGCTCCCCATAACAAAATCCTGACTATGAATAATTTGATCAAAATGAGAGTCATTATTCCCAACAGGTGTTACCTCTGCACCCAAGCTTGCGAGTCCACCCAACACATTCTTTTGGAATACCCCTTTACTTGGGATATTTTCTCCTACGTGATTAGTAGATTCCAGGTCAACTAGGTGTGGCCCAAGTATATCATAGCCCTATTCACCCAATGGTCTAGGGTCTTTAAAAATTTAAGACTTAGATTTCTGTGGAACTCCTTGCTTCATCACACGACTTGGAAAATTTGGTTGGAATGCAATAATTACATTTTTAATAATAGCCCCAAAAACTTGAATGCTATCAGCATCAGATCCATGTCCTTTTCCATTGAGAACAACAACCTCATTCCGTGCACTCATATTCCAAAATTTGGACTTGAATCCCACCTATTCGCTTCTCTTGGTATCCCCTCATATTGCATCAAAGTCTAGAATCCCCCCAACCCTAAAGCCAACACCAAATGGGTCCCTCCTCCCCTAGGATGGCTCAAGGATAACTTTGATGGAGCATCCAAATGCAACCTAGGTAGCACAAGGATGGGAGGAGTCATTAAAGATCACAACGACAATATTATCAAGGCTTTCACAAAAAAATTGGGGATCCAAACTAACAATTATGCAGAGGCCAGAGCATTGTGGAGAAGCATTGAGGTGAGTAAAGCCCTTTCCAAACCAATCATATTTGAAGGGGATTCAAATTTTATAGTTTACCACATCATAAATAAGATCATAGGAGGAAGAAACATTTAGACCATTATCCGAGAGTGCCAAGTTGCCCTTAACTACATTTCCCAATACAAGATCAATCACATGTTTAGGGAAGAAAATAAGGTCATTGACATCTTAGCTAATAAATATGTCAACCAAACCACTCTATCTGAATGGGAATAAGACTTCCCCAAGGATGTCACCACCATAGCCAATCAAGATGTGGAGCAAAGAATCGAAAGGTAGCTCTAGCCACCATCACGATATTATTTCAATACCAAAGTGTTCCTTTTCAGCACCACTTCTCCTTGAAATATTACCAAAAAATGTGGTTCTTACCACCACGAGGATGATTCATCAACACCAAGGGTGTTTAACTTCATCACCATAAACCTTTAGAACTTCACTACTCCCATCATTCTTCGACGTGATGTTAGTATAATTTTTTGCATAGATATTTTGTCTTATCTCATCCACCCATGCATTCCATGTTGGCCCTTGTCTTCGAATTCTAGCAGCTCATGCTGCATCGTTTAAACCTCAATATCATTTTCTACCCACTTTGCTCTCTCCTCCACTCTCCACCATTCTAGCTCTGTCTTCATAAGCCATGCTTCTATCAAATTTTTCTCTCTCATCCCCTTTTTTCATATTATCTTCCCGGTGATCCATGGTGGCTGCTTTTCTTGCCTCTCTCTAGCCCTTTATCTCCACCTTGCATTCACAAAGATTTCCTTATCTAAGCATGCCAATAAAGATGTTATAACTCTTCTTTCCATCCTTGTCTCCCCTGGTTTGATCACCACCATGGCCCTCTATGAGCCTGCTAACCTAGAGATTAAGCTTGGGACTATGACCCTGTTAGACGCCAAGCGCTTCATCAATTTCTTCAAGATGTTCTCTAGGATAGATGAGGATGTCACCAGAGATTTCATTGAGATATGGAATCATGGAAAGGTGAAGGTTCGTGGTATTTGCTTTGAGGTAAGTGTGCATTCTATTGCCCAGGTCTTCGATATTCCTCATGATGGTAGAACAATACATAGAGATAGGTATAATTTTAAGGAGGAAATTGATCAGTTTCCTAATAAGGGAAAAAATATAGTTTGGGATAAGAAAGGGATTGTATTCTCTTCATTGCATCAACTGTGGGACTCTACAATTGTCCCTGTTATCCAGTATGTGACTGTTGACGATCCAAATAAGCCCCTCTGAGCATATAATATTACCCTTGTTAACCATATTTGCGATGTTCGGCCCATCAACGTCCCATACTTCCTCCTGTATTCCATAATTATCACCATTAACAACTTTAGGGAGAGTAAATACATAAAACCCCCTCATCACCAAGGACTATTTCTAGTGCTTTACAAGCATACCCTAGCCCACCAAGTCTTAGGTGAAATTTTCTCTCGATATCTGTCCCCCACTCACTCTTCCACCTTCGCCCATGCCGATGCATCCACCCCCTCATCCCCCAAGCCCTCAAATTCCCCCCCCCTCATAGACTCCCACCAATCCCCCTTCCCCGACACCTTCTACCCCCGTGACCTTGGCAAGAAAACTTCATCCCCTGGTTCCATCCCTGCTAAAGCCGCTCCCACTAGCAAGCGCTCGAGGTTCAAGCAGAAGTCAATTCGGCCCCCCTAGAAAATCATGAAGTCCAACAGGCTCAAGAACCCGAACATAAGTGATCAACGACCGTATCCAAAATTTATCAGTGATGAATATGAGCATATCAACACTAATGTTGAGGATAAGCTTCACTTAGTGGCCCTCAACCATGTCAACGAAGTAGTAGGCCACCTACAGATTGTTGTTAACATTTTCTAGGAAGGAGGTGCTCTCCTCAACAATGCCATACATGAGCTCAAGGATATCCTTGCTATGCTCAAGACTCTTCTGTCCCTTGATCCTAATTCCAATGCAAAGGAGGAAAGGAACATGGATTCCTAGTAGCCTGGGAAATTGTCTGTTAGGCAGTGAGACTACCTATTTTTGTAATGGTTTGATGAAGTCTGTTTTCATTGGTTTCGGCCTTTACTGGACCAGGTTGAAAGGGATAGAACCCCTGATGGTTTTTGTATTGCTGCCAATATTGGGCACTGTTGTATATAGCTACGTCTACTATAATAGGGATAGGACCCTTTAACCCATGCAGTAAATAAAATCCTTTTACCTACAAAAAAAAATCATTGAGTGCAATGCAATATGACCTACTATACCTACAACACACCAAGAAAATATATCCACTAAAATCATTCACCATATTGCAATCTAGTGTTTATTAGAGTGAGAAATTCTATAAGCATGATTAAGGGATTGCATCACTGCTAGTCCATTAGAAGTCTATGGACTATAGGACTCATGAAACATTAGTCTCACTTTTTGAGCAGGGAGATTAATAATAGTAATAATAATAACTAATTATCTCACAATATTTTTTCTATCCCCACATATTTCCTATCACTTAGACTGAGCATTAAAGTGGATCAAATTTCTTTATTGATTATATGCTACCTATAAAAACTTATCATTTATTAACAACAAGCATCACATAAACCCAACTAGAAATCAGATAATGCTTACCACAACCCAGTGGATCAAATTTCTTCATTGAATATTTGCTACATGTAAAAAATTAGCATTTATTAACAAACATCACATAAAGCCAACCAAAAATTAGATAATTCTTACCACATCCCACGCCCCACTCAGGATGACACACAACTGCATAGTGAGTAAACAACCATACATATATATAGGTAGAAAGGGTTCATACTAACATATATTGTGAAACCAACTATGATAAACATAATTGCAAACCCATATAGAAGTATTTCCACAAAGCTTCTCCATACTAAAACATAGAATGCTACAACTGGGATGATGATCCCAAAAAATATTAAAATCAATCTCCTCAGGCTAGCTAATACAAAATTTAAATGTGAGAAAAAGAACAAAATACAAAATGGTTATTTGACAACCAAGACCTAATATTAACTTGCACCAGGTTGGGTGTATTTTAAACTAGTGATTAATTCAAAAAATTACTAGAATTTCAAGCTATACTGGGATAAAATGGTGATAATCCTTCTTCTACCACTATTAATGAAATAAAGGAGAACTACTCAGTAATTTATGCTATAAAATTTACATAACTAGTTGTTGTTTCATACACAAATTCAATAAAACATAAATTTTAGATATCTAATAGCCAATAGCCTCCTCCTTGCAAAACATTAAAATCCTAGCTCTCTTTCATTTTTATCAAACTACATTCAATGTACCAAGAGCAGGTTTCTACCTTTATTTTATAAGTCAACAAAATATTGTACAATCATAACATAGGATTTTGAACCATACTTTCATACTTCATTATAGTCTATTCGACATTAACAAAAATTGGAAAGCCACAACTAGTTAAAGTCTCTTGTTAAAAGATCCCTGGGTATGTTTAAACGCATAAATAATATAAAAAATGTTGGTAATGCAGATTCTAGTATAATGCAAACATAACAATCAAATTTTAGGGATAACATTGGGCTATGTCAGTATTGCAACCCACAACATATTCAATTCAAAAAAAATATGATAAAGAGCCCTTAAATTTAAATCAAATTTTCACCTATTTGATATCATCACCGACACAATAGAACCACATTTGAAACAAGCAACATATCAAACACCCAAATTGATAACCTCCAATTGTTGATTAACAAACATTGTGGAAATAGAAAATTTTAAATTTTAAAAATATAGAAATTTAAAATTTAAAAATAAATGAAAATACATTTGGAAAGGCATAAGTATAATATAATCATTGGCTTTTCATTTCTAATCAGCAACTATGGACAAAATAAAAATATGATGATGTATTTTTTGGAGAGTATAGTGTTTGGTTCAATGTGATTGGTCCACTAGACTACCAAGTATGTTCTTCAAAGTATCATGTGAAACTTTTTGTTTCTCATGATTTATTTTTTAAAAAAATTTGTAGCTATCCTAAAACATCCAAAAATATTATGTGGCAATGTCATGCATTCACTGTATGTGCATAAATGGATTGCAAAACTTCTATAAGAGATTCTAGTGTTAAGTTTCAATAGAATCTATGCAATACCCCTATATTTGCATTCTTGTCTCAATAAAAGATTTAAAGTCTTGTAATATGGGAGAAATTAAGTTTTCAAATTTTAGTTGTCTATCTAATCTGATAATTTTCTATATTATGCAAAAAAATCCTTTATATTTCAGTTGTGCAAGCATCCACCCAATTGTGCAGATTTTCACTAACATTGTTATTGAATCCTAAGTAGCATTACCAAAATATAAGCATATATAATTTTGCAAGATAATAGATAATCAAATATCTCTATAGAGAAATTTCATAGTACCATGCTTGAAATGGGTCATGCCCAGTGGAGAAATAGAAAGCATGGTTGTAATAATGGTAAATGAGTAGAAAATTCTTATTTCAAGTGCAAAATTAGTTATGATTATATATTTAAATGGAAAATTCTTATTTCAAGTGCAATTCTTATTTACAGATATAGACGAATGGACAACATGGGCCCTCCATATAATAGGAAGATGTCTAAACATCCCTACCCACCCCAACCATCAGAGATGAGATGAGAGGGTTTCTTGAGACTTTTGTCAGATACACAAATATCCATCTATGCAAATCAAGTATTGGTACTAAGGACTAGGACTAAGATTCAAACATAAAACATCAATTTCATGACTAACACTCACTCAACACAAAAAACCTTCATTTCAACACATTACAACATGCATGCATGATTAGACTCTTAATCCTATGCCCTAGCAACACTTGCATTCTCTCTCTCTTTTTTACAAAATTACCTTCTTGTATTTGATTGGCCAACCTCATGCTCAGGATACCTACACACCTCACTCCTAGCTTGGCTACCCATTAATTATCTACTAGCATTTTCTAAAAATAGAACAAAAACTATCTCACAACAACTCGTTAGATATCCTGACCAATTTTTGGGTGATTTAGAATGATGTCTTGCAACTTTTGGACCTCCTGTCTTTGTTGGGTCACCTTCAAAAACTACAAAATACACCAAATTTAGGAGAAAAAAAGGGTGCAAAGTGAGTGGTGGAATGTTGTGTAGCCTAGGTTGATTTTGAAAGTATCTAGGTATGCAAATGGCAGATTTTTTGAAGATAGAAGAAATGGCCCTCTATTTATACAATTTGGAGATGTTGGGTTGGGTGCCTCCTATGAGGTGTTCCATGTGGTGTCTCCTGTGATGTGTCCCCTAATGTGGCATGCCTCATAAGTTTATTTGGGTGAGAGAATCCATAATGCTTATACCTATCATAAATGAGCATGGGATGTAGAGTGGAGTAAGGGTTAAATTCTAACTACAATAGGATTAATCATGGGTTAGTTGTTGACTTGGGTGAGACAGAAGGTGACTCACCCATGCCCATGCTTTGAAAACTAAAAAATATTCAAATTTCATTTATGAACTTAAATGCACATGGGGATTTGAAATTGAGCAAGATTTAGTTGTAACTAGGGTTAGGTTGACCCTAGGTTAGTTGTTGAATTTTGGGTGAGGTGGAAGGTGACTCACCATATCTCCCATGCTTTGGGACATAAAAGCCTTCAAAATCCATTTAAGGTCTTAAAGTCTCATGGGGAGATGTGTGGAGCAAGGGTTAAGGTTAACCCTACTTAGATTGATCTTAGGTTGAACCAAGGTCAAATGGATGAGGTGGCACTTAGGCTAGTCAAAGAGTAGACTAGGTGAGGTGGCCAAGAATCAGATTGATCATGGGGTGGAATTTGACTATGGAGTGACTTTGATCGAGGTTAGAGTTTAACCAAGGTTAAGCAAATATGATGGTCGCATGAGGACTAGATTTAAGCATAATAAAGGGTTTAAGTGTCCCAAGGGGGCTTATGAATATTGCATGCATAGTGATTTTTATAAATGAATAATATTTTGAGGTTAATATGGTCTTTATTTTTAACCAAGTAAAATTTTGCATCCATTATCTAATCAGCAGTTGGAACATTTAAGTTAACATTCAGTTCCATAATTCAATATTTTTTATAATAACAGTATACCAAAAAGGATATTTAAGGATGGTTTTTAACCACCCTTAAAGACCTTTAAGGTTGGTTATTCAGTCACTGTCTATGAGGGTATTGCAAAAAGTTTGTCATACAACGATGGATAAAAACCACCTCAAAAAACCACCCTTTTAAGACTACTAGGGTGGTTCTAAACCACCCTGTTAGGGCTAAGAGGGTGGTTTTAAACCACACTATTAGGGTAACCTCTTAGGGCTAAGAGGGTGGTTTTAAAATACCCTCTTAGCCCTAAGAGGATGGTTTTAAACCACCATATTAGCCCTAAGAGGGTGGTTATAAACCACCTTCTTAGCCTTAAGAGGGTAGTTTTAAACCACCCTCTTAGGATCTCACCTAATATATATATATATATATATATATATAAAAATAGGTCGATATATCGAAGGAGGTCGAGGCAGAATAGATGTGTCTACAAACACCATTGAAAGAAGTCACAAAGTGATTATTGACAAAAATCGTTAAAAGAAAGAAATTGTTATCTAATCAAAGGAAGCATTCAAATACCATGCATGGGATATAGTTCTATAATATTTTACTTCATCTATGTCTGAACTCAAATAATAAGTGGAATCAAATAGATTGGAGAGAGGACATGGCTTTTCAAACAAACTAGCTTCAATTTCTAAAAGAAATATTTATTCTTCTCATTGCAATCCTTCTACCCAGACATAATTTCACATTAATCATAAATATATCTTTGTTACAACCTAGGTCTCCACTAAAAAATATGTATCAAGTATTAATTAAACATTTTTTAAGCTCTTTCACATTTTAAATAGGTTTCCTCCATCTGCACGAGGTATGGATTATTCTCTACATACAATCCATACTTGTTCAGAAATGTGTTCTACAGCTTTAATATAATATTTTCAAAATTCTCAAAATATTGTAATAGATTGTATTACATAACAATGAAGCATTGAGTTCAAGGCAAGTTATAGAGAAGAAAGGATGCGATGGTGATCAAAAAATTAGATGACATCATAGATGAGAAGCAAAGTAAAGCAGATGCTCGAGTGGTGAGCGAAGCACAAACATGCAACAAACCCACCCCCCACTCGACGGTGAACCACGATGAAAATACTCCACCCCCTACAAGCAACAACATGCAAAATGGAACTATCAAGGGAAAAGACCCCCTTGAAAAACAAGACCATGGTGGGAAAATTCACGACCAACCCTCCTACGTAGAGCTCCTATAGAAAAAATGTAGACAGCCCACAACCGCTTCAAGCAACTTTGTCTCATAGGGATATGATGTGTTATGTCCTAAAAAACTCATGGAAGGCTATGCGACACGAGATTCCTTTCCCTTGTGGGAAAATTCATCAAAGGGTGCCTAGATATGGACTCAATTCGATGCTGGGCATCATCAAAATGGAAAACCCTAGGGAGTCTGAAACTCTTCGCAATGTCCAAGGGGTTTTTCATGATCCAAATTAACATAAGGGAGGATGTAGAATGCATATTGCTCAAAGGTCCATGGTTCTTCGAAAGGTGAAACTTATTCCTAAGGAAATGGAAGCCAAAATTTGACCCAGAGATACAGAGCATAAATTATGCTCCCATCTAGGTCTGGCTCCCTAATCTCCCTACACATTTCTTTTATGAGGATGCATTACAAGGTCTAGCTTGAGCTCTTAGGGAGCTTGTGGCTATAGACCTGGCCATTCGCACCTTGACTTGCCTAAATCAGGTATGCATTTGTGTTAATGTGAATCTCAAATCACAACTCCCAGATCACCTCAACCTGATCTATGGGGATTACAGGTGAAGACAACCACTAGTGTATGAAAATGAGATTACCTTATGTTTGGAGTGCCAATCTCAAGAGCACCTCCCGTCCAAATATCAAAAGCATAAAAACCCTAAAATCAATCACAAAAATGCAGTGCATTCAGACCAAGCTAATAGCCATAATATTATCTCTAAAGTAGGATAGAGCATAAACATCATGAGTAGGAAATTGAGCCAACCAATGCAAGCTAGAGTGATGCAAAATGCAAGTACCCTGGTATCTATATCTAATAAATTTAGTTTACTTAATGATTCTTGCACCATTGAGGAGATTGATGATGGAGAAATAGCTACTAAGACTCCCCATGTTCCTAACCCTACATCCCTTCTACGATCGAATTTCAGCTCCACCCAAGAAATTCCTTGTCTCCCTCCCCCTCTGTGTCAGTAACCATCCACTTATAGTATCACTCACCAAATCCCTCCCTCAAATGCCCCATGTTCACCTACCCCCATGTCCCCCTTGAACCTCCCTATTGGGTTTGAATTTCCTACCTCCCTGGCTAACACAAACTTCACCAACTCTAATGTCAAGGATTCGGCCTATGAATCCCCAGAATCTTGGAGTCCCAAGCAAACCCAAAGCTTCAAGAAATCCCAGATAGATTTAGGTGGAGATAGAAATAAGGGTAGGCCTTTTGGTGTTGAACAAAGAAATCAGGACACTACCTAGGACATAGCCAACAAAACTTAGAAAACCCTATTTCAAGAAATTGAAAAAACCATCAAGGAAGAAAACCGAAGACCCAAAACCCCCATGCATCAAGGTAAAGGGGAAAAAAACCCTCCTAAAGTTCTAAATTAAAGTCCTCTCTTAGAATGCGATAGGACTGAACAAGGAAGCTAAGCAAAGGTTGGTTGCTACCATGAGGAAATATTCCAATTCCATAATATTCCTTATTTAGGAAACCAAATTAGATGATCAATGGTCACAAAGGGTCGCTAAAACCATTTGGAAAAATTGTGACTTCATTTTCTCCTCGACTACCAAATTCTCAAGTGGGCTTTTATACCTCTAGAACCCATCCAAATTCGAAGGCAGATTCATCTCTGGTCAAGACAGATTGTCTAACATTCTCTTCCATGACCTTAGTTCCCAAACCTCTTGGATCATGACTAATGTCTATGCCCCCAACACTTCTAAGGGTAGAATGGTTTTGTGGAACACCATCACTCAGATGAGGTAAGCATTTGGTAATATCCCATGGATCTTGGTAGGGGACTTCAATTCTCCCCTACACTTTTCTAATAAAAGAGGATGGAATACCATCACTCACAGATCAAAAAATGATTTAAGAAAGTTTGTGGACTCCAATTCTCTTATGGATATCCATTTGTAGGGATCCCATTTCACCTAGAGCAATAGAAGAAGGGGAAACAATCTCATACAAGAGCGTCTTAACTATTTCTTGCTGTCCCAAGCAGACCTCCTCCTATTTGGATATGCCACTCTTTAGGCTCTCCTGAATATAGGGTATCATCATAGTCCACTTCTTTTTGAAACAGCTAGCAAACCTCATTTTAAAACTCCTTTCAGGTTTGAGTCAATGTGGACTCAACACTCTGATCTCAAAAATCATATTGTAGAGTGGTGGAAGAGAGGATTCCCTAGGAAAACCATCAATCAAGTAATGCAAAAACTCTGGTTGATTAAAGGAAATCTAAAATTTTGGAATAGGGAGACCTTCAAGAATATTTTTGAAACCAAGCAGGATATCAAAACCAGGCTTGATCAGATTGAGGATAAATTTTAGAAAGGGTAGGGGGATGACATGCTTTGAAATGAAGAGAATATTTTGCTCTCTGATTATCATAACACCTTGCACAAAGAAGAAACGTTTTGGCACCAAAAATCAAGACAAATTTGGCTTAGGGAAGGAGATACAAACTCCAAGTTTTTCCACATATCTACTCTTAGGCATAGGGGAGCCAAAAAAATTAAAGGCCTCACCAAATAGGATGGGTCATTCACCTCTGACATTCACAAAATTAGGAATGAAGCCGTTTGTCTATTTGAAGACCTCCTCGCCCCCCCCCCCCCCGCCCTCCCCCTTCATCCCGACCATGGATTATTTCCTCAAAAACATCCCCATAACCATATCTGAAGCTACAAATGAGTTCCTCATCAGACACCTATTCCATAAGGAAATTCACCAAGCCCTATTTTCTATGAATCTAGATAAAGCCCCACGGATTGATGGCTTCCCCCCAAATTATTACAAACATACTAGGATATTGTGGGCCTTGATCTGTGCTGAGCCATCTTTGAAATGCAAACTTCCAGTGTCATTCCTAGAGATGTCAATTCTACCTTCCTTTACCTGATCCCCAAGGGGTGAATTCCTAGTCCCAGTCTGATTACCATCCCATCAACCTATGCAACATCATCTAAAAAATTATGTCCAAAGCCCTTGCCAACAAACTCATTGAGATACTTCCCACCATCATCGATCCTTGCCAAGGCATCATTGTAAAGAGGTGGAACATTCTTGATAGCATCATAACTATCCATAAATTGATCCATTCTACTCACAACTCCAACTCCTCTACCTTCTTCCTCAAGCTTGATATGAACAAAGCCTTTGACAGAGTTAACCGAGATTTCCTAACCAAAATTATCCTCAAGCACAGTTTCCATGAATATTGGGTAAATATGATCTCCAAATATTTTTCCTTTCCAAAATCCTTGCTATAGTGGGAGATGCTATCAAAAAAGTGCAGACGCATTTCCTATGGGCTAGAAATTATACTCAGATAAAATTCTACTTGGTCGCCTGGGATAAGGTTTGCACTCATAAAAATAGAGGGGGACTGGGTTTTCACCATATAAGCATCACAAACAAGGACTTCCTGGCCAAACAATATTGGAAGGTGATAACCAATGCCAATATGAAGTGGGTTTCCATCATCAAAAGAAAGTATCTTCAGCACCAAACATTTTTGGATATGGAGACCCCCCGTATCGGTTCCCACTTTTGGAAATCCATAGCTCACACCAAGTAGTTACTGCATCATGGATCATGGTGGCAGCTAGGAAATGGCCAATACATTTACTTTTGTAAGGATTTATAGGCTAGATTAGATCCCCTCATTAATGATCTCGAAGTGGCCACCATCAAGCACCTCAGATAAAAAATTTGATCTTAAAGTTGTTGATTTCATCACCACAAACTAGGGAATTTGAACATGGAAATAGGCCAAGTTCAGAATCAAGAATGATGCCATTGACAAGGCCATAGAAACCCTAAAAGACATATTTTTGGTGAAACTCATCCCGTAGTCTCAGAGGAAAGATGCACATTGTTGGAAAGGATCCAACGATGGGCTATTTACTGTTAAATCTGCTTCCCAAATGACGGATACCCATCCCATGACTCCTAGAAACAAAGATAGCTAGGCCATAGCCAAGAGCATCTAGCTCAAGCACCTGATCTTGAAGATGGCCCACTTCTACTGGCTAGCTCCCTATAACAAAATCTTGACTATGAACAATTTGATCAAAAGGACAGTCATTATTCCCAACAGGTGTTACCTCTGCACCCAAGCTTGCGAGTCCACCCAACACATTCTTTTGGAATACCCCTTTACTTGGGATATTTTCTCCTACGTGATTAGTAGATTCCAGGTCAACTAGGTGTGTCCCAAGTATATCATAGCCCTATTCACCCAATGGTCTAGGGTCTTTAAAAATTTAAGACTTAGATTTCCGTGGAACTCCTTGCTTCAACACACGACTTGGAAAATTTGGTTGGAATGCAATAATTACATTTTTAATAATAGCCCCAAAAACTTGAATGCTATCAGCATCAGAGCCATGTCCTTTTCCATTGAGAACAACAACCTCATTCCCTACACTGATGTTCCAAAATTTGGACTTGAATCCCACCTGTTCGCTTCTCTTGGGATCCCCTCAAACTGCATCAAAGTCTAGAATCCCCCCAACCCTAAAGCCAACACCAAATGGGTCCCTCCTCCCCTAGGATGGCTCAAGGATAACTTTGATGGAGCATCCAAAGGCAACCTAGGTAGCACAAGGATGGGAGGAGTCATTAAAGATCACAATGACAATATTATCAAGGCTTTCACAAAAAAATTGGGGATCCAAACTAACAATTATGCAGAGGCCATAACATTGTGGAGAAGCATTGAGGTGAGTAAAGCCCTTTCCAAACCAATCATATTTGAATGGGATTCAGACGTTATAGTTTACCACATCATCAATAATATCATAGGAGGAAGAAACATTCAGACCATTATCCGAGAGTGCCAAGTTGCCCTTAACTACATTTCCCAATACAAGATCAATCACATGTTTAGGGAAGAAAATAAGGTCGTTGACATCTTAGCTAACAAAGATGTCAACCAAACCACTGTCCGAATGGGAAGAAGACTTCCCCAAGGATGTCACCACCATAGCCAATCAGGATGTGGAGAAAAGAATCGAAAGGTAGCTCTAGCCACCATCACGATATTATTTCAATACCAAAGTGTTCCTTTTCAGCACCACTTCTCGAAATATTACCAAAAAATGTGGTTCTTACCACCACGAGGATGATTCATCAACACCAAGGGTGTTTAACTTCATCACCATTAACCTTTAGAACTTCACTACTCCCATAATTCTTCGACGTGATGTTAGTATAATTTTTTGCATAGATATTTTGTCTTATCTCATCCACCCATGCATTCCATGTTGGCCCTTGTCTTCGAATTCTAGCAGCTCATGCTGCATCGTTTAAACCTCAATATCATTTTCTACCCACTTCGCTCTCTCCCCCACTCTCCACCATTCTAGCTCTGTCTTCATAAGCCATGCTTCTATCAAATTTTTCTCTCTCATCCCCTTTTTTCATATTATCTTCCTGGTGATCCATGGTGGCTGCTTTTCTCGCCTCTCTCTAGCCCTTTATCTCCACCTTGCATTCACAAAGATTTCATTATCTAAGCATGCCAATAAATATGTTATAACTCTTCTTTCCATCCTTGTCTCCCCTGGTTTGATCACCACCATGGCCCTCTATGAGCCTGCTAACCTAGAGATTGAGCTTGGGACTATGACCCTGTTAGATGCCAAGTGCTTCATCAATTTCTTCAAGATGTTCTCTAGGATAGAGGAGAATGTCACTAGAGATTTCATTGAGATATGGAATCATGGAAAGGTGAAGGTTCGTGGTATTTTCTTTGAGGTAAGTGTGCATTCTATTGCCCAGGTCTTCGATATTCCTCATGATGGTAGAACAATACATAGAGATAGGTATAATTTTAAGGAGGAAATTGATCAGTTTCCTAATAAGGGAAAAAATATAGTTTGGGATAAGAAAGGGACTGTATTCTCTTCATTGCATCAACTGTGGGACTCTGCCATTGTCCCTGTTATCCAGTATGTGACTGTTGACGATACAAATAAGCCCCTCTGAGCATATAATATTACCCTTGTTAACCATATTTGCGATGTTCGGCCCATCAACGTCCCATACTTCCTCCTGTATTCCATAATTATCACCATTAACAACTTTAGGGAGAGTAAATACCCAAAACCCCCTCATCACCAAGGGCTCTTTCTAGTGCTTTACAAGCATACCCTAGCCCACCAAGTTTCAAGTGAAATTTTCTCTTGGTATCTGTCCCCCACTCACTCTTCCACCTTCGCCCATGCCGATGCATCCACCCCCTCATCCCCCAAGCCCTCAAATTCCCCCCCCCCCTCATAGAATCCCGCCAATCCCCCTTCCCTGACACCTTCTACCCCCTGTGACCTTGGCAATAAAACTGCATCCTCTGGTTCCATCCCTGCTAAAGCCACTCCCACTAGCAAGCGCTCGAGGTTCAAGCAGAAGTCAATTTGGCCCCCCTAGAAAATAATGAAGTCCAATAGGCTCAAGAACCCGAACATAAGTGATCAACGACCGTATCCAAAAATTATCAGTGATGAATATGAGAATATCAACACTAATGTTGAGGATAAGCTTCACTTAGTGGCCCTCAACCATGTCAACGAAGTAGTAGGCCACCTACAGATTATTGTTAACATTTTCTGGGAAGGAGGTGCTTTCCTCAACAATGCCATACATGAGCTCAAGGATATCCTTGCTATGCTCAAGACTCTTCTGTCCCTTGATCCTAATTCCAATGCAAAGGAGGAAAGGAACATGGATTCCCAATAGCCTAGGAAATTATATGTCAGGCAATGAGACTACCTATTTTTGTAATGGTTTGATGAAGTCTGTTTTCGTTGGTTTCGGCCTTTACTGGACCAGGTTGAAAGGGATAGAACCCCTGATGGTTTTTGTATTGCTGCCACTATTGGGCACTGTTGTATATATCTACATCTACTATAATAGGGATAGGACCCTTTAACCCATGCAGTAAATAAAATCCTTTTACCTACAAAAAAAAATCATTGAGTGCAAGGCAATATGACCTACTATACCTACAACACACCAAGAAAATATATCCACTACAATCATTCACCATATTGCAATCTAGTGTTTATTAGAGTGAGAAATTCTATAAGCATGATTAAGGGATTGCATCACTGCTAGTCCATTAGAAGTCTATGGACTATAGGACTCATGAAACATTAGTCTCACTTTTTGAGCAGGGAGATTAATAATAGTAATAATAATAACTAATTATCTCACAATATTTTTTCTATCCCCACATATTTCCTATCACTTAGACTGAGCATTAAAGTGGAACAAATTTCTTTATTGATTATATGGTACCTATAAAAACTTATCATTTATTAACAACAAGCATCACATAAACCCAACTAGAAATCAGATAATGCTTACCACAACCCAGTGGATCAAATTTCTTCATTGAATATTTGCTACATGTAAAAAATTAGCATTTATTAACAAACATCACATAAAGCCAACCAAAAATTAGATAATGCTTACCACATCCCATGCCCCACTCAGGATGACACACAACTGCATAGTGAGTAAACAACCATACATATATATAGGTAGAAAGGGTTCATACTCACATATATTGTGAAACCAACTATGATAAACATAATTGCAAACCCATATAGAAGTATTTCCACAAAGCTTCTCCATACTAAAACATAGAATGCTATAACTGGGATGATGATCCCAAAAAATATTAAAATCAATCTCCTCAGGCTAGCTAATACAAAATTTAAATGTGAGAAAAAGAACAAAATACAAAATGGTTATTTGACAACCAAGACCTAATATTAACTTGCACCAGGTTGGGTGTATTTTAAACTAGTGATTAATTCAAAAAATTACTAGAATTTCAAGCTATAATGGGATAAAATGGTGATAATCCTTCTTCTACCACTATTAATGAAATAAAGGAGAACTACTCAGTAATTTATGCTATAAAATTTACATAACTAGTTGTTTCATACACAAATTCAATAAAACATAAATTTTAGATATCTAATAGCCAATAGCCTCCTCCTTGCAAAACATTAAAATCCTAGCTCTCTTTCATTTTTATCAAACTACATTCAATGTACCAAGAGCAGGTTTCTACCTTTATTTTATAAGTCAACAAAATATTGCACAATCATAACATAGGATTTTGAACCATACTTTCATACTTCATTATAGTCTATTCGACATTAACAAAAATTGGAAAGCCACAACTAGTTAAAGTCTCTTGTTAAAATATCCCTGGGTATGTTTAAACGCATAAATAATATAAAAAATGTTGGTAATGCAGATTCTAGTATAATGCAAACATAACAATCAAATTTTAGGGATAACATTGGGCTATGTCAGTATTGCAACCCACAACATATTCAATTCAAACAAATTATGATAAAGAGCCCTTAAATTTAAATAAACTTTTCACCTATTTGATATCATCACCGACACAATAGAACCACATTTGAAACAAGCAACATATCAAACATCCAAGTTGATAACCTCCAATTGTCGATTAACAAACATTGTGGAAATAGAAAATTTTAAATTTTAAAAATATAGAAATTTAAAATTTAAAAATAAATGAAAATACATTTGGAAAGGCATAAGTATAATATAATCATTGGCTTTTCATTTCTAATCAGAAACTATGGACAAAATAAAAATATGATGATGTATTTTTTGGAGAGTATAGCGTTTGGTTCAATGTGATTGGTCCACTAGACTACCAAGTATGTTCTTCAAAGTATCATGTGAAACTTTTTGTTTCTCATGATTTATTTTTTTTTAATTTTTGTAGCTATCCTAAAACATCCAAACATATTATGTGGCAATGTCATGCATTCACTTTATGTGCATAAATGGATTGCAAAACTTCTATAAGAGATTCTAGTGTTAAGTTTCAATAGAATCTATGCAATACCCCTATATTTGCATCCTTGTCTCAATAAAAGATTTAAAGTCTTGTAATATGGGAGAAATTAAGTTTTCAAATTTTAGTTGTCTATCTAATCTGATAATTTTCTATATTATGCAAAAAAATCCTTTATATTTCAGTTGTGCAAGCATCCACCCAATTGTGCAGATTTTCACTAACATTGTTATTGAATCCTAAGTAACATTACCAAAATATAAGCATATATAATTTTGCAAGATAATAGAGAATCAAAGATCTCTATAGAGAAATTTCATAGTACCATGCTTGAAATGGGTCATGCCCAGTGGAGAAATAGAAAGCATGGTTGTAATAATGGTAAATGAGTAGAAAATTCTTATTTCAAGTGCAAAATTAGTTATGATTATATATTTAAATGGAAAATTCTTATTTCAAGTGCAATTCTTATTTCAAGTGCAATTCTTATTTACAGATATAGACGAATGGACAACATGGGCCCTCCATATAATAGGAAGATGTCTAAACATCCCTACCCACCCCAACCATCAGAGATGAGATGAGAGGGTTTCTTGAGACTTTTGTCAGATACACAAATATCCATCTATGCAAATCAAGTATTGGTACTAAGTACTAGGACTAAGATTCAAACATAAAACATCAATTTCATGACTAACACTCACTCAACACAAAAAACCTTCATTTCAACACATTACAACATGCATGCATGATTAGACTCTTAATCCTATGCCCTAGCAACACTTGCATTCTCTCTCTCTTTTTTACAAAATTACCTTCTTGTATTTGATTGGCCAACCTCATGCTCAGGATACCTACTCACCTCACTCCTAGCTTGGCTACCCATTAATTATCTACTAGCATTTTCTAAAAATAGAACAAAAAATATCTAACAACACTCCTTAGATATCCTGACCAATTTTTGGGTGATTTAGAATGATGTCTTGCAACTGTTGGACCTCCTGTCTTTGTTGGGTCACCTTCAAAAACTACAAAATACACCAAATTTAGGAGAAAAAAAAGGGTGCAAAGTGAGTGGTGGAATGTTGTGTAGCCTAGGTTGATTTTGAAAGTATCTAGGTATGCAAATGGTGGATTTTTTGAAGATAGAAGAAATGGCCCTCTATTTATACAATTTGGAGATGTTGGGTTGGGTGCCTCCTATGAGGTGTTCCATGTGGTGTCTCCTGTGATGTGTCCCCTAATGTGGCATGCCTCATAAGTTTATTTGGGTGAGAGAATCCATAACGCTTATACCTATCATAAATGAGCATGGTATGTGGAGTGGAGTAAGGGTTAAATTCTAACTACAATAGGATTAATCATGTGTTAGTCATTGACTTGGGTGAGACGGAAGGTGACTCACCCATGCCCATGCTTTGAAAACTAAAAAATATTCAAATTTCATTTATGAACTTAAATGCACATGGGGATTTGAAATTGAGCAATATTTAGTTGTAACTAGGGTTAGGTTGACCCTATGTTAGTTGTTGAATTTTGGGTGAGGTGGAAGGTGACTCACCATATCTCCCATGATTTGGGACATAAAAGCCTTCAAAAGCCATTTAAGGTCTTAAAGTCTCATGGGGAGATGTGTGGAGCAAGGGTTAAGGTTAACCCTACTTAGATTGATCTTAGGTTGAACCAAGGTCAAATGGATGAGGTGGCACTTAGGCTAGTCAAAGAGTAGACTAGGTGAGGTGGCCAAGAATCAGATTGATCATGGGGTGGAATTTGACTATGGAGTGACTTTGATCGAGGTTAGAGTTTAACCAAGGTTAAGCAAAGATGATGGTCGCATGAGGACTAGAGTTAAGCATAATAAAGGGTTTAAGTGTCCCAAGGGGGCTTATGAATATTGCATGCATAGTGATTTTTATAAATGAATAATATTTTGAGGTTAATATGGTCTTTATTTTAAGATCCAACTATGGTCTTTATTTTTAACCAAGTAAAATTTTGCATCCATTATCTAATCAGCAGTTGGAACATTTAAGTTAACATTTAGTTCCATAATTCAATATTTTTTATAATAACAGTATACCAAAAAGGATATTTAAGGATGGTTTTTAACCACCCTTAAAGACCTTTAAGGTTGGTTATTCAGTCATTGTCTATGAGGGTATTGCAAAAAGTTTGTCATACAACGATGGCTAAAAACCACCTCAAAAAATCACCCTTTTAAGACTACTAGGGTGGTTCTAAACCACCCTGTTAGGGCTAAGAGGGTGGTTTTAAACCACCCTATTAGGGTAACCTCTTAGGGCTAAGAGGGTGGTTTTAAAATACCCTCTTAGCCCTAAGAGGATGGTTTTAAACCACCATATTAGCCCTAAGAGGGTGGTTATAAACCACCTTCTTAGCCTTAAGAGGGTAGTTTTAAACCACCCTCTTAGGATCTCACCTAATATATATATATATATATATAAATAGGTCGATATATCGAAGGAGGTCGAGGCAGAATAGATGTGTCTACAAACACCATTGAAAGAAGTCACAAAGTGATTATTGACAAAAATCGTTAAAAGAAAGAAATTTTTCTCTAATCAAACGAAGCATTCAAATACCATACATGGGATATAGTTCTATAATATTTTACTTAATCTATGTCTAAATTCAAATAATAAGTGGAATCAAATAGATTGGAGAGAGGACATGGCTTTTCAAACAAACTAGCTTCAATTTCTAAAAGAAATACTTATTCTTCTCATTGCAATCCTTCTACCCAGACATAATTTCACATTAATCATAAATATATCTTTGTTACAACCTAGGTCTCCACTAAAAAATATGTATCAAGTATTAATTAAACATTTTTTAAGCTCTTTCACATTTTAAATAGGTTTCCTCCATCTGCACGAGGTATGGATTATTCTCTACATCCAATCCATACTTGTTCAGAAATGTGTTCTAGAGCTTTAATATAATATTTTCAAAATTCTCAAAATATTGTAATAGATTGTATTACATAACAATGAAGCATTGAGTTCAAGGCAATTTATAGAGAAGAAAGGATGCGATGGTGATCAAAAAATTAGATGACATCATAGATGAGAAGCAAAGTAAAGCAGATGCTCGAGTGGTGAGCGAAGCACAAACATGCAACAAACCCACCCCCCACTCTGCGGTGAACCACGATGAAAATACTCCACCCCCTACGAGCAACAACATGAAAAATGGAACTATCAAGGGAAAAGACCCCCTTGAAAAACAAGACCATGGTGGGAAAATTCACGACCAACCCTCCTACGTAGAGCTCCTATAGAAAAAATGCAAACAGCCCACGGTCACTTCAAGCAGCTTTGTCACATAGGGATATGATGTGTTATGTCCTAAAAAACTCATGGAAGGCTATGCGACACGAGATTCCTTTCCCTTGTGGGAAAATTCATCAAAGGGTGCCTAGATATGGACTCAATTCGGTGCTAGGCATCATCAAAATGGAAAACCCTAGGGAGTCTGAAACTCTTCGCAATGTCCAAGGGGTTTTTCATGATCCAAATTAACATAAGGGAGGATGTAGAATGCATATTGCTCAAAGGTCCGTGGTTCTTCAAAAGGTGAAACTTATTCCTAAGGAAATGGAAGCCAAAATTTGACCCAGAGATACAGAGCATAAATTATGATCTAGGTCTGGCTCCCTAATCTCCCTACACATTTCTTTTATGAGGATGCATTACAAGGTCTAGCTTGAGCTCTTAGGGAGCTTGTGGCTATAGACCTGGCCATTCACACCTTGAGTTGCCTAAATCAGGTATGCATTTGTGTTAATGCGAATCTCAAATCACAACTCCCAGATCACCTCAACCTGATCTATGGGGATTACAGGTGAAGACAACCACTAGTGTATGAAAATGAGATTACCTTATGTTTGGAGTGCCAATCTCAAGAACACCTCCCGTCCAAATATCCAAAGCATAAAAACCCTAAAATCAATCACAAAAATGCAGTGCATTCAGACTAAGCTAATAGCCATAATATTATCTCTAAAGTAGGATAGAGCATAAACATCATGAGCAGGAAATTGAGCCAACCAATGCAAGCTAGAGTGATGCAAAAGGCAAGTACCCTGGTATCTATCTCTAATAAATTTAGTTTACTTAATGATTCTTGCACCATTGAGGAGATTGATAATGGATAAATAGCTACTAAGACTCCCCATGTTCCTAACCCTACATCCCTTCTACGATCGAATTTCAGCTCCACCCAAGAAATTCCTTGTCCCCCTCCCCCTCTATGTCAGTAACCATCCACTTATAGTATCACTCACCAAATCCCTCCCTCAAATGCCCCATGTTCACCTACCCCCATGTCCCCCTTGAACCTCCCTATTGGGTTTGAATTTCCTACCTCCCCGGCTAACACAAACTTCACAAACTCTAATGTCAAGGATTCGGCCTATGAATCCCTAGAATATTGGAGTCCCAAGCAAACCCAAAGCTTCAAGAAATCCTAGATAGATTTAGGTGGAGACAGAAATAAGGGTAGGCCTTTTGGTGTTGAACAAAGAAATCAGGGCACTACCTAGGACATAGCCAACAAAACTTAGAAAACCCTATTTCAAGAAATTGAAAACACCATCAAGGAAGAAAACCGAAGACCCAAAACCCCCATGCATCAAATTAAAGGGGAAAAAAACCCTCCTAAAGTTCTAAATTAAATTCCTCTCTTAGAATGCGATAGGACTGAACAAGGAAGCTAAGAAAAGGTTGGTTGCTACCATGAGGAAATATTCCAATTCCATAATATTCCTTATTAAGGTAACCAAATTAGATGATCAATGGTCACCAAGGGTCGCTAAAACCATTTGGAAAAATTGTGACTTCATTTTCTCCTCGACTACCAGATTCTCAAGTGGGCTTTTATACCTCTAGAACCTAGCCAAATTCGAATGCAGATTCATCTCTGGTCAAGACAGATTGTCTAACATTCTCTTCCATGACCTTAGTTCCCAGACCTCTTGGATCATGACTAATGTCTATGCCCCCAACACTTCTAAGGGTAGAATGGTTTTGTGGAACACCATCACTCAGATGAGGTAAGCATTTGGTAATATCCCATGGATATTGGGAGGGGACTTCAATTCTCCCCTACACTTTTATAATAAAAGAGGATGCAATACCATCACTCACAGATCAAAAAATGATTTAAGACAGTTTGTGGACTCCAATTCTCTTATGGATATCCATTTGTAGGGATCCCATTTCACCTAGAGCAATAGAAGAAGGGGAAACAATCTCATACAAGAGTGTCTTGACTATTTCCTTCTGTCCCAAGCAGACCTCCTCCTATTTGGATATGCCACTCTTTAGGCTCTCCTGAATATAGGGTATCATCATAGTCCACTTCTTTTTGAAACAGCTAGCAGACCTCAGTTTAAAACTCCTTTCAGGTTTGAGTCAATGTGGACTCAACACTATGATCTCAAAAATCATATTGTAGAGTGGTGGAAGAGAGGATTCCCTAGGAAAGCCATCAATCAAGTAATGCAAAAACTCTGGTTGATCAAAGGAAATCTAAAATTTTGGAATAGGGAGACCTTCAAGAATATTTTTGAAACCAAGCAGGATATCAAAACCAGGCTTGATCAGATTGAGGATAAATTTTAGAAAGGGTAGGGGGATGACATGCTTTGAAATGAAGAGAAGATTTTGCTCTCTGATTATCATAACACCTTGCACAAAGAAGAAACGTTTTGGCACCAAAATCGAGAAAAATTTGGCTCAGGGAAGAAGATACAAACTCCAAGTTTTTCCACATATCTACTCTTAGGCACAGGGGAGACAAAAAAATTAAAGTCCTCACCAAATAGGATGGGTCATTCACCTCTGACATTCACAAAATTAGGAATGAAGCCATTTGTCTATTTGAAGACCTCCTCCCCCCCCCCCCCGCCCTCCCCTTTCATCCCGACCATGGATTATCTCCTCAAAAACATCCCCAGAACCATATCTGAAGCTACAAATGAGTTCCTCCTCAGACCCCTATTCCATAAGGAAATTCACCAAGCCCTATTTTCTATGAATCTAGATAAAGCCCCGAGGCTCGATGGCTTCCCCCCAAATTATTACAAACATACTAGGATATTGTGGGCCTTGATCTGTGCTGAGCCATCTTTGAAATGCAAACTTCCAGTGTCATTCCTAGAGATGTCAATTCTACCTTCCTTTACCTGATCCCCAAGGGGTGAATTCCCAGTCCCAGTCTGATTACCATCCCATCAACCTATGCAACGTCATCTAAAAAATTATGTCCAAAGCCCTTGCCAACAAACTCACTGAGATACTTCCCACCATCATCGATCCTTTCCAAGGCATCATTGTAAAGAGGTGGAACATTCTTGATAGCGTCATAACTATCCATAAACTGATCCATTCTACTCACAACTCCAACTCCTCTACCTTCTTCCTCAAGCTTGATATGAACAAAGCCTTTGACAGAGTTAACCTAGATTTCCTAACCAAAATTATCCTCAAGCACAATTTCCATGAATCTTGGGTAAATATGATCTCCAAATATTTTTCCTTTTCAAAATCCTTGCTATGGTGGTAGATGCTATCAAAAAAGTGCAGACGCATTTCCTATGGGCTAGAAATTATACTCAGATAAAATTCTACTTGGTCGCCTGGGATAAGGTTTGCACTCCTAAAAATAGAGGGGGACTGTGTTTTCACCATATAAGCATCACAAACAAGGCCTTCCTGGCCAAACAAGATTGGAAGGTGATAACCAATGCCAATATGAAGTGGGTGTCCATCATCAAAAGAAAGTATCTTCAGCACCAAACATTTTTGGATATGGGAACCCCCCGTATCGGTTCCCACTTTTGGAAATCCATAGCTCACACCAAGTAGTTGCTGCATCAGGGATCATGGTGGCAGCTAGGAAATGGCCAATACATTGACTTTTGTAAGGATTTATAAGCTAGATTAGATCCCCTCATTAATGATCTCGAAGTGGCCACCATCAAGCACCTCACAGATAAAAATTTTTATCTTAAAGTTGTTGATTTCATCACCAAAAACTAGGGAATTTGAACATGGAAATAGGCCAAGTTCATAATCAAGAATGATGCCATTGACAAGGCCATAGAAACCCTAAAAGACATATTTTTGGTGAAACTCATCCCGCTGTCTCAGAGGAAAGATGCACATTGTTGGAAAGGATCCAACGATGGGCTATTTACTGTTAAATCTGCTTCCCAAATGACGGATACCCATCCCATGACTCCTAGAAACAAAGATAGCTAGGCCATAGCCAAGAGCATCTAGCTCAATTACCTGATCCTGAAGATGGCCCACTTCTACTGGCTAGCTCCCCATAACAAAATCCTGACTATGAACAATTTGATCAAAAGGAGAGTCATTATTCCCAACAGGTGTTACATCTGCACCCAAGCTTGCGAGTCCACCCAACACATTCTTTTGGAATACCCCTTTACTTGGGATATTTTCTCCTACGTGATTAGTAGATTCCAGGTCAACTAGGTGTGGCCCAAGTATATCATAGCCCTATTCACCAAATGGTCTAGGGTCTTTAAAAATTTAAGAATTATATTTCCGTGAAACTCCTTGCTTCATCACACGACTTGGAAAATTTGGTTGGAATGCAATAATTACATTTTTAATAATAGCCCCAAAAACTTGAATGCTATCAGCATCAGAGCCATGTCCTTTTCCATTGAGAACAACAACCTCATTCCCCGCACCGATCCAAAATTTGGACTTGAATCCCACCTGTTCGCTTCTCTTGGGATCCCCTCAGACTGCATCAAAGTCTAGAATCCCCCAACCCCAGGGCCAACACCAAATGGGTCCCTCCTCCTTTAGGATGGCTCAAGGATAACTTTGATGGAGCATCCAAAGGCAACCTAGGTAGCATAAGGATGGGAGGAGTCATTAAAGATCACAACGACAATATTATCAAGGCTTTCACAAAAAAATTGGGGATCCAAACTAACAATTATGCAGAGGCCAGAGCACTATGGAGAAGCATTGAGGTGAGTAAAGCCCTTTCCAAACCAATCATATTTGAAGGGGATTCAGACGTTATAGTTTACCACATCATCAATAATATCATAGGAGGAAGAAACATTCAGACCATTATCCGAGAGTGCCAAGTTGCCCTTAACTACATTTCCCAATACAAGATCAATCACATGTTTAGGGAATAAAATAAGGTCGTTGACATCTTAGCTAACAAAGATGTCAACCAAACCACTCTGTCTGAATGGGAATAAGACTTCCCCAAGGATTTCACCACCATAGCCAATCAAGATGTGGAGCAAAGAATCGAAAGGTAGCTCTAGCCACCATCACGATATTATTTCAATACCAAAGGTGTTCCTTTTCAGCACCACTTCTCCTCGAAATATTACCAAAAAAGGTGGTTCTTACCACCATGAGGATGCTTCATCAACACCAAGGGTGTTTAATCTCATCACCATCAACCTTTGGAACTTCACTACTCCCATCATTCTTCGACGTGATGTTAGTATAATTTTTTGCATAGATATTTTGTCTTATCTCATCCACCCGTGCATTCCATGTTGGCCCTTGTCTTCGAATTCTAGCAGCTCATGCTACATTGTTTAAACCTCAATATCATTTTCTACCCACTTCGCTCTCTCCCCCACTCTCCACCATTCTAGCTCTGTCTTCATAAGCCATGCTTCTATCAAATTTTTCTCTCTCATCCCCTTTTTTCATATTATCTTCCCGGTGATCCATGGTGGCTGCTTTTCTCGCCTCTCTCTAGCCCTTTATCTCCACCTTGCATTCAAAAATATTTCCTTATCTAAGCATGCCAATAAATATGTTATAACTCTTCTTTCCATCCTTGTCTCCCCTAGTTTTATCACCACCATGGCCCTCTATGAGCCTTCTAACCTAGAGATTGAGCTTGGGACTATGACCCTGTTAGACACCAAGCGCTTCATCAATTTCTTCAAGATGTTCTCTAGGATAGAGGAGGATATCACCAGAGATTTCATTGAGATATGGAATCATGGAAAGGTGAAGGTTCGTGGTATTTTCTTTGAGGTAAGTGTGCATTCTATTGCCCAGGTCTTCGATATTCCTCATGATGGTAGAACAATACATAGAGATAGGTATAATTTTAAGGAGGAAATTGATCAGTTTCCTAATAAGGGAAAAAATATAGTTTGGGATAAGAAAGGGATTGTATTCTATTCATTGCATCAACTGTGGTACTCTGCCATTGTCCCTGTTATCCAGTATGTGACTGTTGACGATCCAAATAAGCCCCTCTGAGCATATAATATTACCCTTGTTAACCATCCTTGCGATGTTTGGCCCATAAACGTCCCATACTTCCTCCTGTATTCCATAATTATCACCATTAACAACTTTAGGGAGAGTAAATTCACAAAACCCCCTCATTACCAGGGACTCTTTCTGGTGCTTTACAAGCATACCCTAGCCCACCAAGTCTCAGGTGAAATTTTCTCTCGGTATCTGTCCCCCACTCACTCTTCCACCTTCGCCCAAGCTGATGCATCCACCCCCTCATCCCCCAAGCCCTCAAATTCCCCCCCCCTCATAGACTCTCGCCAATCCCCCTTCCCTGACACCTTCTACCCCCTGTGACCTTGGCAAAAAAACTTCATCCTCTGGTTCCATCCCTGCTAAAGCCGCTCCCACTAGCAAGCGCTCAAGGTTCAAGCAGAAGTCAATTCGGCCCCCCTAGAAAATAATGAAGTCCAACAGGCTCAAGAACCCGAACATAAGTGATCAACGACCGTATCCAAAATTTATCAGTGATGAATATGAGCATATCAACACTAATGTTAAGGATAAGCTTCACTTAGTGGCCCTCAACCATGTCAACGAAGTAGTAGGCCACCTACAGATTGTTGTTAACATTTTCTAGGAAGGAGGTGCTCTCCTCAACAATGCCATACATGAGCTCAAGGATATCCTTGCTATGCTCAAGACTCTTCTGTCCCTTGATCCTAATTCCAATGCAAAGGAGGAAAGGAACATGGATTCCTAGTAGCCTGGGAAATTGTCTGTTAGGCAGTGAGACTACCTATTTTTGTAATGGTTTTATGAAGTTTGTTTTCATTGTTTTTGGCCTTTACTGGACCAGGTTGAAAGGGATAGAACCCCTGATGGTTTTTGTATTGCTGCCACTATTGGGCAATGTTGTATATATCTACGTCTACTATAATAGGGATAGGACCCTTTAACCCATGCAGTAAATAAAATCCTTTTACCTACAAAAAAAAATTATTGAGTGCAAGGCAATATGACCTACTATACCTACAACACACCAAGAAAATATATCCACTACAATCATTCACCATATTGCAATCTAGTGTTTATTAGAGTGAGAAATTCTATAAGCATGATTAAGGGATTGCATCACTGCTAGTCCAATAGAAGTATATGGACTATAGGACTCATGAAACATTAGTCTCACTTTTTTAAGCAGGGAGATTAAAAATAGTAATAATAATAACTAATTATCTCACAATATTTATTTTCTATCCCCACATCTTTCCTATCACTTAGGCTGAGCATTGAAGTGGATCAAATTTCTTCATTGAATATATGCTACCTATAAAAACTTAGCATTTATTAACAACAAGCATCACATAAACCCAACTAGAAATCAGATAATGTTTACCACAACCCAGTGGATCAAATTTCTTCATTGAATATTTGCTACCTGTAAAAACTTAGCATTTATTAACAACAACCATCACATAAAGCCAACCAAAAATTAGATAATGCTTACCACACCCCACACCCCACTCAGGATGACACACAACTGAATAGTGAGTAACCAACCATACATATATATAGGTAGAAAGGGTTCATACTCACATATATTGTGAAACCAACTATGATAACCATAATTGCAAACCCATGTGGAAGTATTTCCACAAAGCTTCTCCCTACTAAAACATAAAATACTACAACTGGGATGATGATCCCAAACAATATTGAAATCAATCTCCTCAAGCTAGCTAATACAAAATTTAAATGTGAGAAAAAGAACAAAATACAAAATGGTTATTTGACAACCAAGACCTAATATTAACTTGCACCAGGTTGGGTGTATTTTAAACTAGCGATTAATTCACAAAATTACTAGAATTTCAAGCCATACTGGGATTAAATGGTGATAATCCTTCTTCTAACACTATTAACGAAATAAAGGAGAACTACTCAGTAATTTATGTTGTAAAATTTACGTAACTAGTTGTTGTTGCTTCAAACACAAATTCAATAAAACATAAATTTTAGATATCTAATAGCCAATAGCCTCCTCCTTGCAGAACATTGAAATCCTAGCTCTCTTTCAGTTTTATCAAACTGTGTTCAATGTACCAAGAGCAGGTATCTACCTTTATTTTATAAGTCCTCAACAAAATACCGTACAATCAAAACATAGGAGTTTGAACCATACTTTCATACTTCAACATAGTCTATCCAACATTAACAAAAATTGGAAAGCCACAACCAGTTGAAGTCTCTTGTTCAAAGCTCCCTGGGTATGTTTAAACACATAAACAATATACAAAATTTTGGTAATGCAGATTCTAGTATAATGCAAACATAACAATCAAATTTTTGGGATAACATTGGGCCATGTCAGTATTGCAGCCCACAACATATTCAATTCAAACAAATTATGATAAAGAGCTCTTAAATTTAAATCAACTTTCCACCTCTTTGATATCATCACCAACACAATAGAATCACATATCAAACAAGCAACATATCAAACACCCAAGTTGATAACCTCCAATTGTCGATTAACAAACATTGTGGAAATATAAAATTTAAAAATTATAAATGAAAAGACATTTGGAAAGGCATAAATATGAGATAATCATTGGCTTTTCATTACTAATCAGCAACTATGGACAAAATAAAAATATGATGATGTATTATTTGGAGAGTATAGTGATTGGTTCAATGTGATTGGTCCACTAGACTACCAAGTATGTTCTTCAAAGTATCATGTGCAACTTTTTGTTTCTGATGACTCATTTTTTTAAAATTTTTGTAGCTATCCTAAAACATCCAAACATATTATGTGGTAATGTCATGCATTCACTTTATGTGCATAAATGGATTGCAAAACTTCTATAGAGATGCTAGTGTTAAGTTTCAATAGAATCTATGCAAGAACCCATATATTTGCATTCTTGTCTCAATAAAAGCTTTAAAGTCTTGTAATATGGGAGGAATTAAGTTTTCAAATTTCAGTTGTCTATCTAATCTGACAATTTTCTATATTATGCAAAAAAACTCTTTATATTTCAGTTGTGCAGGCATCCACCCAATTGTGCAGATTTTCACTAACATTGTTATTGAATCCTAAGCAGCATTACCAAAAGATAAGCATATATAAGTTTGCAAGATAATGGAGACTCAGAGCTCTCTATAGAGAAAATTCATAGTACCATGCTTGAAATGGGTCATGCCCAGTGGAGAAATAGAAAGCACGGTTGTAAGAATGCTAAATGAATGGAAAATTCTTATTTCAAGTGCAAAATTAGTTATGATTATATATGTAAATGGAAAATTCTTATTTCAAGTGCAATTCTTATTTACAGATATAGATGAATGGACAACCTGAGCCCTCCATATAATAGGAAGATGTCTAAACATCCCTACCCACCCCAACCATCAGAGATGAGGTGAGAGGGTATCCTGAGACTTTCGTCAGATACATAAATATCCATCTATGCAAATCAAGTATTGCTACTAAGGACTAGGACTAAGAGTCAAACATGAAACATCAATTTCATAACTAACACTCACTCAACACAATAAACCTTCATTTCAACACATTACAACATGCATGCATGATTAGACTCTTAATCCTATGCCCTAGCAACACTTGCATTCTCTCTTTTTTTTTACCAAATTACCTTCTTGTATTTGAATGGCCAACCTCATGCTCAAGATACCTACTCGCCTCACTCCTAGCTTGGCTGCCCATTAATTATCTACTAGCATTTTCTAAAAATAGAACAAAAAATTTCTAACAACACTCGTTAATTATTTTCATTAATTATAACTAATTTTGAAGTACAATAATTAGGCTTCCAACCATGTACCCTCACATTCTTCATGGATATATTGAATGTTGTTGTTGTTTGTATTTTCATCTTATGCAGTTTTAGGTCCAACAAAATCTATTGCTCTAGAGACACTAACATATTCTGCCTCGTATGCTTCAGTGTCTTTGATCCCTCTTGGAGGTGATGTGAGAACCACATACCAACTGGTATCAAGTGGATCATTTACATAAAAGACTTGTATGGCTTGCGATTCTAGGATAAATGGATCATCTTTTAGTCTATCCCGACCAAGTAATTTGTTCATGTTGACCAATGTGAAGCCCATTTCATCCTTTCTACATCCATTCCTCATATCAAGAACATTCACCCAATCACATTTGAATAGGGGTATCAAAACCGATAGTAATCCAACAATCCATATGCGTCATTGACCATTCCAATGATGTCATCTTGTACATCTTTAGTAATTGGACCCTCATCAATGGTAGAATATGTTTCAATGTATATTTCTCAAAACTAGAGGGTTGTTCTCCATACAAAACAAACTCAATATATATCTTGTCAATCCCTTAGGCCAAATCAAATGGTCATGAATCTTTGAAAAACTAAGAGTTTCTATATTTTGAGCACTTTCAACATAGGAATCTAGTTCTTTAAGGGTCCATTAAATTCATTATTACAAAATATAGGAATTGGTGAACCCCATGATAATAGTCCTCATTATTTCTACAAACAACCCCCCCAAAAAATAAGAAAGTATAGTTATAAAAGTAGATCTTATCGAAAGCACAAATTTTCTTCGTTAATGGAGATAACATAGTTGAAATACCTGATCCTAGCCAAGCTTTATCCATGATACTTGATGGAAGATCTTCTTATACTTGGCCACATCATAGATAAGGTAAAATTTATCTTTGATTCAACATTCATACAACTGCATATTGCATTTTACTTGTGGCCATAATCATTTTTAATTTTTTTTGGCATGCAACCCCATATGCAAATTGATAATTCATTTGATACACCATCATTCTCTTCCATACCACAAGTCTAACATGTGAGAGAACACTGATCAAAATATCAGGCATATTGAAGCACTTACAGACATTCAAAGAACTTACAGACATTACTATATTGATCAGCCCAACCCTAAAAAATTGTATTTTTAAAAAAATATGATTAATAGCCAATTTCAATAACTATGATTTAAAAACTTGCACCTCCCTCAAGGACCAATTCCCAAACACTTAGATGATAGGATTCTCTAGGAACCCCATGATAACACTTCAATGAGAAAGAGAATAAAGGAACAAACTCTGCTTTAGAAACCATAAAGAATGTGTGTATTGAGTAATGATTTTCTACATTGAATGACCATTTATGAGTTTAGAAAAAACCCTAACAAAGTCTAATGAGTTTTTCCATTATCTGTGTGATTCTTGGGTGAATTAATACCTAACAATTGACCCAAATCTTAAGCCCTAAAAAACTTTAAGAAAGCATCCCTCACAGGATTAAGATTACTTGTTTCATAGAATATTTAATAGCATGCAAAACAAAATCTTAGACTTCATCAAAGATAATCCATGCAAGATAAGCCTCAGTTTAAGTCCTATTTAACAATATCCTATATCTAGCAAATTAGTCCCAAAAATGGCTATACCATTCATATCTAGATCTCAATGTTTTAAAATTTTAAAAACATGGATGCTCCACAATCTTAAGCAACTATATATTTTACCAATTTTTATTTAGCCTTTTGCTCTTTCATATTTCTTGAATACCTTGAAAATTTTCAATAGTAAATACCTAAACTTAGGGATTGGCTTCTACATATAAAGGTCAATGGGTGCACTAGCACAAGGGTGCAAAAGTTACAGGGAAACAATACACTGTGCAGTCCCTCAAAAATTGGATACACAAGTAGAAGAGTGCAGCTGTGTATTTTATATATATACATATAGACAGATAGATACCTACATAAAATATTTATTTAAAAAAAAAAGAAACAAAATTAAATTTTTATTATTTCTTTAAACATTCTGCTTGTTACTTTTTAACTTCACATTTTTAAAACAAAATTATGTGGAACCCCATTGTGTAGGCCATGTGGAGGTTAAGATGCATGTTAGAAGAACTGTATGCTGCCCAAATGCAATTGGTTTACCACAAGAGTAGACAATGCATATATGATCTATGTGCTTCATCAAGCGTGGCCGCACCATATTTCATCCAAGTGGTAGCTCAACAACATGTGTCAATCCCAACTAAAACTTCTTTTATTTTCCTTGTTCCCCTTCCAGGGTGAAGGGACAATACCCAACATTTTGCCAATCCCTAATTTTGACAATCCCTAATTTGTGTCAATCCCTAATTTTGACATCCCTAATGATAAATCAACTTGTATAAATAAAAAATAGAGCTTGCTGAATCTGACAGATAATTGTTTGTCATGCCTGATAAAATAGTTTAAGGAAGTGAACTAACTTGTGTTCGATAGGCATGCATGGACTTGTCGAATGCCAAAGTTCCTTGGGAAAAGGAAGTGCCCAAGGCAAAATGGACCCCATTTATGCCTGCATTGACACAATCAAAACAAATAGGGTTGTCTGCATGTGAGAAAGTTTTGTTTGCTATGCTATGGGATAATAGGCTTGTACCATACTCTTTGCAATTTATCAATATATGTCTATAGAATGCAAAATAAATAAGTTCAATCCATAGAGACTCTTTGTACAAAAGTCTATAAAATAGTCAATTACTAAAAGTTGGAGGATAATTCATGATAACCTATGAATACCTACCTAATTCATCATAACCTACATACCTACCTAAACTCTTTTCATGCTCAACAGAATGAGATCATTCACAATTATTTTATGGTTTGAACTTAATTTTTTAATAAAAATTGAAAGACATATCAATTAGATGTTCAGACAAAGACTACCAAAAACTCTTTAAACAAAACCGCATCCTCATGGCTTTACTCCTCTGAAGTGAAACGAGAAAACCAACTGGCCTATTTTCCTTTGGCAAATTGGTTGATGTGAGATATATATGTTATACTTTGAGTTTTAGCCCAATTGTTTTCAAACGCTACACTTGATCGAGTTCCTAGCTCTGGTTGAGTAAGAAATAGCATTAGGTCATTTCTCGGGTAAAGGTGAACTAGATTTCTTACTTGCCATAGATTTATTACTTCCATATGAGACCCCTTTGGAATAAGGAACCCACCACTTTGCTATACATATTGTTTCAAATTTGTACCTTTTTGGATTTCAACCATTTGACAAAGTTTGTGGTAAATCAAGCCTTGCCAGTCCCTTGGATTTAATACATGGTACTAAATATAAGCCCTTGTTGTTTACATTCAATATTTCACTATCTTGCTTCTTTAGTCCAAGTTACATGGAGCCAATAAAGTACTCTTTGTCCTCTAAGAGTGAGTCTTGACCCTTGTTTTCCTAATATGAAGCAAAGGCAGGAGAGTCACTCCATGATTTAAGTTGACCCTCCTTTCTTTAATGTGCCTCTAAAGCAAAGGATAATGCATAATATCACACATGCCTTTTATTTGTTGCATACCTCTTCAAAATTTAGTTTATATTTGTGCTAAACTAATGGTGATACTAATTTTAGTCTTGGGGACTTCCTCAGGAACAAAAGGGCCCGAACAAAAAATATTGACCCAATTGACCTGGCTAGAGTTGGTGCTCTGAGTCTTGAGGATGATCCAACTATTGAAAGTAAAGATAATAATCCTACTACCCAAGCACAACCTGCACAAGGTAAGTGGAGTTTCTTCTGCAACTTATTACTACATAGTACACTCCAGGGAAAATAAATAAAAAATCTAACCACTAGGTACAATAAAACTTTTCCAAGAGAAATAATTATGGTGAGATAGATAATTTTTTCTTAAAAAATCCTCAAAAGGGAAGGTGGAAGAAGATACACAAGTGTATGTTGAAGAGGATTAAGTTTGCTTAAAGGAGGACAGAGGAGAAAAACAAATTAAATATCCTCTTTGAAATAATGTATTCTGATATTGCCTTATTGTCAATATTTGACCTTTTGCCAACATTCTTACCATGGGGAGATCCAAGTTGCTACCAGGTTAGTCAACTGTGTGGCCCACTCTTTGGGGATTGTCAAACCTCCACAATTGTCTATGTCATTCACGGATGGGATATAATAGCCATGATGTAGCCAGTTCCTTAGTTTTTCATCGAACAATAGAGATATGTTGTTGCATGACAATTAATGAAGAAAGGAAGCATGCATCATTTGCAGCAATATTCTATTAGGAATAGAGTAAATTGGTTATTCCAAATTATGCATCATTTAGGCATTTTCCAGACATCATAATCTTATACTGCAAGAACATATTAGTCTAGCATATCCTTGATCGCTATGAAATGTTTGACTTTGATAGAAAATGTGATACAAGTTGAGACGTCTCTAGTAGCTGCAGTCAACAATGACCAACCAATTGGTCATAAGGAGGTACATCTTGAAGATCCAAAACCTGAACCTACTTCAGGCAAAAGCAAGGATGGAACTTCAGAACCTGTTGAACCTAGTCCAACTAGAAATGAAAAGGATAGTCCAACAAAAAGTGAAAAGGGTACCCTAGTTAAAAGTGATAAAGTTAGTCCAATAAAAAATGAGAAGTGTAGATCAGCTAAAAGTGAAAAGAGATCTTTTGGACCAATGTGCATGGAGCAATTGCAAGAAGAGCTCTCATGTGCGGTACTAAACTTTACTTTTATTCACTCACTATGAGTTTGTTTATTCCAATGTAAGAACTAATTATAAAACTGTTGGGATAGGATCTCTACAAGAGATTGTGATAATGAAAATATCTGAAAAGGGTAACTGCACATAATGCTTTAATAACAGTAGAGTTGAAGCACTTGAACAATAGAAAGCAATTGTTTCTAGCAAGACTTTTCAATTTAGGATAAATTTGTATTCCCCTTTAGACTTCATGATATTTTTTGGAGATAAGACTATATTTTGGTCAATGCGAATCTATAACTTCAACTTTTTCCTATAGGTATGTCTTGACATATGTTTTGAGCCCTCCACAACATCTTGTGGTCACAAGTATAACAATGTGGTGTGAGAAAATCCCTACTAATATTCATATTTATCTTCTACCAAGCATAAGTTAGATTTGCTTCCATATTTTATCTCCTATACTGATATTTCTATATGCAGTTTTTGTAAGATGTGCTTGGAAAATGTCATTGAGAAATGTGGTCCGTGGTGCCCCAAATACCGCCAACCATTGAGGTAAGTTCAAGAAAATAAGGCCCTTCATTGAATGTGTACTAAACAAGTTGGATTGAATTTGAGAAATCCTTTATTCAAATGATCATATAGGTGTGGATGTTTTTAAATAAATCTAGATAGATTGAGCATAATTCTTAGAGAAATCATACCCATGGGATAAGCTTAGAAATCGAGAAGCAAGAGAATAGTTTTGAGGTTGTGAACCTTGATATATTGATAGTACAAAGTTGTGATTGCAGGGGATATTTTCATGCTTGTCAGATCAACATTGTACTTTGGAACATGGTTCAACTTTTATTTCCCAAAGAAGTTGAGGGAAGGATTAAGGCAAAGAATGAAAGAGATGCAACTTTAAAGCTTGAAAAAATGATAGAAAGGCCAAACTTTTATGCCAATCAACTTAACAGAGGAGGAGGAGGATTCAAGAACAATGGATGCAATTGGTAAGGTTACCCAACCAGAGGAATTGGCCTAAGGAGGCCTGCACATAATAATACTACAACTACCTTTACATAGTCTCTTGATATTTCATCTTCAACTATTTCTTTATCTCCTATCAAACTCACGAGATATGACTACATATTTCTTATATGAAAAATATTTTATTAACCTTCTAACAATAACAAAACCTAATGATTACATAAAACCAAATATTGACAAGATACAAAGTATTTACAAGGTACCAAATAATGTAATATTCTCCAAAACTTTTAATTAAAGAAATTGTAAACATAGGTACAATGTAATTCTACATCAATAAGATGTGTATGACCTCCTTAATAGACGTCTTGACCTATGTAGTTCAAAAATGAATGATCAACAAGCTCTTAGGCAACCTATTCCCCTTCCATCAATTTATCTATAGCCAATGGATCCTTGGTTCATCGGTTGGGACAAATAGTTGACATAGCCCACACCAAGGTTCAAATCTTGGTGGCACCAAATAGCCCAATGTGACTAAATCGATGTAAAAGGGAAAGGGCAACCCTTTCAAAACCCTATTTTTTATTTATTTTAAAATACCTTATATCTATAAAGGAATAAGGGATAATATGTTCAAATGAGCGCTTTGCATGGCCTGATTACACATGCAAAGCCAATGAACAAATGATATATATCCCTTTGTGACCCCATTCAAATCTGTGAAATGTCAAGTACTATCAGACATTTAGAGCCCAATTCACTGCCCATAGTTCCCTAGCTGCACTAGCTGCAAATCAGTGGTGACATGAAACCATTGAGTGCAACAAAGAGCAGATTCAACCAGCATGGTCCAAACATCTTTTAATGAGTCAAATTAGAATGAATGGGTGCTAAAGACCCAATAATCCCCTCTTGGGTATCAAACAAAATTATGGTTTCTAACATAACATTTCTTAATTGAAGGTATAATTATTTTTGAATTGGAAAAGCAAAAAATAAGTACAAAAATTTAGTGTGTCTACAGTCAAAACTTAGTAGTGTCCCTACCTACTTACAACACAACATGATTTCAAGTAACTGAAGGGATACTTTTACTTTTACCTTTGACAAACACTCACAAGGAAATCATGAAAATATTGTGGCATCTAGACATCACTCCTTGTCATGCCCAAACTATAGTAATATTTCTGATCCCATATCAATCTTGAGTATTGCCACATCATTTGTTTCCCTCACAATCAAATAGAAAGGGCACGAGGTAGTCATAATGCCCCAACTTTAAATGAATTTTATAGTAGAATGTTGTGTTCCTCAAAATCTGAGACAAGGATGATGTGGGACAAGAAGCCATGTTTTGCTAAGATCTAAACCTAATTTTGGGGGACACATATGGGACAACCAAACAACCAAGAGATAACATACATCTAAAACCATAGAAGCAGGCAACTAAGAGCCTAAATTTTAGTTAATCCAACTATCCAAATTCATAATCAAAATAAAATGTTAAAATCAAAACAAAATATGGAAGTCTAAACCACCATCAGATGCACTAGAATTACCCTAGGTGTCATAGAAGTGTCACAATATCTTAAGGACTCCAAGGCATCTAGACAACCTCATCCTAGGAAATCCCCCTTTCAAATACTAGCATTCCAAGGGGGCAAAACATCCTAGAATGACCCCTACCTTAGGCCCAAAAAGGGGGACAAGATGTCCCCATTGTAGAGCCACAAAATACCAAGGACAACAAATTCAGGGGTCAGTGTCTCCACAAAACATACTCAGGTAGCCAAACAAGAGACGAAGGCAAAGGCATCTTACAATCATTGCAATGACAATAAATATTAAAGCTTGAAACCCACCAATAAGTTCCCCTAGAAATGGATAACAAACAGACCAAAACCAACATGGGCAAATAGGGAAAAATATTTGGAAATAAAATTTTTGGGAAGCCCTGGAAACTCAAATAACAAATTGCGATGAAAGATAACTAGATTTCAAAGCATGAGTAGTGCTTACCACTTAAAATCTCCTTTCACCGGGCAAGGTAGAGAAAGAATCGACTAGCACTTCCCTCCCCTCATCTGTTGTGTTGCGTGTTGCTCCACCCCCTTTGAGAAAAATAGAATAAATAAGTGCTTTGCTTTTCCCATGGTCCCTCCATCTATTGTGTTGCACGCTGCTCCACCCCCTTTGAGAAAAATAGAATAAATAAGTGCTTTGCTTTTCCCACGGTATTTATATATATTTTTGGTGAGACCCTAAGAGGGTAGTTTTAAACCGCCCTCTTAGGGTTGCCTAAACCACCCTCTTAGGGTCACCCTAAGAGGGTGGTTTAAAACCGCTGCATCTTGGGTCACCCTAAGAGGGTGGTTTTAAACCATCATCTTAGGGTCACCCTAAGAGGGTGGTTTTAAACCACCCTCTTAGATCCCTAAGAGGGTGGTTTTAAACCGCCCTCTTAGGATCTATTAGGGCAATTTTTTACCGTCGTAAAAAACCACCTTATTTTAGCCATCATTAAAAGCCTTTTTTGGTGTAGTGTGATTGTTAGGAGCATGTACAAATTAATGAACCAATAATATGTTTTTTTGAACCATAATAGTGACCTAGATACACATGTTTTATTGATGGCAAGCCGGGATTCACACAAACGAATTCACAGTAATTTTCATTAAATTGCACAATACAGCTATACAGTAGTAACTCTCAGGCCTACAACTTCCTCCCCAATCCCGAACTTCACCATCCCTTTACAAAGATTTTCCTCGAGTTTTTAACGAGGCCTCAATCCTCCAGGCAATCAATGCCTCCACCAAACAAATTTCAAATTCAAATTTCCCCCCAGGACGAGAATTCAAATTTTGCCATAAATGGGCCACCGCCCGAACCACCATGGAGCTTGCATTAATGGTTTTCCTCGACCTGCAACCGTCGTCTTCGTCAGATCGATCTCCTGTACCGTGGTCTCCTCCATAATGGCCATTACTTGCGTCTGTTCCATTGCCTGTACCTGTTACTTTGTCAATAAAAGAAAAGAAACGCGGTCGTGGCTCTCATCTTGATTCAATACACGTAGTTGTCCACGTGTTAAATCTGACCTCCCCTGGTTGTCCGCATACATACTTGGCTTTACCCACCTCTGTCCACAAATTTTCTAAAACACGTGCCCCTCTCCATAGTTTTGATACACGTGGCTGCCCACGTGTCAAATCCTGCCTTGTCCGGTCTTCGTTTCATTTTCTTTGGTCATGATTTTACTTGGTCGCGATATCGCGACAAAAAAAAATGCTTCCTCAAGCCTCAACTCTTTGGGGTCACGAAATCATGACATGTCATGATTTTGCGACCCCTCCCCTCTCTCTCTCAACCTTCTCTTTGCTGAAGCTCCTCGTAAATTTCTCTGCCTTGCGTTGTCTTGTGAAAATGCCACGTGGCGGTTTCTAACCGATCGCGATATCGCGACAGGTCGCGATATCGCGACCTGTCGTGATATCGTGATAGGACCCTTTCTCCTTCGCTTTGCATTGGTGACCGTGGCGATATCGTGACATCACGATATCGCGACGTTTGGAACCCTTCTCTTTGCCTTTGAAATTTGGTCGCGATATCGCGACGAAACCCGCCAAAGCTTCACAGCAGCTTTCGAGGTCGCGATTTCGTGACCTCTCCTCCCTTTGCCTTAAAACTTCTCCAAACCCAAACATTGCTTTACAAAACCTTCTCCAATGCCGAAAATAAAAAGATCAAAGTGCAAAGAACTTAAAAAGAACTAAAAAAAATTTGGATGACGCAGGATTGCCCTACTGTTTCCGGATGCTCCTGCATCAGACACCCGGGGTAAATTAAAAGTGATCCTCACTTCTGTTTTGTTTGGGGAAGACCCAGGCGGTCAACCTCCGTCTTCGACAGCCAAGTTGCGTCCTCAATAGGTTTGCCCTTCCACTTAATTAAATACTCAGAATATTGCTTGTTTCTGGTGCTTCTGCCTTCACGGGTGTCCAATATCTCCTCGACCTCGTCTGTGGTTGGAGTAGAGGCAGGAATTGGCCATAATTCTGCACTTGGTATTTCTGTACCCTCCCCCTCATGATATTCCACTAAATCTGAAACATTAAAAATAGGTGAAATATCAAGCCAATTGGGCAACTCCACTTCATATGCATTTCCTGACTCCCGCCTTCCCAGTATTCTGCATGGTCCAAACTTCTTCATCTTCAATTTGTTATAAGTCTTGGCAGGGAATCTCTCCTTCCTGAGATGCACCATGACCTCATCTCCCACTTTGAACTCCTTGAACCGCCGCTTCTGGTATGCCCTTGTCTTGTATTGAGTATTCATTTTTATAATTTGTTTTCTTACTTCTTCATGCAGACTTTTCATATGCTCCGCAAATTCTTCTGCCTCGGCACTGCACTTTTCTCTTTTGTCCAACTTCCTCAGTTCAGACACATTTCTTGGGCTGTTCCCGTATATTATCTGGAATGGAGATTTGTTGGTGCTCTTATTAACTGAACTGTTATAAGCAAATTCTGCCTGTGGTAAAGCTAAATCCCATCCTTTAGGCTGATCTGATATCAAACATCTCAATAGATTACCCAGGCTTCTGTTCACCACCTCTGTCTATCCATCAGTCTGTGGGTGGTATGCAGAACTGAATTTCAGGTCTGTTTTCATCTTCTTCCACAGAGTTCTCCAAAATTACCCAACAAACTTGGTATCTCTGTCAGAAACTATGCTTCTTGGCAGACCGTGAAGTCGTACCACTTCCTTGAAGAATAACCCAGCAATGTGAATTGCATCACTTGTCTTCTGATAGGGAATAAAATGTGCCATTTTGGAGAATCGGTCAACCACCACAAACACTGAGTCATTTCCCCTCTGTGTTCTCGGCAATCCAAGAATAAAATCCATGCTTATGTCCTCCCATGGCCTCTCAGGTACGGGTAATGGCTGGTATAATCCTGTGTTTTGCCTTATGCCCTTTGCCATTTGACATATTCTGCATCCTTGCACAAACTTTCTCACATCTTGCTGAAGTTGTGGCCAATAATAATTTTCATCCACTAGGGCAATAGTCTTATCCCTTCCAAAGTGTCCAGCCAATCCTCCGCTGTGCTTTTCCTTGATCAAGTTCTCCCGCATGGAGCTCCTTGGAATGCATAATTTGCTCCCCTTGAACAGCATTCCATCTTGGATTAAGAAATCCAACCATTTTGTCCGGTCCACCGTAACAGGTGTTAAGCAAGCCTTCCAAGCTTCTGCAAAATCCGGATCTGTAGGGTACAAACCCTTCAGTTCTTCAAATCCCACTACTTCCACTGTCAATTTCATCAGTAAAGTCTGCCTTCTTCTCAAGGCATCTGCAACCTTGTTTGATTTCCCACTTCTGTGCTTCAAGCACAAAGGTATAACTTTGAAGGAATTCTACCCACTTCATGTGTCTTTGGTTCAGTTTTGTCTGACTGTTAATGTACTGTAAAGCCTGATGATCAGTAAATAGAACAAACTCCTTTGGCAGCAAATAGTGTCTCCACTTCTTCAGAGCCTGAACTATAGCATAAAATTCTTGGTCATAAACTGAATATTTTTTTCGAGCATCATTCAACTTCTCACTGAAATAAGCAACTGGCTTGCCTCCTTGACTCAAGATACGACCCCTATTACACTGCCACTGGCATCACAGTCCACCTGAAAGACCTTGCCAAAGTCTGGAAGTGCCAAAACAGGCTGTTCTGTCACCTTTCTCTTTAATGTATCAAAGCTCCTTTCAGCCCCAGATGTCCATTTGAACTCCTTTTTATCTCCCCTCATTGTTTCTGTGAGAGGTGCACAAATGCTGCTGAAGTTCTTTATGAACTTCCTGTAAAAGCTGGCCAAACCATGAAAGGATCTTACTTCTGTTGTGCTTCTTGGGGTAGGCCATTCAATGATGGCTCTTACCTTCTCTGGGTCCATTTTTAGGCCTTCTGCTGAGATCACAAACCCCAAGTATACTAACTCCTTCTTGACAAAGTTACACTTTTTCAGATTTATTAACAACTGCTCTTCCCGTAGTTTCTCAAAAACTCTCCTGATGTGCATCAGGTGTTCCTCCAGGGTCCTGCTGAATATCAATATATCATCTAAATAAACAATAACAAATTTTCCCAAGAACTCCTTTAGTACTTCATTCATCAGCCGCATGAAAGTACTTGGTGCATTGGACAGCCCAAACGGCATGACCAACCACTCATACAAGCCTTCTCTTGTCTTGAAGGCTGTCTTCCATTCATCCCCTTCTCGGATACGGATCTGATGATAGCCACTTTTCAGGTCAATCTTTGTGAAGTATTCAGCTCCACTTAAACAGTCCATGATATCATCCATTCTTGGCAATGGGAATCTGTACTTAATAGTGATTTTGTTGATGGCCCGTGATTTTGTACACATCCTCCATTCCCCATCCTTCTTTTGCGCCAGCACTACAGGTACTGCGCATGGACTCAAACTTTCCCGAATCAATCCCTTTTCTAACAATTCCTGGACCTATCTATTTAACTCCTCAGTCTCTACAGGCGTCATCCTGTGTGCAGCTTTATTTGGCAAGCTGGATCCCGGTACTAAGTCTATATGATGGCTAATTTTCCTTACTGGGGGTAAACCCTCAGGCACATTGTCAGACACAATATCTAGAAATTCTTCCAGTAGATTTAAGACCTCTGTCGGGGCATCCTGGAATTCCTTTCCCCTGACTCTAGGGATTATTGCATAACATAAATGTTCATGCTTCAACCCGTTTAGGAACTTCCTCCCCTCAACTAAACAAACTCTAGGATTGCTACATACCTTTTCATCCGCATCCTTCAAAGGCTTTAGTTTATGGCGTACACCATTCTTTGTCAATGAGTAGGTGTTGGCACGGCCATCATGCACTGCACTCCGATCAAATTGCCAGGGCCTCCCCAGCAACATGTGGCAAGCATCCATGGGTAGGATGTCACACAGGACCTCATCACAATAATTTCCAATGTTAAATTTAACGGAACATTGCTCATTGACCAAAGCTCCGTGGTCCTTCTGTAACCATGCGACCCGGTATGGGTGTGGGTGCTTCTTCCTTTCTAACTGTAGCTTTGTAACCATTTCCTCAGAAACCAGGTTATCCGTGCTACCATTATCAATAATGATATTGCAAACCTTGCCCGCACATTTACATCTGGTGCGGAATAAACTTTTTCTCTGGTCTGTGTCCCTTTCCTCATTCAACAGGACTCTTCTTACAATCATTGTTTCTCCTCTCTCTGCTTCTTTGGAATGCTCAGACTCAGCATCTTCCTCTGCCACAGTAGCTCTGGCTGGACCCTCAGGCCTCTTGTTCGTCCTTTCCCGATGTTGTGGACACTCAAATGCCCGATGTCCTTCTTCACCACAGTGGAAACATGTCCCACGAAATACTCCTCTTCCAAATCCTCGTCCAGATCCACCCCATCCTCTTGGGTAACTGTTTTGTTCTCGGGGCCGATAAACATCTTCTTCCTTTTGGTCCTGGTTACTACTGGTTTCACCAGTCTTCTTTGGGTCCTTGTACTTTTCTCCACTGGTTCTCCCACCAGTTCTTCCACCACGGCCCCTTCCTCTTTGTTTGCCTTCAAACCGCCTGTTCAGTTTTTCTTCTACCTTTAAGGCAAACTGGTAAGCATCCTCAATGGTGCTTATCCGAACCAGGCTTAGTTCCTCCTGGATACCGAGTCTCAACCCATTGATATAACGGACCACCTTTTCCTTGTTTGCCTCCAAATGCCCAGTTCTAATAGAGATCTTGTAAAACTCCTCGGTGTACTCTTGGACAGTTTTGTTTGTCTGCCTCAAGCTCTGCATTTTTCTTAGCAGATCCAACTCGTAATCTGTCGGGATGAACTGTCTTTTCAGCTTCTCCACCATTCTGTCCCATCTTGTTATTCTCTCCTTCCCTCGTCTGTTCCTCTCCAACTGTACTCCCCTCCACCAAATGCTGGCATGACCCTTCAACTTGGTCTTCGCAAATCTGACCCGATTAGGGTCTTCAACCTCCTCGTACTCGAAATACTCCTCTAAATCATTTATCCAGTCAATTACTTCTTCTGGATTTAAGTTACCCGAGTATGTGGAAACCTCCATTTTTGGTTGCTTTCCAATCTGAGAGATGGCCTTGTATAACCGGGCTTGTGCCGGATCCATAGCCTCCTCTTCCTCTTCAGATTGGTTTTCTTCTTCAACTTCGTCCTCACTTTCCTCTTCCCTTCCGGGCTCGTGCCTTCTGCGTAACTCTGCTTGCAGGGCTTGAACTTGTCTCTGCAAGGCTCGGAAGTCTTCGGCCGGCACCACATTTCCTACTCCGCCACGGTTTCTTCGTGGAGGCATTATATTTTTTTTTATAAAATTCTTCCACAGATCCTGGTGTAACTGCCTCTCTCCGATGATCTGTTACACACTCAGGAGCTCCCGCTCTGATACCACTTGATGGCAAGCCGGGATTCACACAAACGAATTCACAGTAAATTCATAGTAATTTTCATTAAATTGCACAATACAGCTATACAGTAGTAACTCTCAGGCCTACAACTTCTCCCCCAATCCCGAACTTCACCATCCCCTTTACAAAGATTTTCCCCGAGTTTTTAATGAGGCCTCAATCCTCCAGGCAATCAATGCCTCCACCAAACAAATTTCAAATTCAAATTTCCCCCCAGGACGAGAATTCAAATTTTGCCATAAATGGGCCACCGCCCGAACCACCATGGAGCTTGCATTAATGGTTTTCCTCGACCTGCAACCGTCGTCTTCATCAGATCGATCTCCTGTACCGTGGTCTCCTCCATAATGGCCATTACTTGCATCTGTTCCATTGCCTGTACCTGTTACTTTGTCAATAAAAGAAAAGAAACGCGACCGTGGCTCTCATCTTGATTCAATACACGTAGCTATCCACGTGTTAAATCTGACCTCCCCTAGTTGTCCGCATACATACTTGGCTTTACCCACCTCTGTCCACAACTTTTCTAAAACACGTGCCCCTCTCCATAGTTTTGATACACGTGGCTGCCCACGTGTCAAATCCTGCCTTGTCCGGTCTTCGTTTCATTTTCTTTGGTCATGATTTTACTTGGTCGCGATATCGCGACAAAAAAAAAATGCTTCCTCAAGCCTCAACTCTTTGGGGTCACGAAATCGTGACATGTCACGATTTCGCGACCCCTCCCCTCTCTCTCTCAACCTTCTCTTTGTTGAAGCTCCTCGTAAATTTCTTCGCCTTGCATTGTCTTGTGAAAATGCCACGTGGCGGTTTCTAACCGGCCGCGATATCGCGACAGGTCGCGATATCGCGACCTGTCGTGATATCGTGACAAGACCCTTTCTCCTTCACTTTGCATTGGTGACCGTCACGATATCGTGATGTCGCGATATCGCGACGTCGCGATATCGCGACGTTTGGAACCCTTCTCTTTGCCTTTGAAATTTGGTCGCGATATCGCGACGTCGCGATATCACGACGGAACCCGCCAAAGCTTCATAGCAGCTTTCGAGGTCACGATTTCGCGACCTCTCCTCCATTTGCCTTAAAACTTCTCCAAACCCAAACATTGCTTTACAAAACCTTCTCCAATGCCCAAAATAAAAAGATCAAAGTGCAAAGAACTTAAAAAGAACTGAAAATTTTTTGGATGACGCAGGATTGCCCTACTGTTTTCGGATGCTCCTGCATCATTTATTGATCTAAGAATGACCTTGTTAGGGCATGGCTTTATGCCTAAAACTTTCCAAAAACCTATTTTTTTGGTCCTAACCACATTGTCAAGGACATAACTTTGTGCTTGGGACTTTATTTTGATCCATTCAAGAAGCATTGGAAAAATTAGAGGGAGAACAAAATTTTCAATAGTAAACCCTTCAATAGATAAGGTTTCCAAAAACTACATGGAAAAAAATGTTCTAGATGCCATAAAAAATACAA